>CM055111.1:21666506-21779804 GCA_029204225.1 Diphasiastrum complanatum | reverse complement strand
GATGAGTTAAAACTACATATATGATTCAAGACTCAGGTAACAAGTTTACATTTTTATAATGTTCAAATGTGGAATGTTTCAATTATCAATGTTGAATGTCGAATGGGATTTGTACTCACAGACTACGACAAGTTGTAAGTTGTAACTCAAGAGTTAATATTTAGAAGTTAGTACTTACTACTTAGTATTGTAACTTGTTACTTGTAAGTTGTAAGCTTTTAGAAGTTAGATCTATTTGAGGTGTAATGATAGTTAGATTGTGGTGAATGCTGTTGCCTTGTTGCTAACTAGCTTGTCAATGTTTTCCATCACATTGTTTTTAGAATAGAAGCTAGTTTAATGTGCAATCATTCATTCTCTTGATCCTTTGTACTTGAAACAGGTTCACATGTGTGAAAACTTCTCAAACATCAAGAAAAAGACAAATGCCTTCAAGGCTCACTTATGATGAGACGGGTAAGCAAGTGGAAGTGACTCATTTTGCTTTTCTCACATATTTTGGTGAATCTTCTTGTGTAGATGATGCTATGCAAGTGGATGGATGTTTTCATGATTTTACAGCAAGTAATGGATCTGGAAACAAAGTTTGTTCAATGACTTTGATGATCAAGTTTATGATCAAGAGGTTGATCTCAAAGGGCTTCAACAAAGCAAAAAGGAAGTTGGCAATTTGGAGCTAGTCAAGAGCATCAAAGGAGAGTCAATTGGCAAAAATGTTTTTGGATCTGTTTTTTGCAGGTTATTGAAGACTCAAGTAAGATCAAAGGAGCAGCAAGGACATGTTGTTCAAGTTTACTTTACTTGTTCTATTTCATGTTTGAGCAATTTCATGTGGATGTGTGAAAATTGTCAAAATATGGTAAAAGTAACTAAATTGGTGAGCATCATTTTGATGTGGGATTTGTACTAGAAATTTTTTGATCGAAATGAAGCTATAGGAGGTTCATTATATTGATCATTCATGATCAATTCATCAAGTGATGATGGCATCTTGTGGCAAGATGGATATGGAGGCTCATTCATGGAGTGTCATGGAGGATACATGTCAAAAAAGGACAAAGAAGGAGGAGACATGCAAGCAAATGTTGATCACTCACATTTATTGTTTGTTTGCTGTATTTTTTCAGAGAGTTCAAAGTTGATAGCATGGATGAATCATCTCATTTACATTCTATTTGATTCTTCATGGCATATTGAAGTGATAAGTCAAAACTTTGTGAGAGAGTAGTCATAGCAAAGGAAGTGGAGCTTCAAAATGTTTCTTCAAGGGAATGTGTAGTTGATATCTTCACCAAAGCATTGGGAAAGGACTTCACTTGGAGTGTTATCAAAGTCTATGCTAAAACTAGTTGAAGAGGGGGTGTGAGAAATTCAACTAGTTTAGTCTATTTTGGTCATATTTGTATATATGGCAATTGAGGCCAATTTTCATATTAGAACTAGAGTTTGAATTTTCAACATTATATTAGTCTAAAAGCATTTAAAGAAACACTTTTGGAAAGTGTGGGAAAATGTAGAAGTCGAGTTTTAGTAGATCCAAATTTGAATGTTGGGTACATTGAATCTAGTCCCAAAAATAGTAGGGTTTTTCAATATGGAGATAAACCAAGTGGCAATTTAGGTTTTGGACCTACTATAAAATGATGTAACTCATGGGAAGAGGGATCACTCTCTCTCTCTCTCTCTTATCTCATTCATGCTTATACATGGTTCTCTTGGGTTCTACTATCCATTGTGCACTATACCTGTGATATCTTGCAATCCTATGTGTATAATGTTCATTAATTGCTATTTTATGATCCACACGTGTGACATACAGTAGCTTATTGTAATTGTATGGACAACAACATTATTATTTTTTTTATGTTTTGGGTCATGTTTGGTCAAGATCTATTAGAGTTTGCATCTCATTCTTAAAGTCAATGCTGATTTTTCTACATTGGCAAGACTGGTGATATGATCTCTTTCTAACCCAAGATCATTTTATGGATTTGGATCTTGATTTATCTGAAATCCTTCACATAGTTGATGTTCTTATTGGTTTGAGATTGATTTTAGATTAATTAAAAAGTAGATGGTTATTTTATCAAATGTATGCTCTTGAGTCTTGCAAGAGCAACAATGATTTGTTCACTCGGTGTGAAAAATTGTCCTTTAGATGTATTGAGTCAAATTGTAAAGTCTTTATGAGAGTAAGTGAATCATCGTATAAGCACACTTAATAGTCTTGCCAATCTTGATGTGCCTAATTCTCAAAATCTTGGTAACTTGATGATGGATCTTTGTGATCCTTTTGATTCAAGGAGGACTCTTGATTTCCTTATGGAGTTTCAGTTATTTTCAAGGAGGAGGAGCTTTTGGATCAACCATATGATTCAAGGAGGATGGAATAACCTGATGATGTTAGGTTATTTCTAGCGGGCATTTAGTATCCCCTCTCAGGAGTGCTAACTAACCCCTGAGATTCTATGCTAACTACGGGACAGTTGGCGGGTTCTCTCTCTCTCTCTCTCTCTCTCTCTCTCTCTCTCTCTCTCTCTCTCTCTCTCTCTCTCTCTCTCCCTCTCTCTCATGGACTCCATTTGACTATGCAAAATCCCTGTTAAAAACTCTTTCTTTTGCTCTGCGAAGCACATCGAATTAATACACTTTTGTAAGTATGAAAAACCTATGTAAAAGGTATTGACTAAGTCCAAAATCAATTTTTTTGGGAGTTTTGGGAGAAATTATTAGCTTGCACCTCAAGTCTCCTAGTTCCACGAATAGGATTCATCTGATATTAGGGATCTTAATCTAATGGTGATCATTCATACCATCTTGTGCTTCTAAATGTATATAATGAGGTTGGACCTGCGAGGGACCTCCACCCTCATTCTTCCTCTTTCTCCTCTTATCAACTTCTGCTTATGCTTTCTTGAAGGGCCTTCTCTACAAAAAACAAGTAGGATTCAAGCCCACTGTGGAGCGCATACCCTCAAATCGGGTTTTGGAGCAAGTTTTAACAATCCGGTAAGCATGCAACTAGCCGCTGGCGAATCTTATTCATTCACAATGCATGTTTTGGCTTGATTACATATAGAAAGTGCATTGTGTTTGTGATTGGTACAAGCGATTTGTAACTTCTAATCTGCTATCCATTCTTGTAAGAATGTTTGCCACAACTATTGATCGACGTTTGGCAAGGGTTCATATGGCAAAGGTTCAACCACTTTGTTTAGCCACTTCCATTTGTGTCTAGCATCGCTCCTAGCTGGAAAGATCCATGGATTTTCTGAGTGATTTTCACAACTGATTGGTCGTTGATTGCATATGAACCTTTCACATAATCATGTAGATTCTGCCCAACAGTAGAACACTGTCTTTTTAAGATCAATTTTGGTAAACTTGTGAATGTGTATCCTTCTATGCACATATTGTATGGGTGCCCTCTTTGTACAATGCTACATCAAGACTAATTTCCTCAACACAATAAGACTCCACCTATATGTAATAAGGTGTTGCTAAAGACGTTTTCTAAGAAAGGTATGAGCTTAGATCAATCTCCACATTCGTTATTTGCTATTCATCTTCAAGTAAGATGTAGGATAAATAAAGAACATAAGGTTCATGCTTAAACACGATCAATAAATACAAATTCTTGAATACCAAAGCAAGTACCTCTTGGAAAATAGACACTCCACTCTTACAAATCAATGGCATGACTTGAGACACTTTACTTCTAAAAGGATGTAGGAAAGTTGTAGAACACCTCAACAGACAAATCTCGGTTCTACCAATAAAGTGCACAGTCTAATTGACAAAGGCTGAGAAACTCGAACTCGAACTCAAAATCAAACTCAAAACATTTTTATTTTTGCTCAAACTCGAAACATATTTAGTCTTGTTCGAACTCGAACTTGAACAGATAAACTATCTTGACGGATAAATTGTCTCGAACAATAACTTTTTCGAGTATGGAAATAGAACGTTGTTGAATATCAACCATCTTAATAATTAGATTGACTATTACAGAAGGAAGAAGGCCAAAAGACCTAGATTGTGACAATATAAATACATGTGCACTTACTCATTCTAAAAAAACAAGGCAACAAGAGATTTATACAGAAAAATCAGAATCAAAATTATAAAAATTCGATTAATCAAAGTTTCTCAACAGATGATTTTTCTCAGTTGTGCTGATTATCTAAAATTGTCTATCACACTCACACATATATCTCATAAATCCGCATGCTTTATTCAATCAAAGTAGAAACTGCTCTATTAGTACATAGACCAGAATTAGACATGATTGAAGACACTGATATTAGTTTGATTTATTCAAAATTTCATCGTGTTCTCTGCAGGAGAATTCCTAGTATTTTTCCTACTGTGGTATCAGAGCCTCACATCCATCAGCAGCCATATTTGGAGCGTATTCGGAAGATTAGAAGATGTCTTCGATCGGCAACATTCAGTCACTTGTCTTTGGAGTCAGGATGGTACAGAGGTACCCTAATACCTACGAGAACTCACACACTTTACTTGTTGCATTAAAACACAATAATGGGCTATAACAAGTTATTAAGTTATAGTTTTTTAGCACTTTAACCTACTGAATCGGTTTAAAGTTTGGATAGCCTGAATGGCATGGATTTGCCCAAATTAGCTTGAACGACATGGATTTGCCCAAGCGCATGTAAATAGAGTCCACTAGGTGCCAAAAGTGTCACGGGTACTGATGGGCACATGATGGCATGTATATGCTGCTATCGACTCCTATGACCAAACTACACCCTTTCCACTTGTTGTGATTGATTATGGCTTCGTCATCTTAAGCTATGAAATTGTCATATAATAATAGGAATACTTGCTTTATATTGGTCAGTATGGTGGATGTCCTGATACGATGGTATTAAGGCAAGACCTACGATGTGGTAGAATGCATGGTAGGGAAGATTCTAATTAAGCTGATAGTGAACCTTGTTTCAAACATGGATGACAATTGATGCTCACCTATGACACTTGTCTTCCTCACTAAACTAACTCATGCGGTTGTGTTTTGTGAGATGGTGGCAGGTAATAGCTGGGTATCCTAAAACTTGCTTCACTTTATGGTGCTTTGTACTGTAAGTTTTTTCCAACTTCGTTTAAACTTGTTACGCTGTAAGATGAAAGGACTCAAGGGATTTGGTCTTGACTTGTTCAAGGGGGGCTATGTGAAATCCGTGTTACTTTCTCTCTCGTGCTCTCTCAGTTTGTAATAGTAAATGCATGCTAGAAAAGATAATGGGCATGTAAAAGGCATAAAAAGACAAGTGGAGGTGCACTGATTTACATCTAATTTGGAAGCTAAATAAAAAAACAATTATAAAATGTGCCTAGTAGAAGTGTGTTTGAATGTTTTTATATCCTTGCTGGTTCGTTGTTTCAATTTAAAGAGAAGATATTCGAATGTAGGAAGACGAATAGTGCGAACCTACACTTCAAAATTATAGCAACTAATGCCTTCATAATGTGAATAATAGCCTTTAGAAACATGACTAATGGCTCAAAATGAAAGTTGGCCTTTGAATTCGAAGAGAGAGAAAGACAGCTCATTGAAAGAAAAAGATGCCCTTTTGGCTCTTTGAATTTGGTTCCAAAAAAACGTCGATTTGAATAAAGATGAAGTTCGAATAGTTGGTTGTGAAAACATGATGGGTGCCATTTCAAGTGTCTTAGAAGTAATTTCTTTCTACAAACACTAAAGGCTATCTCTTCCAATTGACGTGAGCTCTCTTAATTCACTGGTGGAAAACCTCCTTGATTGATTTATGTTGTTGGATGGATTTCAAGTTAAAAATCTATTTCAATATTGACTGCAACTAGTAGTTGACAACAAGATATAGGAATAAATTTTTAACAAATCCAAAATAATGTTTAAAATGTGTAGTGCAAGCTCTTTGGAAACTTATCTTGTACATAACATTTCCATTGAGATTCCATGTGGCCATTGATCAAAGAAAATGTATGTAAGTTCATGAAAACTTCATCTATTCAATGCAATATGGTATAAACTACTCAGAGTAGTTTCATTGTGCATTTTATATTCATTAAGCTTCTAATAAACAAGCTAGATCAGGGCTCTAGGGAGAGGAGAGAGGGCCACCATTGTCCATTTCTATTTGTGAAAGATTTTGGAGTAATACTATCGTCTCATTTAGATATTGTGATGTATGCTTGATAGATGTCTATTTTGATGATGCATTAAAAGATTTCTTGCTATAGTACAACCTATTTACATAAATTTAGAATCAAATCTAAACATGATTTTGATCGAATGCTAAGCTAGCGTAGAAATTGTCTAACATCAAAGGAAGTGATTGTTGATGCAACTATACTTGGCCTAGATCTACATATAGGATCATCTTTGAATCTTAAATCTTCCCATATCATGCCACATGGATAGATCGTAGATCACAATAGATCATAAAAGATCAATTTGTGAATCAAGTGAGAACATTATCATTTTCTCATAGATTAATAATACATTCATTGTACTTTTTGTTTATTGTTGTACTATCAATGCATCAATCTATACAACAAAAAAATTCGTGTTTCAAAGTTTCTCAAATATTTCAAGTTGGTATTAAAAAAAAAATTGTGGAAGATTTTCTAAAATTATTGATGCTGAAAATGTATTCAATCTCTCTACATCCATAGGCATTCACAGTTATTCTCTTACTTGGCTAATATATTCATCCAATGTGTAGGTTGTCAATAAATCCCAAAAAGAATTCAAGATATTTTTTGAATTGTTGTCACATGCCTTTTACCACCAACCACTAAGTGGTAGTGGAACTAGCAGCCACAACAGGCCCTTCAACCCCTCCACATATTCCTAGCAATGAATCTACTTCCAACTCTCAGTACAATTTGAATGTTGAAGGCAATGTAGCGATGGATAAAAAGGGGGCAATTTTTATTAATAAATTACATTTATTATATTCTTGTCATGATTTTGGAACAACATTATTTAAGAAAAAGAGTGACAAATCTAGGGAAGAAAAATTATGAAAGGAGTGTAAGAAGATTTCTTGCAAGAAAATGAGTTCGAACGAAGAGCCATATCAAAAAGATATAAAAATATGGATTCAACATAAGAGGGATGTCGTTCAGGGTTGCAAATGAGACAAGCAAATCAAAGCCTGCCTAATGTGCTAAGATAGATTGGAATGCAAAGGTCCAGAAACATTGTCTGCAGTAGGACGCATCAGTGCGTAAGATGTCAAGTGGTTGGGAAAATTTGAAGTTAGGATTTAGTGAAAAGGTGGGCCTACAAGTGCATATTATGTGATTCATTTGTATTCTACAACTCTCTCTCTCTCTCTCTCTCTCTCTCTCTCTCTCTCTCTCTCTCTCTCTCTCTCTCTCTCTCTCTCTCTCTCTCTCTCTCATTGTAACTAGCAAAATAATCCATAAAAGAGTACATTTCTCATCCTGCTTATTCTTCCAACACGTGATCTAAGAAAGGAAGAGGGTAGTTATAATAAAATTTTCTGTAATCCGGCATTCTTTAGTCTTTCTAGCTCTGTATACACTCATGCTCTCAAATGATAGGGTAGTCTTTCTAGCTCTGTATACACTCCTGCTCTCAAATGATAGGGTAGTCTCCTTTGTTTCTGTCAAACATGCATGGCATCTGGCTTGAGTTTTATCGCATGTGTTACTAACTTGGGGGCAAGAATTAAGGAAAGAGCCATGAGTTGCACGACTTGAAGTCAACAAGTTCAGATAAAAACTAGAAATCCTGCAAAAACTGCGGATAGGCAATATCCAAAAGGTTTTCCAAGCACTGCTTACACCTTTGAAATCGTCTACCACACAAGTCAAGCTAACTGTCAATGACCCAAAAGCTAGCTAAAGTAAAGGATAACTAGCTTGCTTCATACAGAAAACATACATGGAGATTTTTTTCAGAATCGAACATCTTAGAAAGAATCTCCTAGCTTCTCGCTTGAAAGTACTTTGAGAGTTTTATTGGCATCTTTATGAATCAATTCCAGCAAATCATGCTCAGCAGTAGTAAACTTCCTCTAAAAGAACGTAAACGTGTCTCTAAAACTAGCTTCATGTAATTTTGAAGTTTATCCATTGCATTGGAAAATAATGCCTGAGAAGTATGGAGTGGTTGATCATGGCTACGATGATGAGGAGCAGTTTGCCGACACAAACCCCAGTCGGGCTCTTGATCTATCATACTCTACATGGAAATTCTGCTGCAGCAAGTTTCCTATTGTGTTTGATCCAAGAGGTGAATCGACTCCTTGCATTGCAATGCACTTCACATCAAGAGCTGTGTCAATAAGGTAATTCTCTGCTGGGGGCTGAAAGAGGACATCTCCTTCCAAAAGGATTGAGAATTCAGGAATTTTTATGCCAGAATCAGCAGAAACGTTGAAGCAGAGATCAAGGCCTTGAATGGATGCTACTCTAGGCATAGTTATGGCTCGTTTAAATGCAGCAACAATAAGTGAATAAGCCGCTTTTCTGAAATATGTGAGTGTCGTGCCAGAATCAACAATGGTGCCACCATAGCCGGCAGAGTCAATCTGCCATAATTTTGAAGGGATAGGCAGAACTCGTCCATTCAAACGAACATGCTTGATGCCCACATAGTAATACGTTTCTGCAAATGAATTCTTCAAAAGTGGAGTGTATTGGATAGCATTTCTCAAAGATTGCGAGATCTTGGCATCTCCAAACACAAGCAGACTGCTATCTGTAGTGGCTTTCAAATAGTCCACAAGACAATAGGAAAATATGCTTCCGTAGAGATCTCCTAACTGAGATGCAAAAGAGACAGGCCCCTGCCCAAGACCAAGGACGCCGTTAGATCCGTGCAAAGTCTGACCTTCATTGCTTACGCCGCATCCAAACGTGATGTTGCAGATCTTCAAACGCTCGCCAGAGCTAGATATCATTGTGACCGTCTCAAATGCTAGAAAGCCACTAGTAGAAGATCCATCATTGTAATCGTACGTGTATTGGCAGCTTGTTGGAAACCTGGAACTGCAGGAATCGTGTGGTGGTGCTGGAACAAGAAAGCATGGTTTGGCAGAGCAAGAAACTGACGAGAAAGAAGACGAGTTATCGGGATAGTAGATAGGATTGGATTGAAAATAACATTTACTGCAAGGGTAGCATTGAATCCAGATTAGATCACTGGCAGTATCCGCGATCAGGGAATATTTCCTCGCTAGCGTTCCCATGTAGAAATCTACAAAATACTGACCTGAGCCTAGTGTTGCCCCCGAACTAATTCTGTTGTTTGCGCTCTCTGATGAAAATTTCTCATGGGCAACATTTGCGGCTTTGTGTTTTCTACTCACTGAATTCGTTGAGGCAAAGTGGCCACTCTGGGGGATCCCAGTAATCCATGAGCTGAGCTTGTATCCTCTCAATCTGACAGTATCTAACTCCAGCAACTCTTTAAGAATGTTGATTTTAACAGATTCAGTCCTTGACTGTGGAGACAGCAGAGAAGTTCGGTGGACGAGCTTCAAGGGTATTCCTGTTCTAATTTCATTTGCTCCTCCCTGCAGCTCCGTCTCCCTTATACCTGATTCCAACAATTGCCCTTCGAGAATTTTCGGCGAACTGGCTGGAAGAATCGCTGTTTGGTCCCAAGAATCTTGGACGTAATCTGGGCGCCGAAACCCGTCGGGAATGGATGATCGTTGGCTTGTGTGAGAGAAAGATGTTGTGGCACCCGAAAGGTCGAAGGTAATGGCGGACGAAAAAATGAAATGAATAACAAAGTTGAACCTTCTGTTCGTGGTTTTCAGAACGGAAGCCATATTTTTCTTGCAGCTGCAATCCAATTTTATACTTGCTTAGCTCTACTTTCGCATTCGGCTTCATAAACATTTGAATAGTATATTTCAGATCAAGTACTTGTTGCATTGAGTTATAAAAAGTAGTCGTAAAACCTGAGCTATGCTTTGCCAAAAACATGAAAGAATCGGCTCAAGTATAAGCCAGCGAATTACTGAATGCTGATACCCACTATGCTGGAAAAGCAAGGAAGATAGATATCAGAATTCGCACATCAATAACCAGAAATAAAAAATTGAAATAAGGACTATGCTTCCGATACTCTATCCAAATGCAGGCAGAGATGATAAGCGATTGAGCAAAGATATCCTCAGGCAGTGCAAGGGGTGAATGGCAGGACAATAATAAAGGCACTATTTTCGTCATCAAGTGTCATCGAAAACAAGCAGACAGGGTCGACGAGCGAATAAAAAAGCAGATACAGTAATATAACTCTATCATACTGTGTGTACTAGTACGTATTAGTATGCTTTATGCACATCATTCGAAAGGAGGAAAGCATGAGATAGAAGCAACCAGACGGAGCCGAAAAACCTGCAAGGACAACTGAAAAGAAAGAGGAACATCCCACGCTACACGACCTCAAGTTGATAATAGAACTCAATTCATAACTACAACAATACTCGAAATCCAAATATTACACCGTAACATGAAAATGAGATATGGGTTGACACATACTTGCAGCTGATCACTCAAAAACGAAGAAGAAGAAGAAGATGACGATGATCGTAGCGAGCCGTCAAGGAGCTAGCTAACATGTACGCGCTGCCACCGCCACGATTTGCAAGATGGAGACGTGGTGTCGTCGGGCAGGAACTTGCTTCAAGCGACTCGTTTGTTCGACCGCTGCCGTGCTGGGGATATCTTCGCAGAAACAGAAGAAAATGACAAGTAACAGCAAGTATGGAATGCACACCCATAAATATAGTAAAAATATCTAGCATTTATTTTAGGTTTAGAGTAAAACGAGCGGGAACCTCCTTTGAACTCGAGCGGGGACTGTACCCGCATAAAGCTCCAAACTTTTTATGTTTTTGCTGTTATAGCAAATTGGTGTTTTTCCCCTTGAGGTCACTCAATGGAGTTTTGAAAAAAGTTAACATTATAGGATATTATGTGATGGTGGCCTTAATTTTTGCGGGAAAAACCTTTGGTGAGTGCTAAAGTGACATGCATCTACTATTGCCATATAAAAATTAGAACGAAGTCACCCAAACAATGCATGAGCCATAAGGAAACACCAAAGCTATTTTTGTTTGCATGAACCATAAACAAAAGCTAAAGTAAGCTATTTTTGTTTGCATGAACCGTAAACAAAAGCTAAAGTTTCAGTCAACGCATGAATGGATAGATTGTGAGAAGCAAAATTGAAAGTGACCCTCCCTTCATGCTTCATTTTAAGGATTTTGTACCAGTACACGAGCGCTCTCTCTCTCTCTCTCACACACACACACACACACACACACACACACACACATATAAGAGTGAAGCGTAAAGAAATGTCAGCAACTGGATGGAGTTGGTGGTGAAACTACAACTGTAGCATATCCAGAGTTGGTGGTCAAAAACATAGCTCACGTTTGCATCGATTATGCTACAACATTCAAAGAAATTATCCCTAGATTATGCTACAACATTCAAAGAAATTGTGAAGTAAACGCCGCTTCCAAGGAGCCCATTAGAAAACCTTGCATCATTGGTTGCATTGGTTGCATTAGAGAAAATATGGGCCCATCTCCATCTTGCAAATCGTGGCGGTGGCAGCGCGCACATGTTAGCTAGCTCCTCGACGGCTCGCTACGATCATCGTCATCTTATTCTTCTTCTTCGTTTTTGAGTGATCAGCTGCAAGTATGTATCAACCCATATCTCATTTTCATGTTACGGTGTAATATTTGGATTTCGAGTATTGTTGTGGTTATGCATTGAGTTCCATTATCAACTTGAGGTCGTGTAGCTTGGGATGTTCCTCTTTCTTTTCAGTTGTCTTTGCAGGTTTTTCGGCTCCATCTGGTTGCTTCTATCTCATGCTTTCCTCCTTTCGAATGATGTGCATAAAGCATACTAATACGTACTAGTACACACAGTATGATAGAGTTATATTACTGTATCTGCTTTTTTATTCGCTCGTCGACCCTGTCTGCTTGTTTTCGATGACACTTGATGACGAAAATAGTGCCTTTATTATTGTCCTGCCATTCACCCCTTGCACTGCCTGAGGATATCTTTGCTCAATCGCTTATCATCTCTGCCTGCATTTGGATAGAGTATCGGAAGCATAGTCCTTATTTCAATTTTTTATTTCTGGTTATTGATGTGCGAATTCTGATATCTATCTTCCTTGCTTTTCCAGCATAGTGGGTATCAGCATTCAGTAATTCGCTGGCTTATACTTGAGCCGATTCTTTCATGTTTTTGGCAAAGCATAGCTCATGTTTTACGACTACTTTTTATAACTCAATGCAACAAGTACTTGATCTGAAATATACTATTCAAATGTTTATGAAGCCGAATGCGAAAGTAGAGCTAAGCAAGTATAAAATTGGATTGCAGCTGCAAGAAAAATATGGCTTCCGTTCTGAAAACCACGAACAGAAGGTTCAACTTTGTTATTCATTTCATTTTTTCGTCCGCCATTACCTTCGACCTTTCGGGTGCCACAACATCTTTCTCTCACACAAGCCAACGATCATCCATTCCCGACGGGTTTCGGCGCCCAGATTATGTCCAAGATTCTTGGGACCAAACAGCGATTCTTCCAGCCAGTTCGCCGAAAATTCTCGAAGGGCAATTGTTGGAATCAGGTATAAGGGAGACGGAGCTGCAGGGAGGAGCAAATGAAATTAGAACAGGAATACCCTTGAAGCTCGTCCACCGAACTTCTCTGCTGTCTCCACAGTCAAGGACTGAATCTGTTAAAATCAACATTCTTAAAGAGTTGCTGGAGTTAGATACTGTCAGATTGAGAGGATACAAGCTCAGCTCATGGATTACTGGGATCCCCCAGAGTGGCCACTTTGCCTCAACGAATTCAGTGAGTAGAAAACACAAAGCCGCAGATGTTGCCCATGAGAAATTTTCATCAGAGAGCGCAAACAACAGAATTAGTTCGGGGGCAGAATATGTTCCGCTTAGATAAGAAATTCAAAGCAACCCAAATTGTCAGCTTCTGATATGGTCTGATAGAGGGAGAAAAAGCTAAAGCATGTAGATTTATGGTCATCAGAAAAATTGTATCCTATTGATCCATGTTCATTGCAACATCCAAATTTTCATTCGGTGAGTCAGTTAATAATCTATATGTGTCATGGTAAAAATGGCCTTTTGGGTTATTGTGAGAATTTGATGCTCTATGGGAATGCACATTCAATGCAAAGAATACATTATTCGAAAGAGGAATCAAGGAAAATATCAAAGGAGTGCGAAGAAAAATCTACAAAGATGAAAACTTGTTTAAGTGAAAATGAGATGCTCAAGAAGGAGATCCAAATGTTGAAATCTTCTTTGCATCATTATACAACTAGTAATGATGAGATAAAAACTGCATTTCAATCCATGCATATCTCATATTTGTCTCTTGTTAAAGATATGGATGTGCTCAACATATAGGTCCGAAGCAACAAGAGGAAAAGACTGGTAAACAAAGATATATGTGATCTATCATCCAGAGGAGGTCATAGAAAAAGACGAATCCGTGCATTCAAGTAAGTTATAGCTTATTTGGTATTGAATATTGCTTGAATTTTTTGATTCATTCATAATCACTAATTTTGTTATTTATTCATTTCAACTTTCTGTTGATTTGCTTATTATATATTGTTGTGAATACTATGAGTGTCCTAATTTCTACTGACATTTTCATGAACATTATGTTTGCAATGCTGATCAGCATTGGTTTTTGAAGACCATTTGGCCGATGAGATTTCAATTCGAAACTCACTAGGCTCTTAATGTTAAATAATAACAAAATGAAAAGGATTAAGGCTTTAGTTACTGATAGCATTATGGATGAAGTTGGAAAAATATTAGACACTACATTGCTTCAGGGGGCATGTGACTTTTCTAGCATCAGTAGGAAAGCATATGCAACAATGTTTAAGATGATAAAGGAGGCATTTGCACAGGTAAATATTAAAAAGTTTCCAATCCCACGACCATTTCATCTTTAAAAAACAAAGACAAGTTAAACCAAGGTATGCAAACAATAGTTGGTAATCCATCTTATATCAATGAAGTGTATTGCTCGAAAGGAGAAAGTCTAGCTTATAACAATTCCAACATTTTATTTATTGACATTAATCGGTTATTAACATTCATCATAAATTTTTACGGTATTACAAATGAGAATGTCAATAACAAGTTGATAGTTGTTCTCAAGTTAGATGAGTCTGAAATTATAAAAGGACAAAAAATGGAAAGAGTCAGTCTCACGATCATGAATGGAGCACTTTCAAATTCAGAAGACTCAGAAGGCCTCAATTTCAGTGTTCAATCAAAAAATGATATCTGGTGGTTGGCAGCATTTCAAGTATAGCAGTTCCTTCGCATAATAAATAGGGATAATCATTTGAATATGGATTTCATTTGGAAAATCTTGTCCGTGTTAATATTATGAGGCTAATCACGTTTTTGTATTCTCTTATAGGTGATGAAAGAAGGCCATGACATTCTCTCATAGATATTTAATAGAACATCATATTCTGCCACCATAAAAAATCACGTGGAGGGAGTTCCAATTAATATTTCTGGAATTGGCACTTTCAACATTGAATGGCATTTAGCAGGAGATCTGAAGACAATAAAATGTATGCTCAATGTATCTCATTGCACTAACTGTAAACACCCTTAATTATACTGCATGAAAACAGCAAAAGACATGACAAGGAGTACAAGAATATCAGGAGATCGAGAAGATCCTAATTGGAAACCTGTACTACCGATTCCTCTACAAAATGTTCATATCTGTACATTGGATGCGGAGGTGCGTATTATAGAAAAAATATATATCTTCACATCTTGTTTACGAAGCTATTTCCAGATTAGAAGATGTGTTGTCCAAAGTAGGCTTACATAAAGGCCACGTTAAAATAAAAAAAGATGACAAGCTATTAGGTAAAACATGAAATATTCCATGCAGGACGAGCATTGGAGGATCTAAAGCTCGAAGATTTTTATCAAATTATTCTTGCAAACAATCCAAATCCCAATACATGGTTTGGAAAGAAACTATTGCAACAACTCAAGATTTCAAAGAAGAAGGTTTTACTCATATACACAGAGTAGAAGTTTGGAAAACGTTAGACAACATGGTGAAATACTTGAGAAAAGATAAATTTTCAAATACTGATGTACAAATGATACAGAAAACAACCAGTGAATTTGTGGATGGGGTGTTGATCATATAACACATTATATGGTAAGATTTTGATTTTACACTACGATAGACAAATATGTGCAATTAAATCAGATACTTTTGGTACTGATTTAGATTATGTTTTTATGACATGCAGCACATATTATGACATCCTTCGACATTCTTTGCAAGAAATAGTGGAAGTCTTAGCATATGGTCATCTTATAGATATGCTTGTCGAGTGCCACCAGGTCCTGATAATGAATCATGTCCTTATTCTGAGATCTGAATAACGGAGTACTGAGTAGGGGCTTAAATATGAGATATATCTCAGAAAATGCCTCCACACTAGGGCCCTCAGTTATAGAAGGAAGAAAAAAAGAAAAAGAAAAAAGCCTATTTGAAATACTCCAAACTATCAGTAATACCATATTCATGAAAAAAAGAAAGCAAACTAGAATCAAAATCAGACATTTTAAACAAAAATAATAGATGTAAAATTCCAAATATCGCTCTCAGGAGAAAACGGCAGGTCAGGCATGCACCTCAAGGCAATGTGCGCTCGAAAGAGATATTAGAAGTTAGAGTATCGGATCTGAGCGCGTGAACACAGAGCACAAAAGAAAGGAAATACAATGCGCGCTTGAATATGATACCGGACGAGGCACTATCGGTCCTAGGCGCAAGTAAGTCAACGGAGGGTAATCAGTGCAAACAGCGTGCTTGAAATTGATATCCGGCCAAGAAATCGTAAATTTGCGTGACAATTTGAGCCAAAAATGACCTATTTATAAAAAAACATTTGCACGTGTGGAGGAGTAATGAAGGAACACGTGTCGATGTGTGATTGGTCAAAATTAATACGCCGTACAGAGAAGGATTTCAGATCATTCAAGATCCAATCCATGTCCCAAATCTTTGGTTACAATAAGGAGCAAACCAACAATCCTGCCAATGTCGAAAAATCAGCATCTACATACAAAATTAGATGCAAACTCTAAGAGATACTGATCAAACATGAACCAGAACATAAAATATAGTTTTTCCCCCTAAAATTACAATACCCTACTATATTTCACACGTGTGGAACCAAAAATAGCAATAAATGATCATTCTACACATAGAATTGCAAGATAACACCAGGATAGTGCACCAATGAGTAGTAGAACCCAAAGAGAACCATGTATAATGATGAAATGAGAGATAGAAGAGAGAAGATATGTCTCTCCATGAGTTACATCCTTTTATAGAGTTTTCAAACCCTATTTGGACACTTGGCTTTCCCTCCAAAATGTAAACCCTACTATTTTTGGGTCTAGATTCAATGTACCCAAAGTTCAAATTTGAATCTCTCTCAAATTCGACTACCAACTTTCCCACACTGTCAAAAAGTGTTTATTGCATGTGTTTTAAACTAATATAACTTCAAAAATTTTATCTCTAAGTCTAAAATGAGTTTTGGCCTCTTATTGACAATTTACCAAAATGTGACTAAACTAGACTAAACTAGTTGAAATCTCCCACACTCCCTCTTCAACTAGTTTTGGCATAGTTTTGACGATAGAACTTTGATCCAACTTTAGAATGATCTCCATTCTAAGTATAGATCTCCTTTCTAATGTTCTAAAGTATCTTTCATAATTGATATAGTGAATAGTGTCCAAATTGGATGCTTCACTATTTCTTACGTCAATTTTACACATCAAGATATAACTAGAACATGAAGAACCAAATAGAATGTGAATGAAATGATTCTTCCATGTTTCAAACTTTGAACTCTCTGGAAAATTACAGCAACCAAACAATAAATGTGAGTGATGACCATTTGCTTGCTTGTCTCCTCCAACTTTGTCCTTTCTTGATATGTCTTTACCATAAAACTCCATGAATGAGCCTTTATCTCCATCTTGCCACAAGATATCATCAACACTTGATGACTTGGCCATGAATGAGTGACATAATGAACCTCCAATAGCTTCATTTCCATTAGCAAAACCAGCCAAGAATGCTAGTACAACTCCAACAATAAGATATTGCAAGACAATGTAGCTAGTTTGTCCATATCTTGACAATTTGCACACATAAACATGAAATAGCTCAAACATGAGATAGAACAAGTAAAGTAAACTTGAACAGCACTTCCTTGCTGCTCCTTTGACCTTACTTGAGTCTTCAATAATCTGCAAAAACAGATCCATAACATCTTTGCCAAAAAACCTTCCTTTGATGCTCTTGACTAGCTCCAAATTGCCACATTTCTTTTTGTGTTGTTGAAGCCCTTTGAGACCAACCTGTTGATCTTCCTCTTGAGCATCAAAGTCATTGAAAAAACTTTGTTTTCTATATCCATTACTTGCTTTTCCAGTATGAAAAACATGAGAACTAACATCCACTTGCATAGCATCATCTATACAAGAAAATTCTCCAAAACATGTGAGTAAAGCATCAATGCTTGATCTCGAACTTCCATAAAGGTTAATGAAAACAATGTCACCATCATAAATCAAAAGATAGATTCCAAACTTTCCATCCAACATGAAGTAGAGTAGGTGAAGATGAGTATCAAACCTAATAAATCTAGCCTTCTTGAGTCCATAACAAACCTCAATAAGCTCACCAATGAGATCTCCTTTGCCTTGAAGAAATTGCCTCTCAATTTGCTCCATGTAGTCTTTTCCAACCAACCTTTTGCCATCTCGATCATGAGTGATCAATTCACAATCATAGAATCTTGTGAGTTGATGGAGAGATGTGAGATCCATGCCTTGGATCTTCCCAAGAACCAATCTTCCATTGCTCTTTCCTTCATAAGACTCCCTCTTAATGATTGCATCATAAGAAGTAGAAATCTCAAAAACATTAGAAGCCATGAAAAAAATGATTAGTACCTTCAACATAAGGATGATTGAAGCACTCTCTTTTTTCAAACAAGAACTTCTACTCAATGTTTTAGGTAATGAATCATATGATAATGGTTTTTCCTCACTATCATTCACAATGACATCATTCAAAGTACATCCTACTTTCAACTCTTCACATACTTCTCTCCTTCTTGACTATCTCTTTCACTAAGTCTCTTGATAGAACCATTTGATCTACTCTCTTTATGAAGACATGTGACTCCACTTGCTAGAAAAATGACTTTCTTGGAATCATAACAAAAGAATGTAGAAGAACCATCTCCTTCATGCATGCACCTAGCAACATCTTTTGACATATGATCAAAGAAATCATTAACAACAATCTTTTTCAAGGAAGAACCTTCACCTCCATTGATGAAGTTAGCTCTTTCCTTACCTTTAGCATGCTTGCACTTGCCATGAAGAACCTTTGAAACACCATCATTATCCTCAAGACTAGCCAAGTTAGCACAAAGATGAACATCTCCAAGAAGCATATTAGATCTTGACCTAGATCTAACATAAGGAAGCTTTTTAGACTTTGCATAAGATCCACCAATCTTATTGATGCTAAAAGGTAACTTTGGAAAGTTGAGACCAATCTCCTTTTCCATTCCATCCTTTTTGTTAGCCATAACAAAAGCATGAAGCTTGAAAAGTCTACCTTGTTTATTGCCCCTAGCAACCAAGATTTCTGCCTTTGTAATGAAACAAGCATCACACCCAGACTTTACCATGTATCCTTTCTCTATCATTTGACCAACACTTAACAAATTCTTTGAAAGTGAAGGAATGTAAAGAACACCATCAAGTCTTGCTTTCCTATTAGTAGAGAGACAAATAGGAATTGAACCAATACCTTCAATCACACACTCACCACCATTGGCCATGTGAATTGCTTTCTTGGCTCCATCATAAGTGACCAAAGAAGTAGAGAACTCCTTGTGACTAGTCATGTGTGAACTAGCTCCATTATCAATCCACCATGAATCTTTGTCACCTTCACTTGATATTAGACTTGAAGAACACATCAAAAGACAATCACCACCACCTAGATCCTCATCATTAGTAGTGAAGTTGATTTGCTTGCTACCTTCATCTCTTTGCTTCTTCAAACATTCATTTGAAAAATGCCCTTTGATTCCACAATAAAAGCATTTCAACTTAGACTTATCTTTCTTTTTGCCAAAAGAAGAAGTCTCACCCACTGTGCATAGGTGTGATTCAATTCTATCTACTGCCAGGTCGCCTAAGAATAATACCAAAAATAGAAGGGTTTTCAGAAGATCAGTTGTTATATTGCCATATTTTTGCCACAAAAGTCAATTTTTTGCAAATTTTTTTGCAAAAATACAAGTATTACTCTTGATCCTTAGCCAAAACCTTTGTCGAGTTTCCAAAACATTATATTTATAGTAAACTACTGTTTTTGAGTTCAACAAAGATTCTTCTTGTCCAGATCGTAGAAAATCTTGATTTTTACCCTCGCCAAACCACAGAAACTGTATTTTCTTGTGTCAGAAATCTTCATCCAGTTTTCCATTGTTTTATTTGTGTCAGATCTTGCATCTGAGAGGTCGGCGAAGGTTATTTCCATAGAAATTGTTAAAAAATTTGATCACAGATTTTCTTTTTCAAAATAGCATTGTTGAACCTTCGTCGAGTCAATCTTCACCTAGGGAACCTTCGCTAGTACTACTTTTAGGTTTTGATTTTCCAGATCAAGTCTCTATCAAAATTTAGGTCAAATCTAATACATTCTGATTTGGATTCTGAGAAATGTTTCATTTTTTGAGAAGTATCAATTGATTGAATTTCGAAATCTTTTTCACGATATAGAGTCAGATTCTTGAAAGTAGAATAGATCTAGCAGATTTGATCTGAGAAAATTTTGAATGAAAAATCTAGATCCAATTTCATTGTCTGCTTGATTTGAATTTGTTAAAATGGCTGTCTTTGGAGCTGCTCCTGGAAGTGCACCTCAGGAAATCAATCCAATTACTGTTAGAAGAGCACCCCGTTTGGATCTACCCAAATATAATGGATTAACAAATCCAATTAGATATCTTCAGATCTATGCTGAATCCTGTGAAGTCTATGGAGAGAGTTTTTTCCCATGATAAACTTAAGTTGTTTCCTATGGCCTTAACAGGCACAACACAAGATTGATACTATAATCAAGATGAAATTGAGCGTACAGATTGGGAGGCTGTTAAAAGAGCCCTTATCACACGATTCAAACCTCAAAAGTTTATGGAAGACCCTTTCCTACTTTTAAGTAAAATCAAAATGGGAAAGCGAAAAATGGTTCGAGATTACATTGAAAGGGTGAAACACCTCAGATCTGAGTGCAAACCTGAGCTGATTAACGAAAATGCCATGGTTATGTGATTTTTGTCAGTTCTATCTAAACGGATCAGACGTGAGCTGAAACGCCATAATGAGTATGCATCTTGTAGAATGGATGCTAGAGAGTGACTAAGGAAGAAAATAATTCCTTATGACTAGTCATATGAGAACTAGCTCCACTATCGATCTACCATGACTCTTTGTCACTTTCACTTGAGATGAGACGTGAAGACATCATAAGAGTATCAACAACATCATTACTAACAAATTCACAATTGGTAAATTTTCTTTGCTTGCTACCTTCCAATTGCTCTCATCATTTTATTGCATTCATAAGAAAAGGACATTTTCTGCCACAATAAAAGCACTTGAGTTCAGATTTATCATTCTTACCACCATAAGAGGATGTTGCCTCACCTTGCCCTTGATCCATGGTGCTCTTCTTGTTGAAGTTCCACTTGACTCCTCCTTTTCCCTTGCCTTTCGTGAAAAATACCTCTTCATCTCCAACCTTGCTAGAATTAGGTCTACTTCTAGTCTTAACATTGATCCTCTTTGGCCACCAACACCTCTTGCAATTCTTCAATAGATGGCAAAGTTGTTAAATAGCAAAACTTTGAACAAAATTAGCATAACCTTCTCCAAAGCCATTTAGAAACACTTGGACAATCTCAATGTTACCAATAGCATTGCCAACACATGCTAAGTCACCATTAAGAGATTTAACCCTCATTACATAAGAGTTAGCACTTTCACCTTCTGATAGCTTTGAAGAATTTTACTCCTTAGGGTGAGTGCCCTAGATATGATCTTTGACTCATAAATCCTTTGAAGAGTCCTCCATGCCTCGTAAGATGATGTGCAAGCCCTTACCTCATTGTGAAGCTTATTTGAGACATTCATCTTGAGGATGTGTAAAAACTACTTGGCCTTCATTGGAACTAGCATGTACTTTGCAACAAGCTTTGTAGTAGTGCCGCCTCTAGTAAGGACGACAATCAAAGATTCTCGTACTTTATTAGCAGTTCACACAACCAATGATGCAAGGGTTTCTAATGGGCTCCCTGGAAGCGATGTTTACTTCACGATTTCTTTGAATGTTGCAGCATAATCTAGAGATAATTTTTCCTCGATGCAAACGTGAGCTATGTTTTTGACCACTAACTTTGGATATGCTCCAGCTGTAATTTCACCACCAGCTCCATCCAGTTGTTGACATTTCTTTACGCTTCACCCTTAGATGTGTGTGTGTGTGTGTGTGTGTGTGAGAGAGAGAGAGAGAGAGAGAGAGAGAGAGAGAGAGAGAGAGAGAGAGAGAGAAAGAGAGAGAGAGTAAGTTTGATTAGCCAATTCATGTCATCACTCACTATGGACCATTGGCAAGCTGCAAAAAGCATTTTAAGGTATGTGAAAGGTACATCGAACCTTGGTCTAATCTACAAAAGACAGTGTTTTACCTAAGTTGCAAGGTTATGTTGACGCTGATTGGGCAGGAAGTATAGATGATAGAAAGTCAACAACAGGTTCTACCTTCAATTTTGGTAGCGACTGTTTTTCATGGTCTAGCAAGAAGCAAGATACTATTTCTCTTTCTTCCACAAAAGCCGAATATAAAGCATTGAGTTCTGCTACCCAGGAAGCTATTTGGCTACGTAAGTTGTTATGTGAGATTGGCATGAAACAAGTAAATCCCATTGTTATTTTCTGTGATAGTCAAAGTGGAATACAATTGGCTAAAAATCCAATCTTTCACGCAAGGACAAAACATATTGAAGTAAAATATCACTTTGTGCGTGAAAAATTACAATCTGAAGACATAGGAATTGAACATTGTTCTACGTTGTTACAAGTTGCTGATATAATTACAAAAGCTTTAAGTAAAGAAAAGTTTGAAACTTTTAGAGCCAAACTTGGCTTAGGCCAGGTCATGTAAAAAACCTTTACATGTAATGCTATCATGGAGGTATGTTCCATGAATAGAGTATACTCTAAAATAAGAAGTGACGTTGATCATTGAGGGAGAGAGTTAAAATAGCAATGATCGACTTATACAGTGCTTTCTTAGTTCTAGAGTTATCGGGCCATCTTGCTTTTACGAGCCCTTTGAGTGTTTTTTAAGGAACTCATCTTTGTACTTACAAAGAGAGTGGAATATACAGTTTGAAGAGAGCAATTATGTGTTCTTGTTGCACTTGACGTTGTGCTGTGGTGATTGATCTGGTCGGGTGTTTTCAATTGTGTTTTCTTAACTAATATGAGGCCAAAACTCATTTTAGACTTAGAGATAAACTTTTTGAAGTTATATTAGTTTAAATACATTCAATAAACACTTTTTGAAACTGTGGGAAAGCTGGTAGTCAAGTTTGGGAGAGATTCAAATTTGAACTTTGGGTACATTGAATCTAGTCCAAAAAATAGCGGGGTTTACATTTTGGAGGGAAAGCCAAGTGGCCAAATAGGGTTTGGACACTCTATAAAGGATGTAACTCATGGAGAGACACATATTCTCTCTTCTCTCTCTCATTTCATCATTATACATGGTCCTCTTTGGGTTCTACTACTCATTGGTGCACTCTCATGTTATCTTGCAATTCTGTGTGTAGAATGATCATTTATTGCTATTTTCAGTTTCATACATGTTAAATAAAATAGGGTACTATAATTACAGTAGGGTACTGTAATTGTACGGGCAAAAACTATATTTATGTTTTGATTCATGTTTGATCAGTATCTCTTAGACTTTGCATCTCATTTTGTATGTAGATGCTGATTTTTCTACATTGGCAAGATTGTTGGTTTATTGTAACCAAAGATCAGGGACATGGATTGTATCTTGAATGATCTGGAATCCTTGACATATTCTACACACACGATTTCAAGATATCACCAAAATAGTGCACCAATGGATAGATGAACCCAAGAGAACTCATGTATAAGCATGAAATGAGATAAGAGAGAGAGAGAGAGAGAGAGAGAGTACTTCTCTTCCCACATGTGTATAGCTATATATAACAGGTCCATGCCTCATTAATGATCTTGGTTTTCCTCCATATCAAAAATGCTACAATTAATGTGGACTAGATTCAATGTCTCCGACATTCAAATTTGAATCTACAAAACTTGAGCTCCTACATTTTTCCTCACTTTCTAAAAGTGGTAATTCAAAAACATTTGAACTAAAATAACTTTGAAATGACTATCTCTAAGTCTAATATGTAAATTGGCCTCAATTGCCAAATAAACAAATATGACCAAAATAGCAACCCAGTTGACAATTTCTCACATAATCCGCTAAGGAGGTCTATTAGGTGTTTTACAGCAGTATGTAACCAGAGTTGTGAAAAAACTTGCAAAAGGAGACAAGTGTCGGAGAGAGAGAGAGAGAGAGAGAGAGAGAGAGAGAGAGAGAGAGAGAGAGAGAGAGAGAGAGAGAGAGAGAAACTGGCAATGAAAGCACCAAAATAAAAAATGGAATTGGGCGAGTTTCTACAAGCCTTATATAAGCCCCAAGCCTCCCTATTCATGTGCCCATGCAAATCTAAAACTCCCTAAAAGTGCTTTCCATTTTTATTGATACTCTACACATGCATTAGCAATCCTAAACCATATACTAGCTACAATAATTGTGTTTGGGCCCTCACAAGGTTATTAATTACATTACTAGTCTCTTCCATAATATTGTGGCATAACCAATAATATCAAGTGCTAGAGTACCATTTATCCAAGTCTAGGATTATACCAAATCCTATATATAGGACATGGATGTAACACTTTTTGATAAGAAGACAAGCATCAAGCATTGAAGATCTTTGGTAGTACTTGCTATGTCAACTCAATCCTTTAAGGGGATTTTTTTTGGATATAGTGAAGTAAGAAAAGCTTATAGATTTTACATTCCTAATTCAAAGAAAGTTCACATTTCTATGGATGTTATCTTTGAAGAGAAAAATGGGGATAAGCTTGATGTTGTTGATGCTGATGAATCTAATATTCTTTATGGTGATGAAGATGGTTTTTTGGATGGTGGTTTTTGAGATGCCAATTCAAGTCCTAAGAATATCCTCAAGGCAAATGACAAAGCCATCAAGGCTTACATATGATGAAAAGGGTACGCAAGTTGTGGAAGGTACAAATTTTATTTTTTCACATATTTTGGCACATCTTCTTGTGTAGATGATGGTATGCAAATGGATGGTTGTCTTCATGAAATGGATGTTCATTCAAATGACATTTAGACTAATGAACTTTGAAAAGTCAATCTCTAAGTCTAAAAACAAAGTTGGCCTCAATATGCCAAATATGAAAATATAGTAAATATGATAAAACTAGTTGATTCTTTCACACTTTACATGAAGTGAAATATGAAGAAGGCTTGCAAGTATTTGTTGATCACTCACATTTATTACTTGGTTGCTACTATTTTTCAGAGATATCGAAGGTGGAAGCATGGAGGAATTATAATATTTTCATTTTATTTTGTTCTTCATGTACTAGTTTCATCTTTATATTCGGATGTAAGAAATAGTGAAGCATCCAACCTGGACACTATTATCTATATCAATTATGAATGTTTCTATTTTGAACATTACAAAAGCATTGAGAGGAGGTCTTTTCTTAGAATGGAGATCATTCTTGAAAAGTTGTGTGGTTAAACTAGTTGAAGAGGGAGTGTGAAAAATGTCAACTAGTTTAGTTGGTTTAATTTGGCAACTTGGAGGGCAAAGGTAGAAGTAAACTTAGACGAACATTTTTTTACGTAAATAATTCTAAAAAATAGTAATGTTGCTATTTTTGAAAATTATTTGATAATTCAAGCTCGGATTTGGACCAAATGACTTTTTGTAACTAGATACATTGAAACTAGTCACTTGATTAACTAGGTTTCTGGTAAGTACTTGGAAAGTACTACTAATAATTGGCAAGTGGCCAAATGACATATTTTCTGCTATATATATTTGTACGAGTGTGGAGAAAGCAATCAATTTTTTTCTTAATGTTTGGAGAATTGTTTTTTTCTATCATATCATCTTCTTCTATCTCTTCTCTCTTTATATTGGTGATTATAGTGTGTAGAAGGCATATAAGCTTGTATGATCACTTCATGTTCTTGCAAATTCTGGATGTACAGGACAACAAGGAAGATTTTGCTAGTCTTGTGTACTTCCTTAGTTGGTTGCAGGGGCAGTGAGTTTCAAGAGCACCTATGAATGATTCTCGATGGATTCACATGATGTATACATGGATGGCTGCATGTAATGATGATTTTGGATTGAGGGGGAGCTCTGTAGATGACTCAGACCCCATGCAAAGATCAAACTTTGGTTCTAGGCAGATGTGTCCTAGTTGATGGATATCATCATGAACTCTTTATACAACAATAGGGACAATTTTATTTTAGAACTTATTTCCAATGCATCAGATGTTCTAGATAAGATACATTTCTTATCTCTCATTGATGAGGCTATTCTTGAAGAAGGGGTTGACTTTCAGATAAAACTAGACAGAGACAAAGGGATCCTTACAATTGGTGATCGAGGCATTGGTATGACAAAGGATGATCTGAATATCAAAAGCCTTGGGATAATGACACTTTCAGTTGAAGTGTGTAGAGGTGGCAATTTGAATTCCATTGGAGGTGAAGCTCTGACAATGTGTGGACTCTCCCCCTCGATGTTGGTGTCGTTTCTAGCCTATTTTTGGCACTTGCCTACAAAGATAGATATTGAATGCTCTCCTTGACTTGCACAATAACTAGCTTCTTTAATAGCACCATAGTTTTTTGAAACTACGAAAAGGTAGCATTGTTGTGGGGCAGTCGAGAAATACTCGGCAGAAACTTATTTATTCATTTTTTGACGAGGTTGTCATGTCTGGCTACGAATCTATGACTGTAAACATCCAAAAATAGTGTCCATAATGCCTGATCCAATCGTCTTGCCACACCTTCTCCTCATTTGATTAATTTTCAAATGTCCTTCATTTATACTCTAAGCAAGCCGTAGGCAATCAATTCGATAGTGTAAAATGCCCTACGTACATAGCAAAAGACTATTGACTTTCTTTCCATATTTTTAATCTTTCCGACCTTAGTAAAAATAATGTTTTTAATACAATATGAAATTGCCAGATCATAGTGTTTTGCAACTTGAATGATTGTGTTGTTTTTTGTGTTTTGAAGGTATTGGTTTTAAGGAGGGAAATACACCTGTGTGTTTAAACAACAAATTTGTGAAAGATTCTAATAAACTAGTTGTAATGATTCCACTTCATGGTGAAAAACAGAATTGTAAGGCAACAAATCATTGAACGAGAATTCTATAGCAACTTTTTATGTGGCTTTTTCCTTTCATGATCTAGCAATTTCAGCAGGAAACAAAAATTCACGCGTGCTTTTAAAGGTCATTTGATATTTTTTGGTAACATGTTTTTCACAAGCTGTCTTCTTGTACTTTACTATTGTTTGGCTTGAAATTAAATACTTGCAAAAGATTTTATAGCTTCCTGTATTGTAAGATTGTTTGGCATGAAATCATGTGTTTCCATAGTAATTATTGAACACACTGCTTCAATGAAAACACCAAAGGGATAAGAATAAACACTCATAGGAGATAATATTGGTTGCCTGCAAAGCAAGCCCGTAGGTTATCAAGTGATGGCTTGCAAATTTGTTTTTCATGTTTCACATATACTTTATGCAATCTCATCCTTATTTGTTTTGTCAACGAGCCACTCCACCTACATAGGTCACATAAATACATCGAGTTACTATACCTGTGTAAGAATGGTCGTTTCCAAAAATAATAAATAAAAAACCATTGGCAAGGTGCATATTAAGAGAGCTTTGTACAGTATATGAAATTTTTCATGGCATTTGGCAAATCGCATTTGCAATTTCATTCTTCATATTTCATTATCATTTGGGAGAAAGGCGAATCTCCTAGTTTATAAATTTGAGAGAAAAATTGCCGCCTCTTCTTTTGCCATTTTATAATCGATAAAAGAGACGGCTCTCTAACAACTGACTTTTACTAACAATTGCTAACAATATCAAAAGATGTCAAATACTGTACAAAGCTCGCTCAATGTTATCTCAACCAATGCCTTTTTATTTTATATTTTTTAAAACAATCATTTTCAGGCCAAAGTTTGACGTTAGATTAATAGTGGAGTTAGCAAGGATTCCATATCCTATCATAGCTATCCCTAACTTTTTCAAGACTTGGTAACAAAACTGAAAGATACCAAATATTGTATCGATGTTTTTAGAACCAATTTTTTTTATCTTTATTTCTTTGAAAACAACCACTTTCTAATTAAAGTTTGATTTTAGATCCATATTTGAGATGTCATGTTGATATGGTTCTTAATTTGCATGACTCAATTGTCAAAATTCACCTCCTTAAATAGCATACAAAGATGCGAATGCATGTGCCTTGATCAGTTGTATAGTTCATGCTTTGAAAAGCAATCATCAACTTTGCACAATATGGCCTTAACTATTTGCATGTTCACCTTCATATACTCAATCACAATGACAAAGGAGATACCTGAAATGGAATTCTCATAAAAAAATGAAAACAAGTCCAGAAAGACCCAAAAAAAACAAACAATAGGATGTACCTAAATAGTTGGGTTTTTTCCCTGGTCCATCTTTACTTGCCTATCTTGTTTTTTAACTATCTATAATCACTCAATTGTAAAAATTCACGTGCTTCAATAGCTCGTAGAGATACAAACTAAAATCGTGTGTACAGTTAGCCAATTCAAATGTTCATATAGCATCATAGATTTGAGAGACCTGTGGATCTCCCACTTTATAATGTTCATAAGAAAATCATTGCCTCTCATTCCACCATATCGTAGTAGATTAGAAAATTAGCACTTTAGTTGCTAACTTTTTCTAGCAAATGCTTATAGTACTGAAAAATGCGATGTTATAGAACTTGCTTCATTAAATTGATGCTAATAGATGTATTGTACAATCATTGTTTTATAGTCAATAATTTTTCAATTTGCTAGCTCATAAACTATTATATTTTCCTCGTAAATAGGTTTGCTATTTTTTAATATGTTTTTAGACATTGGATAACACGTGATAACTGCTTCATGTTATTGTCGTATGCGCGATAATTGCAATTAGTGTAAAGCAAAACTCACCATATCATACTTTAGCAGAAAGCAAAAGATAGCGACTAGCAAATTGAAATCTTCAAATTCTTGAACATAAGACCAAATTTTTTGATTCACCTTTGCATCTCCCATACTATATCTATTAGAGACCATGCAAAACCAACCACACATGTGATCAAGACGAACATTGACTGAAAGACACAGAGTAGCCAGAAAAATAGTCATGGAAAAAAAAAGAATTTACTCCTTACTCTTATGGGTGGTTCAACATGCTTATCACTTGCAATTTGAACAGAAACGATAAGGTTCATGACATGGAAGAGATACGAAATATTTTAGAACACAATCTTTTGCATAATCCAATATTGGAAAAGTTTTTTAGTGTATATGAATATGGCTCTCAGACTCAAAGCTTACCATTTGTATCATTAGCCTCGGTTGAAAAAATGTTGGACACAAAAATGGACAGTTTTCGAAACATGCAAAGTGATCCATTCGAATGAGTGTACATATTGCTAAAGGACATAACGCCTTGTAGCAAAACACATGATATTCAAAAAAATGACATATGTACATATTCAAATTTACAATTAAGAAATTCAGTGCATGAAAGAAATGAGACTTTGATATTCAAAACTAACATATCCAGCTTGCCAGTAATAACTGAAGGAAAATTGTTTATCACTTTAGAAAGTGCAATCTTTCCATTCTTGTTTCCGTTTGGGCATGGATATTACAATGGCAAAATACATTACATAGATTACATAAAAATGAGAGTTGCCAATCTATTCTTACCATTTACATTATTCCCTCCATATTTGCTTGTCATGTACTAAATTAGACAAGCCATTCTGATTACAACAAAAGTGCCATCTATTGTGTTGCAAACGGACATAATTGATTTTGTCACAAAACATCCCCACGCAAATGAAGAACAAATTTTTGAAAATGTTTTGAGATTTACTTTGCCACGTGCGATCTCTGGAACACCATCATGGCATAGACGAAATCTCAAAGATTTGCTAGCAATGGTGACATATTGACAAGCGATGAAACTATTAAGATGCGACGGGCAAAAATTGCAAAAATAGAAGCACTTGTGAGAAAATATAAGAACAATTTTGATTGGAGAAATTGCCTAAATGGATGTTCAATGCTTTTCGTTAAGAAACTGGACTTATTTATGAAAACATTCATTCTTTCCAAAAAATCGATTCTAGGCCATGTCACACATTACATGCTACTCTATGAATTCCAAAACCAGGACTATGTACATGCGCATGTCATGTTATGGGTCAAAAGAGAAGATGTGACAAGAATTGGAAATGAAATCAGTGTATTCATCCTGCCAAATACGACTCGGTCAACAAAAAATTTAAAATTTTGTTGGACCTAACTCAAAAATAGCTCTACGAGCTTGTTGTGTGAAAATAGATACACCACTATCGATCTGCGTGCACAATACAAATTAGCCCCCAAAATGCAAAGATTTGTAAATATGGATTCCCATTCGAAACATGTCTGTCTTGCACTGAGGTGGACATGAAAACCGAACGATGGAAATATTTTCGACCAAGGTATGAAGATCGGAATGTGGTGCCCTACCATCCAACAGTGCTTCTGCTATGGCAAGCCAAATGAATCTACAATGAATCACAAACACGGGTTCGTCATACTATGTTTTAAAATATGCGATGATATAGGACCATTGAATTTGAATGCAGCTAATGCCAAAAGAATAGAATTGAACCATTCAAACGAAAAACCAATGTCATTACCAGAAATTAGTTTCATGTGTTTTCAAATCTCTATCATCAAGAGAAGTGAAGCAATCCAATACATCAACAGCTCTCCACCAGAATTACATCGCAAATTTGTTAGTTTTAACAACACAATCCTAGTACATCCAATCGATATCTAGACGTATAGGCCTGAAGTCCTCGAAACCACTAGTTTATGTAACTATTGGCGTCAATTCATTGTCACTAAAAAGAAAAGATCTCTTGAAAAAGAACTACATATTGATCAGATAGGATACTATCTATACAAGAACAAAAGAATAGTCAAATTCACAAATTATCATCCAGCATATCAAATTGAAGGATTTTTTTTTAATATATTGTTAGAAAGATGCGAGTTCCGGAAAAAGAGAGAGCTTTTGAGCTTTGTCAACACGGATGGCTCGTATTACACAGAATGCCTACTACGTGATATCATTTTAAATGAAAGAGATATTGAATGCCATGTTGAGGATTATACAAACAAACAAATGCTTCAAGATGAGCAACAACAATAGATCATGAACATTCTACTCCAACACAAATCATTTTGTCATGGCCCACCATTTCAAGTTGTATCTGAAGAAGCAGACGACAACAACGTGACACCTTTGGCAAAAGATACCAAGGACGCATTGGGTGTTTTGTATGAATTTGAATATTTTGAAAACACTTCATTGACAATTGAGCAGAAAAATATATACTCACTTTTGATGTCAGAACTCGTGAAAGATTCAACTAGTTTCATTATATTTGCTATATTTCCATATTTGGCATATTGAGGCCAACTTTGTTTTTAGACTTAGAGATTGACTTTCAAAGTTCATTAGTCTAAATATCATTTGAATAAACACTTTTTGAAAGTGTGGGAAAGCTAGAAGGCGAGTTTGAGTAGATTCAAATTTGAAGTTTGAGTACATTGAATCTAGACCCAAAAATATAGGGTTAGCATTTTGGAGGGAAAGCCAAGTGGCCAAATAGGGTTTGGACTTGTTATAAAATGATGTAACTCGTGGAGAGAGCGATCTTCTCTCTGCTCTGTCTTATTTCATGCTTATACATGGTTCTCTTGGGTTCTACCATCCATTGGTGCACTATACTTGTGATTGCATGGAAGTTTATGTGTAGAATGATCTACAATTGCTCTTTTCGGATCCACATGTGTGAAATACAGTAGCTTGCTGGTTTTTTAAGGATAGCAATAGTACTTTATCATTTCATTCAAGTTTGATCAAGTTCTATTAGTGTTTGCATCTCATATTGTGTGTAGATGCTGATTTTTCTACATTGGTGAGACTGGTAGTGTATTTCTCTTTCTGACCAAAGAACTTTCAAGTTGATTGGATCTTAATGATCTGAAAACTTTCACATGGTATCAAAGCTTGTGTTTCAGGTTATGAAGGAGGAAATCAGATCTATCAATGATTTGATAAAGATATCAAGTCTAGAGCATGCTAGAGGGGATTCTACACCAAAATCGAGTTTTTTGCTTTTGTAAATTGGATCTTTTGTAGATCAAAACCCTATATAGTTCTATAAACTTGATCAATTCCGATTTTTGATTTCACGTACTGGATTTGGCAGATTTTTGGATCATTAGATCAGCCTAAGTGGTGGCTAATGTGAAAAACTCAGATCCAAAAGATGCTAAAGTTTCATAAAGATCTTGGCCATGGAAGTTATGCACATCTAGATTGAAAAAATGATAGAAATTGTGATGTTAAGCATACTAAACATCAACTAAACATCAAAATCTGATCATAAGCTTCCACAAACAGAAACTTGCTGTCCCTGTCCGTACTTCAGAGCCTACAACCTGCATTTCACACGTGTGAAGCCATAGCAACAAAGAAATCACAATTCTAGTGGCTAGAATGCAAGATATGAACAAAAAAGTGAGAGAGAAGAAGATGGACCTTCAAAGAGCATAACATTCATTCAATAGAATGAAAATGAGATGTGTACATACTCGTGGAGATGGCTATTTATAGCAGCCATAGTGCCTCTTGGCCACTTGTCTTATGATAGGCTAAAATTGGGGTCCAATAGGATTCACCCATCTACCTAGAAATTTGGTCAAATAGGAATGCACCAAATTATGAGCCAATAGAAGAGCTCCACACTCGACCTCCTCTAATTAATGTGACCTCAAAAGTAGTGTACACATACTTTGGGCCTCTACATACATGTATGAACCTATCTCTAACTTTTATTTGGCCATAGGCCTACAAAATCTCAAGTTAGGAAAATACTACTAGTTGACAATTTTTCACACTCCCTCTTCAACTAGTTTTAGCATAGATTTAGAAAGTACACCAAGACTTGTTCTATGCTTGAAAAATAAGTCCTTTCCCAATGCTTTGGTAAAGATATCAGCCACACATTCCTTTGATGGGACATGTTCAAGCTTGATCTCTTTTGCCAACACTTGTTCTCTCACAAAATGGTAAGCCACCTCGATATGTTTGCTCCTTGCATGGAAAACCGGATTGCTTGCTAGACTTTGGGCTGAAAGGTTGTCACAAAAGATGATTGGACTCTCTGAAAAATCCAGCAAATGAAGCTCCATAATCATCCTCTTGATCCACACCATCTCCTTTGTGCATGATGTCAAAGCTTTGTACTCGGCCTCACTAGAAGAAAGTGATATAGTTGCTTGTTTCTTCGACATCCATGAGATAGCTCCATCACCTATGAAAATAGCATGTGCATTTATGGATTTTCTATCCATAAGGTCTCCTGCAAAATCTGAATCTGAAAAACCAAATAAGTTAGGTGATGAGCCTCTATAAACAATGCCAAAATCTTTTGTTCCCGAGATGTATCTCAAGATCCTCTTTCCTAGTTTCCAATGTTCTATGCTAGGATCTTGCATGAATTGGCTTAATCTACCAACACAATAAGATAAATCAGGTCTTGTGATGGTTAGATATATAAGAGAACCTATTAGCTTCCTATAGAGAGTAATGTCCTCGAAGGATCTTTCATTACCTCTTATAGTTAGCTTTACATGTGATTCCATAGGTGTATCAATAGGATTTGCATCTACCATATGAAATCTATTGAGAATAGAAATAGCATACTTCTCTTGTGAAATAAAAGTGATTTGAGAAGTTCTAATTACTTCTATTCCTAAGATATAGCTCAAAAGACCAAGATCATGCACTTCAAATTCCTTTTTTAGTGCTTTCTTGATATCTTCTATATCTTCCTTGTTCCCTCCACTTAAAATAATGTCATCCACATAAATTAGAAGGATTGTAACATCATTAGCACTAATTCTAAAGTAAAGTGAATGATCATACTCACTCATAGTGAAGTTTTGAGAAAGTAGAAAAGAGTTAAGCCTAGCATACCAACTCCTTGGTGCTTGCTTAAGACCATACAAACTTTTTTGTAGAAAACACACATGATTAGGCTTGCTATGAGAAACATAGCTCTCGGGTTGCTCCATGTAGACTTCCTCTTCAAGATCACCATTCAAGAAAGCATTAGAAATGTCTAATTGCCAAAGATCCCATCCATAAAGAGTTGCAAGGGAAATGATTACTCTTATGCTCACCATCTTTGCCACGGGTGCAAAGGTTTCCTCATAGTCAATGCCATGCTCTTGAGCATAACCTTTAGCCACCAACCTTGCCTTCAACTTGTTGATAGATCCATCTTGATTTGTCTTTACCTTGAAGATCCATTTGCATCCAATTGCACTTTTGCCCTTTGGAAGCTCCACCAATCTCCATGTGTTGTTCTTCATAAGTGCTTCAAACTCAAGATCCATTGCTTGGATCCATTCCTCTTTTTGCCTTGCTTCATCTACACATGAAGGTACATCAAAAGAAGTTAGGAAAGCATAGTTGGATCCATCCACCACTTGCTTACCTTTGTCATCATAAGTGAGCCTTGAGGGTTTCACTTTATGCCTTGGAGTTCTCCTTGGAATTTGACTTGAAGAGGCTTCTTCAACATCCACATCCAATGTGTCATCAACTCCATTGTCATCAAGCACATTAGTTGCAACAACACCATCATCACTTGAAACAACTTTTGGAATGTTACTTTCATCAAAAATGACATCCCTACTTGTGAACACTTTCTTGATTGAAGGAACATAAATCCTATATGCTTTGCTTACTTCACTATAACCAACAAAAATGCCCTTTCTTGAAGATGGATCCTCCTTAGTTCTATCATCAAGAGTAATGTTGAAGTAGCAAATGCATCCAAAAGTTCTTAGAAACTTGACATTAGGCTTCGTACCAAACAAAGCTTCAAAAGGGGTTTTTCCTTCCAATACAACACTTGGCCATCTATTGCATAGGAAATTTGCACACAACAAAGCATCACTCCAAAAAGGTTTAGGAAGATTAGCATTCAATCTCATTGCCTTTGCACTCTCACACAAGGTTCTATTCTTCCTCTCGGCCACTCCATTTTGTTGTGGTGTTCTTGGACATGTGTACTCCCTCTTGATCCCATGCTCATCGCAAAAGGCTTTGAATTTGTTAGAAATGTATTCACCACCATTGTCGCTCCTCAAGCATTTGATTTTGGTTGTAAATTGAGTCTCAATAGCAACTTTGAACTTGACAAACACATCAAACACCTCATCCTTGCTCTTTAGTAGATAAACCCAACAAAATCTACTAAAATCATCAATGAAAGTTACATACATCTTAGCACCTCCATTGCTAATTGTAGTAACACCATGAATATCCGAATGCAAGAGAGAAAAAGGCATCTTAGATCTAGATATAGATCTAGTATATGGCAATCTATGTGATTTAGACAAAGCACATTCTTCACAAACATGATTCAAGCAAGTAAGAGACTTGGGAAGTCCCCTTACTACCTCCTTTTTGGCTATTACCTCCAAGGCCTTGTAGTTGAGATGTCCCATCCTTTTATGCCATACCTCTTGAATTGACATTTGTTCATTTGCCATGCATCCAACTTGGTTAGCAACAACACATGCATCAAGCTTGAACAATTTCCCTTGCCTTTTCCCTTTTGCAATGATACTACACCCCTTTTTGATCAAGCAAGCATCACCATCAAACTCAACTTTGAATCCTTTGTCAAGCATTTGGCTTACACTAAGTAAGTTCTTGGTAATGGATGGAATGAGCAAAACATCTTTCAATTCTATATTCCTATTTGTAGAAAGTGAAATAGGAATTGTGCCAATCCCCTTGATTGCACACTCACCATCATTTGCGGTATAGATTACCTTCCTATCACCATCAAATGCCATTAAAGATGAAAAATACTCTTTATGATATGTCATATGAGAAGTGGCTCCACTATCAATCCACCAAGGATCAATGTCTCCATGATTAGCCAACAAGCAAGATGACATAACAAAAGCATCATTTGAAAGAAGCTCATCCCCACCCTCATCAATAGTTAGATTGGTTTGCTTTTCCCCTTGATCCCTCTTTTTCTTAAAACAATCACTAGCAAAATGCCCTTTGACTCCACAATAGAAACATTTTAGCTTAGATCTATCCTTCTTTTTGCCAAAAGTAGAGTGCTCACCTTGGTCTTGCCCTTTAGACCAATTGCTTTTACCTTTGCCCTTGAACTTGCCTTTAGAGAACATTGCCTCCTCTTCTCCTCCTTGAGATGTAGAAGATGCTCCCACTCTTGCTTGCAACCTGAATTCTTCAGCCAACAAGACCTCTTGCAAGTCTCCAACACTTGGTAAACATTTTTGGATAGCATAACTTTGAACAAGATTAGCATGATCATCCAACAAGCCATTGAGAATCACTTGAACAAGCTCCTCATTATTTATGCCATCATTAATGCATGCTAACTCATCATTCAATGCTTTAACTCTCAAAACAAAAGCATGTCCATTCTCACTCTTCTTTTGCATACAAGAAAAGATTTGCCTTCTTAAAGTCAACACTCTAGAAGTAGACTTGGATTCATAAACCTTCTTCAAGGCTTCCCAAGCTTCACTAGATGATGTGCACTTACCAACCTCTTTGATAAGCTCATTTGTCACATTCATCTTGATCATGTGAAGGGCTTTCTTTGCCCTCTTGTCATACCTCAATTGTTCTTGAGGTGCCAAAGGTCTCTCCTCCACACCTACAACAATATCCATCAACTCATTCATCTCAAGCAAAGACTCCATCCTTACTTTCCAAGTAGAATAGTTGAGGGAGGTAAGCCTATCATTGCTTTCCAACATGTAGCCTCCATTTGTAGCCATGTTGCAATGATTGATCTCTGATCTTTGACCTGTTCCAATGCACTAAGCACTCTCTTGAATCAACAAATGAAACACAAGAAGAAATCACAAAGATTTGGAACCTAAAACCTTACTTTTTCTCTCTTTTCCTCACTTTTTCCTCAATTTTAGCCACTAGTTTTATGATTTCTTGATCAAACCAAGACCAAACCTCAATATACTTGCTTTTCCCTCACTCCTAAGATTGAAATACACTCTTGAATCATTCAGCAAACTGAAAATCAGAGGGTTACATCAATTTTGAAGTTTTTGACATGAAGAAGCAAGAAATTGAATCAAAAAACTATATGCTAGAATGGAAAACTAATAGGATCTTGTTGGATCTTGCATCTCCCTCTTTCCAAAACAAATTTTGTCTCCTTATTCTGATAAGTACAGAGGGAATTCGCCCTACTTCAATTGAAATGCATACAAATGATGTTTTGATCACAAAGATCCAATTTCTACACATAAATCAACAAGATTTTTAGCTAGAAACTTGATTGGAATGCTACAAAAGCAAACTCGCCCACAAATCTCTTCTAAATCTGGCAAAACCTGCACATTTGGCCGCCTAATGCTCTGATACCATGTGAAAAACTCAGATCCAAAAGATGCTAAAGTTTCATAAAGATCTTGGCCATGGAAGTTATGCACATCTAGATTGAAAAAATGATAGAAATTGTGATGTTAAGCATACTAAACATCAACTAAACATCAAAATCTGATCATAAGCTTCCACAAACAGAAACTTGCTGTCCCTGTCCGTACTTCAGAGCCTACAACCTGCATTTCACACGTGTGAAGCCATAGCAACAAAGAAATCACAATTCTAGTGGCTAGAATGCAAGATATGAACAAAAAAGTGAGAGAGAAGAAGATGGACCTTCAAAGAGCATAACATTCATTCAATAGAATGAAAATGAGATGTGTACATACTCGTGGAGATGGCTATTTATAGCAGCCATAGTGCCTCTTGGCCACTTGTCTTATGATAGGCTAAAATTGGGGTCCAATAGGATTCACCCATCTACCTAGAAATTTGGTCAAATAGGAATGCACCAAATTATGAGCCAATAGAAGAGCTCCACACTCGACCTCCTCTAATTAATGTGACCTCAAAAGTAGTGTACACATACTTTGGGCCTCTACATACATGTATGAACCTATCTCTAACTTTTATTTGGCCATAGGCCTACAAAATCTCAAGTTAGGAAAATACTACTAGTTGACAATTTTTCACAGCTAATAGATTGCATAATCAAATTTTCAACATTTGCATGTAGATTTGAAATAATCAATCTTTTGTTATTTTGTAAAAGACTTAATTTTGATTGGATCTCTAGATAGTGAGTTTGTTGGACTTCATTTGAGTGTGTTTCAATCTTAGGAAGTGGCAAAAGTCATTAGATTGAGAATAGATCATAGGTTGATCAAGATTCCATGATTCTATGTGTTGATTTGCTTGGTATAAGTGCTAGAAGAGAATTTTTGAGATAGTTTAAAATCTTGGTGATTCCTTTTGAAAGCATTTGTTGTTGTTCAAAGGAGTGCTTTGTGCATTGAAATAGGTTGAAAAAGAAGATCAGGTCATTGCTACATGGCAACCTCAATTGGAGTCATGTTGGAAGCCAATGATAGGCTTACCTCAAGTAACTATTCACTGTGGAAAGTGAGGATGGAGTCACTTCTTGAGATGAATGATGTTTTGGATATTGTTGTAGGTTTGGAGGAGAGACCAACAACACAACAAGATCAAGTGAGGTATGACAAGAGGGCCAAGAAGGCTCTACACATGATAAAGATGAATGTTACCAAAGAGCTTCTCAAAGAAGTTGGTAACTGCACATCATCTTTGGAAGCTTAGGATTTTTTGAAGAAGCGTTTTGAATCCCACAGGTGCAAAGGTTTCGTCATAGTCAATACCATGTTCTTGAGCATATCCTTTTGCCACCAACCTTATTGATTGTCTTCACCTTGAATATCCATTTACATCCAATAGCTTTCTTGTCCTTAGGTGACTCCACCAATCTCCATGTTCCATTCTTCATAAGGGCTTGATACTCAAGATCTATTGCTTGGATCTACTGCTCTTTGTTCCTTGCTTCATCTACACAAGTAGGTTCATCAAAAGAAAATAGGACAACAAAGTGTGTACCTCCAACAACTTGCTTACATTTCTCATCATATGTGGGCCTTGAAGGCGTTTGTCTTTCCCTTGATGTTCTCCTTGGCTTTTGACTTGATGAAGGTCCTTCATCATCACCATCTAAAGTAGGATCCATCACAACAACATGAAGATTGTTAGATCCATCCACACCATCATCACTTGAAGACACCTTTGGAAAATTCCCCTCATAAAAAAAAACATCTCTACCAATAATCACCTTATTAGCAGTAGGAATATAAACCTTGTAGGCTTTACTCACCTCACCATATCCAACACATATACCTTTCCTTGAAGATGGATCCTCCTTTGTCCTATCATCAAGAGTTATATTGACATAGCAAGTACATCCAAAAGTTTTAAGAAAGTTGACATTTGGCCTCTGTTGGAGGGTTTGCGGATATCGAGGCAACTCTAACCCTAGTTAGTAAGTGAGAGGGATTTGGCACCCTGCGTCTGTAAGTCCAACCCGATGATTGATTATTGTTGGATTTTCTAATTCTTATGTTTTTTGTGAGAGAGAAAGGGATTTTGCTTGATTTGAGTGGATAATCTTGTTTAAAATCTAATCTGATTGTTGAGCAAGGAAAGCTATTCAGATCACCATTCTTAAGATCCATTTGGATTTGAGAAATCAGAGAAAACAACAAAAATTGGTGATTTCTGTCATATTTGAGCAAAACGGAGACGAAATCGTCATCGGATCTAATAACATTTTAACCTCTTACTAAAAAATGTTTGCCAACTTTCAGGAAGCTTTGGTTTCATTCACAGAACCTTCAGATTGAAGGGCAAAGTTTAATTCCAAGCAGATTTGCAAAACCATCAGAAAACACCAAAAAACCATCAAAAACCTAAGAAATACAGCAAAAGAACCTTCGTGTAGTGGGTTTCTTTCCCTGCCTAATCTCAAACCAAGATCTAGTCAATCTAGCATCAAGGAGACGAAGTTAGTTGTCACGTGTAGATTCGTTCCCATGAGAGCGATAGTATAGTTCAGATTTCAGCATGAATGGAAGATCCACATCTAACTCTAACATCCATTCTGCAAGATGCATACTCATTATGGCGTTTCAGCTCACGTCTTATCCGTTTAGGTAGACCTGACAAAAATCACATAATCATGGCATTTTTGTTAATCAGCTCAGGTTTGCACTCAGATCTGAGGTGTTTCACCCTTTCAATGTAATCTCGAATCATTTTCCGCTTTCCCATTTTAATTTTACTTAAAAGTAGTAAAGGGTCTTCCATAAACTTTTGAGGTTTGAATCGTGTGATAAGGGCTCTTTTAACAGCCTCCCAATCTGTACGCTCAGTTTCATCTTGATTATAGTATCAATCTTGTGTTGCGCCTGTTAAGGCCATAGGAAACAACTTAAGTTTATCTTGGGGAAAAACTCTCTCCATAGACTTCACAGGATTCAGCATAGATCTGAAGAAATCTAACTGGATATGTTAATCCATTATATTTGGGTAGATCCAAACGGGGTGCTCTTCTAACAATAATTGGATTGACTTCCTGAGGAGCACTTCCAGGAGCAGGTCCAAAGACAGCCATTTTTACAAATTCAAATCAAGCAGACAATGAAAGTGGATCTAGATTTTTCAATCAAAACTTTCTCAGATCAAATCTGCTAGATCTATTATACTTTCAAGAATCTGACTCTATATCGTGAAAATGATTTTGAAATTCAATCGATTGATACTTCTCAAAAAATGAAAAATTTCTTAGAATCCAAATCAGAATGTACTAGATTTGACCTAAATTTTGATAGAGACTTGATCTGGAAAATCAAAACTTAAAAATAGTAATGGTGAAGGTTCCCTAAGTGAAGATTGGCTCGACGAAGGTTCAACAATGCTATTTTGAAAAAAAAATCTCTGATCAAATCTTTTGTCAATTTCTATGGAAATAACCTTCACCGACCTCTCAGATGCAAGATCTGACACAGATAAAACAATGGGAAACCGGATGAAGGTTTCTGACACAAGAAAATACAGTTTTTGTAGTTTGACGAGGGTAAAAATCAAGATTTTCTACAATCTGGACAAGAAGAATCTTCGCCGAACTCAAAAATAGTAGTTTACTATAAATAGAATGTTTTGGAAACTCGACGAAGGTTTTGGCGAAGGATCAAGAGTAATACTAGTATTTTTGCAAATTTTTTTGCAAAAAATTGACTTTTGTGGCAAAAATATGGCAATATGACAACTGATCTTCTGAAAACCCTTCTATATTTGGTATTATTCTTCTCCCTAAACCTGGCAGTAGATAGAATTGAATCACACCTATGCACAGTGAATCGGACAAAGATTCTTTTTCTGTATTTTTAGGGTTCTGATGATTTTTCGATGTTTTTCGACGGTTTTTCTGATGTTTCTAGAAATCTGCTGGGAAATAATCTTCACCCTTCAAACTGAAGGTTTAGTGATAAAAAATGAAGGTGTCTGAAACTCAACGAAGGTTTCTTGAAATAGGGCAAAAGTTATGAGCTCTGATGACGATTTTTGCCTCCTTTTGACCAAAATCTGGCAGATTTGATCGATTTTTGTTGTTTTGTCTGATATCTCAGATCCAAATGGATCTTAAGATTAGTGATTTGAATATATTTTCCTATTTGGAAGTTTGATATATCTTACGACTACATGTCCTCATATCTGCTATGCTGTAAGTTTGATTAGCCAATTCATGTCATCACCCACTATGGACCATTGGCAAGCTGCAAAAAGGATTTTAAGGTATGTGAAAGGTACACCGAACCTTGGTCTAATCTACAAAAGACAAATTGTTTTACCTAAGTTGCAAGGTTATGTTGACGCTGATTGGGCATGAAGTATAGATGATAGAAAGTCAACAACAGGTTCTACCTTCAATTTTGGTAGCAGTTGTTTTTCATGGTCTAGCAAGAAGCAAGATAATATTTCTCTTTCTTCCACAAAAGCCGAATATAAAGCGTTGAGTTCTGCTACCCAGGAAGCTATTTGGCTAGGTAAGTTGTTATGTCAGATTGGCATGAGACAAGTAAATCCCACTGTTATTTTCTGTGACAGTCAAAGTGGAATACAATTGGCTAAAAATCCAATCTTTCACGCAAGGACAAAACATATTGAAGTAAAATATCACTTTGTGCATGAAAAATTACAATCTGAAGACATAAGTATTGAACATTGTTCTACGTTGTTACAAGTTGCTGATATAATTACAAAAGCTTTAAGTAAAGAAAAGTGTGAAACTTTTAGAGCCAAACTTGGCTTAGGCCAGGTCATGTAAAAAGCCTTTACATGTAATGCTATCATGGAGGTATGTTCCATGAATAGAGTATACTCTAAAATAAGAAGTGACGTTGATCATTGAGGGAGAGAGTTAAAATAGCAATGATCAACTTATACAATGCTTTCTTAGTTCTAGAGTTATCAAGCCATCTTGCTTTTACGAGCCCTTTGAGTGTTTTTTTGAGTGTTTGTACTTACGAAGAGAGTGGAATATACAGTTTGAAGAGCAATTCTGTGTTCTTGTTGCACTGGACATTGTGCTGTGGTGATTGATCTGGTTGGGTGTTTTCAATTGTGTTTTCTTAACTAATATGAGGCCAAAACTCATTTTAGACTTCGAGATTAAACTTTTTGAAGTTATATTAGTTTAAAATACATTCAATAAACACTTTTTGAAAGTGTGGGAAAGTTGGTAGTCAAGTTTGGGAGAGATTCAAATTTGAACTTTGGGTACATTGAATCTAGTCCCAAAAATAGTAGGGTTTACATTTTGGAGGGAAAGCCAAGTGGCCAAATAGGGTTTGGACACTCTATAAAGGATGTAACTCATGGAGAGACACATATTCTCTCTTCTCTCTCTCATTTCATTATTATACATGGTCGTCTTTGGGTTCTACTACTCATTGGTGCACTCTCATGTTATCTTGCAATTCTATGTGTAGAATGATCATTTATTGCTATTTTCGGTTTCACACATGTTAAATAAAATAGGGTACTATAATTACAGTAGGGTACTGTCATTGTACGAGCAAAAATTATATTTTATATTTTGATTCATGTTTGATCAGTATCTCTTAGACTTTGCATCTCATTTTGTATGTAGATGTTGATTTTTCTACATTGGCAGGATTGTTGGTTTATTGTAACCTAAGATCAGGGACATGGATTGTATCTTGAATGATCTGGAATCCTTGACATATTCTACACACACGATTTCAAGATATCACCAAAATAGTGCACCAATGGATAGATGAACCCAAGAGAACTCATGTATAAGCATGAAATGAGATGAGAGAGAGAGAGAGAGAGAGAGAGAGAGAGAGAGAGAGTACTTCTCTTCCCACATGTGTATAGCTATATATAACAGGTCCATGCCTCATTAATGATCTTGGTTTTCCTCCATATCAAAGACCCTACAATTAATGTGGACTAGATTCAATGTCTCCGACATTCAAATTTGAATCTACAAAACTTGAGCTCCTACATTTTTTCTCACTTTTCTATATGTGATAATTCAAAAACATTTGAACTAAAATAACTTTGAAATGACTATCTCTAAGTCTAATATGTAAATTGGCCTCAATTGCCAAATAAACAAATATGACCAAAATAGAAAACTAGTTGACAGTTTCTCACATAATCCGCTAAGGAGGTCTATTGGGTGTTTTATAGCAGTATGTAACCAGAGTTGTGAAAAAACTTGCAAAAGGAGACAAGTGTCGGAGAGAGAGAGAGAAACTGGCAATGAAAGCACCAAAATTGAAAATGGAATTGGGCGAGTTTCTACAAGCCTTATATAAGCCCAAGCCTCCCTATTCATGTGCCCATGCAAATCTAAAACTCCCTAAAAGTGCTTTCCATTTTTTTTGATATTCTACACATGCATTAGCAATCCTAAACCATATACTAGCTACAATAATTGTGTTTAAGCCCTCACAAGGTTATTAATTACATTACTAGCCTCTTCCATAATAATGTGGCATAACCAATAATATCAAGTGCTAGAGTACCATGTATCCAAGTCTAGGATTATACCAAATCCTATATATAGGACATGGATGTAACACTTTTTGATAAGAAGACAAGCATCAAGCATTTGGTAGTACTTGCTATGTCAACTCAATCCTTTAAGGGAATTTTTTTTGGCTATAGTGAAGTAAGAAAAGCTTATAGATTTTACATTCCTAATTCAAAGAAAGTTCACATTTCTATGAATGTTATCTTTGAAGAGAAAAATGGGGATAAGCTTGATGTTGTTGATGCTGATGAATCTAATATTTTTTATGGTGATGAAGATGGTTTTTTGGATGGTGGTTTTTGAGATGCCAATTCAAGTCAATATCCTCAAGGCAAATGACAAAGCCATCAAGGCTTACATATGATGAAAAGGGTATGCAAGTTGTGGAAGGTACAAATTTTATTTTTTCACATATTTTGGCACATCTTCTTGTGTAGATGATGGTATGCAAATGGATGGTTGTCTTCATGAAGTGGATGTTCATTCAAATGACATTTAGACTAATGAAAGCATTGAGAGGAGGTCTTTTCTTAGAATGGAGATCATTCTTGAAAAGTTGTGTGGTAAAACTAGTTGAAGAGGGAGTGTGAAAAATGTCAACTAGTTTAGTTGGTTTAATTTGGCAACTTGGAGGGCAAAGGTAGAAGTAAACTTAGACGAACATTTTTTAACGTAAATAATTCTTAAAAATAGTAATGTTGCTATTTTTGAAAATTATTTGATAAGTCAAGCTCGGATTTGGACCAAATGACTTTTTGTAACTAGATACATTGAAACTAGTCACTTGATTAACTAGGTTTCTGGTAAGTACTTGGAAAGTACTACTAATAATTGGCAAGTGGCCAAATGACATATTTTCTGCAATATATAGTTGTACGAGTGTGGAGAAAGCAATCAATTTTTTTCTTGATGTTTGGAGAACTTTCTTTTTCTATCATATCATCTTCTTCTATCTCTTCTCTCTTTATATTGGTGACAACTTGAATGATTGTGTTGTTTTTTGTGTTTTGAAGGTATTGGTTTTAAGGAGGGAAATACACCTGTGTGTTTAAACAGCAAATTTGTGAAAGATTCTGATAAACTAGTTGTATTGATTCCACTTCATGGTGAAAAACAGAATTGTAAGGCAGCAAATCATTGAACGAGAATTCTATAGCAACTTTTTATGTGGCCTTTTCCTTTCATGATCTAGCAATTTCAGCAGGAAACAAAAATTCACGCGTGTTTTTAAAGGTCATTTGATGTTTTTTGATAACATGTTTTTCACAAGCTGTCTTCTTGTACTTTACTATTGTTTGGCTTGAAATTAAATACTTGCAAAAGATTTTATAGCTTCTTGTATTGTAAGATTGTTTGGCATGAAATCACATGTTTCCATAGTAATTACTGAACACACTGCTTTAATGAAAACAAAAAAAGGGATAAGAATAAACACTCATAGGAGATAATACTGGTTGCCTGCAAAGCAATCCCATAGGTTATCAAGTGATGGCTTGCAAATTTGTTTTTCATGTTTCACATATACTTTATGCAATCTCATCCTTATTTGTCTTGCCAACGAGCCACTCCACCTACATAGGTCACATAAATACATCGAGTTACTATACCTGTGTAAGAATGGTCGTTTCTATAACATCGCATTTTTCAGTACTATAAGCATTTGCTAGAAAAAGTTAGCAGCTAAAGTGCTGATTTTCTAATCAACTACGATATGGTCAAACGAGAGGCGATGATTTTCTTATGAAGATTATAAAGTGGGAGATCTACGGGTCTCTCAAATCTATGATGCTATATGACATTTGAATTGGCTAATTGTACACATGATTTTAGTTTGTATCTCTACGAGCTATTGAAGCACGTGAATTTTTACAATTGAGTGATTATAGATAGTTAAAAAACAAGATAGGCAGGTAAAGATGGACCAGGAAAAAAAACCCAACTATTTAGGTACATCCTATTGTTTGTTTTTTTTAGGTCTTTCTGGACTTGTTTTCATTTTTTTATGAGAATTCCATTTCAGGTAGCTCTTTGTCATTGTGATTGAGTATATAAAGGTGAACATGCAAATAGTTAAGGCCATTTTGTGCAAAGTTGATGATTGCTTTTCAATGCATGAACTATACAACTGACATGCATTCGCATCTTTGTATGCTATTTAAGGAGGTGAATTTTGAAAATTGAGTCACGCAAATTAAGAACCATATCAACAGGACATCTCAAATATGGATCTAAAATCAATCTTTAATTAGAAAGTGTTTGTTTTCAAAGAAATAAAGAAAAAAAAATTGGTTCTAAAAACATCGATACAATATTTGGTATCTTTCAGTTTTGTTACCAAGTCTTGAAAAAGTTAGTTGCGATAGATTTGGATAGCTATGATAGGATATGGAATCCTTGCTGACTCCACTATTAATCTAATGTCAAACTTTGGCCTGAAAATGATTGTTTTAAAAAATATAAAATAAAAAGGCATTGGTTGAGATAACATTGAGCGAGCTTTGTACAACATTTGACATCTTTTGATATTGTTAGCAATTGTTAGGAAAAGTCAGTTGTTAGAGAGCCATCTTTTTTATCGATTATAAAATGGCAAAAGAAGAGGCGGCAATTTTTCTCTCAAATTTATAAACTAGGAGATTCGCCTTTCTCCCAAACGATAATGAAATATGAAGAATGAAATTGCAAATGTGATTTGCCAAATGCCATGAAAAATTTCATATACTGTACAAAGCTCTCTTAATGTGCACCTTGCCAATGATTTTTTATTTATTATTTTTGGAAACGACCATTCTTACACAGGTATAGTAACTCGATGTATTTATGTGATCTATGTAGGTGGAGTGGCTCGTTGGCAAGACAAATAAGGATCAGATTGCATAAAGTTTATGTGAAACATCTCACTTTTGTTCGCACAGTTTCGAGCTCTTATCTACAGCCTCAACTTTAGATATTATTGCTTGCCCCATTTGGGTTTGCTGTTTATCTATTGAATTGAATGAATTGTTGATATTGTGCTTAAAATCTTCTACATTTTTATTTGTGGCTGGTTAAATTCGATCCCAAATATAATTTTCCATTTGTCCACAGCTTGGATGAAGCTCTTCGTGATGGTTTTTTGAACATGTTGAGGAAGAAAAAATTGGCAGTCACATTGATTAGTGCATCACAGTGCACGAGTTCAGTGGCAATCAAGATCCATCAAGGTCTCGGTTGTGTAGGCCGAGTGTTGGTTCTCATAGCCTCAAAAGACTATTTTGTAGCAAAAGGACCAAATATTAGAGTTTCGTTTGTAATGCCTCCTGGCTTAAATTCCATGGGCCTGGCATGTGAAGCTCAAAAGCTCGAAGCTCGAAGCTCGAACAACTGACCACCCCGGCTTGTCAGATCGATCATCGATGATCAAGACACAATTGCTTTCAAGCTGGCCCTCTACATATGAGAACTGGGTGATGATCATATCGGCACACTCAGATATAACTCTTACTAGAGTTATCACTATGTTGCTGCAAGAATACAATTGAAGAATTCAAGACACTTCATCGACTTCATCATCTCACGCTCTATATGTCAACAAAGGCTCAAAATGATAGAAGCAGAAAAGCTCTAAGCAGTCCACATCAAATTGGCAACCAATGCAAAGGCAAGACAATTATCAAATCCACAGTTGAAGAAGAAGATGTTCTGTAAGTATGCAAGTGCACTAATCATGAAATCTCGGATTGCAAGGTTCTGAAAGCAAAGAATGCCAACAAGCAACCAGATCAACAGGCGAATGCAGTCACCGCATCTCCTGAACTCGACATAGACAAAGGAACATTTATGGTCAAAGACCAAAAGTCCCTATTGGGTATTTCTTGGTTTCTGGATTCTGGAGCATGTTCAGTCCTATACGCCTTACAGTAAAAGAAGTATGTTTATCTTGGTGACAATAGCACACACACTATCGAAGGTGAAGGCACTATAAGATTGAAATTCTAGCATGATCAATTCAAACTACTATCCAAAGCTTTGTATGTTCCTAAACTCTCTAAAACCCTATTATCAGTAAGTAGAATCACTAATTTAGCTCATAGGGTAGAGTTTGAGTCATCAATAGAAGAAATAAGGTCCTTGCACTCGGCAAGAGGCATGGATACTTATATAGATTGGCACATTGTTATTCTGATACTGGTCAAGTCTTGAAAACCTCTGTTCTTGTCAATAAAGCATTACTATGGCATCAAAGATTAGGAAACTTGAATCATACATCTGTATTGAACATGTCCAGACAATCCCTGGCACTTGATCTCGACTATCCAACCGACAAAGTCAACCACCCTGTGTGTCATAGCTGCATCCTTGGAAAGTAGACTAGGATTCCCTTTAGGTCGAGTCATAGGCATGCAACAAAAGATCTATTAGACGTTGTTCATTCATATATATGTGGTCCAATGCAATTCCACCATTGCGTGATGCAAAGTATTTGATTACCTTCATTGACGAATATTCTAGAAGAACAGTTGTTTATTTCATGAAGCATAAATTGGAGGCTTTCAAAATCTCTCAACAATTCAAAGAGCGTGTAAAAAATGAAATTGGTAAAAGAATTAAAGCAATGAGGTCCGACAACGGAGGTGAATATATCTCTACCCGAACTCATAGAGTATTGCCTTAACAACGACATTGGGCAACAATACATTACCTCCTATTCACCTCAATAAAATGGACTTGTTGAGAGAAAGAATAGAACCTTAGTCAAATAGGCCAAGTGTATGCTTGCGCATGCGACATTGCCATAGTCCTTCTGGGCTGAAGCTGTTTTTCACTGCAGCTTATATTCAGAACAAATGTCCTACTAAAGGTCTCTCAGACAAAATGCCATATGAAGTTTGGATAGGCTCCAAACCATCATTATCAAACTTACGAGTTCTTGGATGTATCGCTTATGCGCAAATTCTGCATGATCTCACAAAGAAGCTCGAGTTCCAGAGTATAGAATCTATTTTCATCAGCTACACTACTTCAAAAAATGCTTATAAGCTGTATGATCCTATCGAGTCGAAGATATTCACTAGTCAAGATGTCATCTTCGTCGAAGATTAGTTTATCGACCTCAAAGGTGAGAGCAAAGCTCATATAGCCAAACTATGAAACTCTCCGAGTTATTGAACTTTCCAGTTCTCAAGTTGTCTATTCCTATTGAAGGTCCTACCTCGTCTACTCCAAACGAATAGTCTTTTGCAAATTGAATCCTCAATGGAGGTGGGTCATCAATATTCCAATCATTAATTGCGCCCTAAGATAAGGGTTGTAGGGTAAAGGGTTTAGGTTTATAGAGCAAGGGTTTTAATATTTAGGATATGGGGTTGGTTGACTTATGTTATACTCCTTTTCTTCTAAATGTTACATTGTTGAGTAAGGTTAAGAATGTGTCCTTTTGGAAAGTCATGTGGGAGCTAGCCCCACTATCAATCCACCAAGTGTCTTCTGAGTTGCTTTTGCTTGTTGGAGTGGATATAGATGCCATCAAAGATGAGATCTCCTCATCTCCATCCTCTTCATATGCAAGGTTCCCTTGTTTGTCCTCCTCCTCTTTTGCTCTTAGCCCCTTGTAGCATTCGGATGCATAATCCCCCTTCTTTCCACAAAAGAAGCATTTTTGTTTTGACTTGTCCTTTGAGCTTGATGCATCATCCTCTTCTTTAGCCTCCTTTGGATGCTTCTTCTTTCCATTGTTCTTCTTTTTGCCCTTGAATGAGAAATTGGCTTTCTCATCACCATCCTGGAAAGACAAGGAACTCATCCTAGATTTTACATGGAGAATCCTACACTCTTCAGCCACTAATAAACTATGAAGTTTTTCTATAGTTGGCAAAGTGTCTTGGAAGGCAAAACTTTGGACCAAATTTGCAGAGTCATCTCCTAGACCATTCAGGACAATTTGTACAAGCTCTCCATCATGAATCTTCTCTCCAATGGAAGCCAACTCCCTATTTAGAGACTTGTTTCTGAGTACATAATCTTGTGCACTCTCCTCACTTCTCCTCATGCTTTGCAAAATCTGATTCCTAAGCATTAGAACCCTCGAAGTGTTACTAAATTCATAGATTGATTTTAAAGACTCCCAACCCTCTTTAGCACTCATGCTGATACTTCTCTCAAGAAATCATTCATTTTCACACAATTAAGTGCAAGCCAAGATCTCTTCTTGTATCTAGCTAACTCATGTGCACCTAGAGGTTCATCTTCATCTTCAATCAAGAACTCATAAAGGTCTTGGAGCACCAAAAGTGACTCCATCCTAACCTTCCAAACAGCATAATTTGTAGAATTCAATCTCTCACTAGCTTCTAGAAGGTATGCTCCAGCAGATCTCATCTTACTAGTGACTTCTAAAACAAGAAATAGATCTGATTGACTTGAAACTCACAAAGGTCTCACACTTGCAGTGTTTCACTCAAATTTGATTTCTAGTCCAACAAATGGACTTATAATCACATTTCTATCACTCCCTCACAAATCCGGAATAAAAATAAGATGAAGTGAAAACTACTTTTAATCAAATCTTGCCAATAAATGGATTTTATTGTCTCTAGAAACTCACTAAGGTCTCTTTCTTGTAGTGTCTCACTCAAATTAGATATCTAATCCAACAAATGGACTTATAATATCAGTTCTAACACTCCCTCACAAAGTTGGAATGAAGATAAGATGATGTGAAATCTACTTACAATCAAATCTTGCCAATTTTGGCTATTTTTGGACAATAACATGACTAACTATCCTTCACACTTTTTGATGTACTTTCAAGACCTGTAAAACAAGTTTAGAGGACCTGACTTCAGCCTAGATTAATTAGATCTCATGACCCTAAGTCAAATCTAATCAATGGCACTCAATCTTGGTAGCTTATCTTAAGATTTCCACCAAAAATTACATCAAAAGCTCACAAATTGAATTTCTGTGGATCAAATGAATACCATGCATTAAATGCAGGTTCAGAGGTGCCCACACGTGGACAGTATGGATTTGGACCCCTACGAATTTTGGGATCAAATCTCCTCACCAAAATCAAAATTCTAGCTTGCCCTCTCACTAGTTTTTAGCACCAAAACTTGCTAAAAATGGATTTGCTTTTGATAAATGGCTTATCCTCTTGTACTTGGCTCTGATACCATGTGAAAGTACTATACTTTAGGACCATAAATGGATCTACAAAAGATCCACAAGAGTGATTGGATGCTTGCTTAACAATATATCAAAAAGATAGACACAAAAAAGTTGATCTAGATTGGCAATTTGACAAACAACAAGCATTAACAATCAAAAGCATTGATCAACATGGAAATCCGGTCTCACACATGTGTACTACAGGCTGTAGTACGGCCTTCAACCTGAGAAACAAGTAGAAATTGATTTGGTTTCATTTGGATCACAAAAACTCAATGTACATAGTGAACTAGCTTGAGATTGCCAATGAGCTCCAAAAATATTCTATCTTCTCACTATGGGAGCTTGGAATACATAGCAAATTCGACTTCCTTCTTGAAGTTAGGTGGATTTCCAGCATGTAATAAGGAATTTAACTCACCCATTCTTGCCCTAAAATGAAACCTAGATCCTAGACTTATGTTTGGTAGGTAGCTAGTTGGTCAAATTTTCACCTTAGACTTAGGTGTAGGTCCTATAAGTTAGGGATGACCACCAAATAGACATGACCAACTCTCTTGAATTGACCTAACCTACATTAGGAGTGGGTTTCCACGTGGCATCTTGGCCTTCCATGTGTGGAACCCAATTATACACAATATTTGCAAAGTTCTACATGGCTAGATTTGCCAAAATAGGCTATTTTTCACAAAAAACTTCAGCAAAATCACCATGCAAAAAATTTCCACAAGTATAGTACATAAAATTAGGGAAAATACAAACATGCAATAAGAATATTTACGCTTTTTTAAAAGTTTACTCACAAAATTGCCAAAATTTCAAACAGACATAACTTGAGCTACAATGCACCTATAAATCACAATACAAAGAGAGACCAAGTGACTGAGAAGCTTGACATGTCACCTACGACCTCAGCTTCACACGTGTGAGAACAGAGCCACATAAAATATGTAGTAGGACGTACTTTCAAAGAGAGGTTTCATGCGGAATCAACCAAATACCAACCTAGCACCCAAAGAGACATTACCAACAGTCTTAAAAGGTCTATTAGACTTCCGTGAAGCCTTCACTCAAGTCAAGGGATGTAGTATGGGCTGAGAATGAAGATTTTTCAACTTGTGGGAGGGTGCTTTAGCGATAAACTTCATAGAGATGGAACACAAGCCTCTGATCACCAATTTACAGGCCTGATAGCTTGTTGGGATGGCCAAGAGGAGTATAAATAAAGATGGATTGACTTCATGCATAATCCTCTTGTGGATTTCTAGCCATAAATCCCCCAAGGACCCTTTCAAAAAACAATTTTTAGCCTTTTCAGGCCTTCCTACACCCTCAATTCTCTAAAGTCTTTGCTCTAACTTCATGGACAACTTCAAAAGATATTGATTAATCTGTGAAAAAATATGAATCATTAAAATCCAACCTAATCTCTTGATCTTTGCTTATGGAAGACAACACAATTTACACCATTGGCAATGTAGAAAATCAACATCTACTTAATGAAAGAGATGCAAACTTAATAAGAACTTGATCAAACATCAAACTTATGATAAGATGAAGTTGTTGTCTATACAAAAATAGTAAGCTACTATATTTCACACGTGCGGATCCGAATATCAACTAAACAATGCATTCTACACACAAGATTTCAAGATATCACCAAATTAGTGCATCGATGGATAGATGAACCCAAGAGAACTCATGTATAAGCATGACCCCAAGAGAACTAAGGTATAAGCATGAAATGAGAGAGAGAGAGAGAGAGAATACTTATCTTCCCACATGTATATAGCTATATATATCAGGTCCATGTCTCATTAATGATCTTGGTTTCCCTCCATATCAAAAACCCTACAATTAATGTGGACTAGATTCAATGTCTCCAACATTCATTTTATTTCAAATGTTTTTGAGTTAATTACCACTTCTAGAAAGTGAGAGAAAATGTAGGAGAATAGTGTCCATATTGGATGCTTCACTATTTCTTACATCAATTTTATACATCAAGATATAACTAGAACATAAAGAACCAAATAGAATTGAAATGAAATGATTCCACCATGCTTCCAACTTTGAACTCTTTGGAAACTAATAGCAACCAAACAATATAATGTCTGTGATGACCACTTGCTTGCTTGTCTCCTCCATCTTTGTCCTTTCTTGATATGTCTCCACCATAAAACTCCATGAATGCACCTTCATCTCCATCTTGCCAGAAGATGTCATCATCACTTGATGACTTGATCATGAATGAGTGATACAAAAGTTTCATTTTCATCAGCAAAGCCAGCCAAGATTTCTAGTACAACATCAATATGATGCAAAACAATGTAGCTAGTTTCACCATATCTTGACAATTTGCACACATTCACATGAAATTGCTCATACACGAAATAGAACAAGCAAAGTAAACTTGAACAACACTTGATTGCTGCTCCTTTGAACTTACTTGAGTCTTAAAACACCTGCAAAAATAGATCCAAAACATCTTTGCCAATTGACTCTCCTTTGATGCTCTTGATAGCTCCAAATTGCCACGTTACCTTTTGTCTTGCTGAAGCCCCGTTGAGATCAACCTCTTGATCATCAACTTGACCATAAAAGTCATTGAACAAACTTTGTTTTCCAGATCCATTACTTGATGTAAAATCATGAAAACGTCCATCCACTTGCATAGCATCATCTACACAAGAAGAATCATCAAAACATGTGAGAAAAGCAAAATGAGTCACTTCCACTTGCTTACCCTTCTCATCATATGTGAGCCTTGAAGGTGTTTGCATTTGCCTTGATGTCCTCCTTGGCTTTTGACTTGATGAAGGTCCTTCATCATCACCATCCACCATGTCCTATATATAGGATTTGGTATAATCCTAGACTTGGATACATGGTACTCTAGCATTTGATATTATTATGGAAGAGGCTAGTAATGTAATTAATAACCTTGTGAGGGCCCAAACACAATTATTGTAGCTAATATATGGTTTAGGTTTGCTAATGCATGTGTAGAGTATCAATAAAAATGGAAAGCACTTTTAGGGAGTTTTAGATTTGCATGGGCACATGAATAGGGAGGCTTAGGGCTTATATAAGGCTTGTCGAAACTTGCCCAATTCCATTATTTATTTTGGTGCTTTCATTGCCAGTTTCTCTCTCTCTCTCTCCGACACTTGTCTCCTTTTGCAAGTTTTTTTACAACTCTGGTTACATATTGCAGTAAAACACCTAATAGACCTCCTTAGCAGATTATGTGAGAAATTGTCAACTAGTTTGCTATTTTGGTCATATTTGTTTATTTGGCAATTGAGGCCAATTCACATATTAGACTTAGAGATAGTCATTTAAAAGTTCTTTTAGTTCAAATGCTTTTGAATTACCACTTTTAGAAAGTGAGGAAAAATGTAGGAGCTCAAGTTTTTTGGATTCAAATTTGAATGTCGGAGACATTGAATCTAGTCCACATTAATTGTAGGGTTTTTGATATGGAGGAAAACCAAGATCATTAATGAGACATGGACCTGTTATATATAGCTATACACATGTGGGAAGAGAAGTACTCTCTCTCTCTCTCTCTCTCTCTCTCTCTCTCTCTCTCTTTCTCTCTCTCTCTCTCTCTCTTTCTTTCTCTCTCTCTCTTTCTCTCTCTCTCTCTCTCTCTCTCTCTCTCTCTCTCTCTCTCTCTCTCTCTCTCTCTCTCTCTCTCTCATCTCATTTCATGCTCATACATGAGTTCTCTTGGGTTCATCTATCCATTGGTGCACTAGTTTGGTGATATCTTGAAATCGTGTGTGTAGAATATGTCAAGGATTTCAGATCATTCAAGATATAATCCATGTCCCTGATCTTTGGTTACAATAAACCAACAATCCTGCCAATGTAGAAAAATCAGCATCTACATACAAAATGAGATGCAAAGTCTAAGAGATACTGATCAAACATGAAGCAAAACATAAAAAATAGTTTTTGCCCATACAATTACAGTACCCTACTATAATTATAGCACCCTATTGTATTTAACATGTGTGAAACCGAAAATAACAATAAATGATCATTCTACACATAGAATTGCAAGATAACATGAGAGTGCACCAATGAGTAGTAGAACCCAAAGAGAACCATGTATAATGATGAAATGAGAGAGAGAAGAGAGAATATGTGTCTGTGCATGAGTTACATCCTTTATAGAGTGTCCAAAGCCTATTTGGCCACTTGGCTTTCCCTCCAAAATGTGAACCCTACTATTTTTGGGACTAGATTCAATGTACCCAAAGTTCAAATTTGAATCTCTCCCAAACTTGACTACCAACTTTCCCACACTTTCAAAAAGTGTTTATTGAATGTATTTTAAACTAATATAACTTCAAAAAGTTTACCTCTAAGTCTAAAATGAGTTTTGGCCTCATATTAGTTAAGAAAACACAATTGAAAACACCCGACCAGATCAATCACCACAGCACAAAGTCAAGTGCAACAAGAACACAAAATTGCTCTCTTAAAACTGTATATTCCACTATCTTCGTAAGTACAAAGATGAGTTCCTTGAAAAACACTCAAAGGGCTCGTAAAAGCAAGATGGCCGGATAACTCTAGAACTAAGAAAGCATTGTATAAGTTGATCATTGCTATTTTAACTCTCTCCCTCAATGATCAACGTCACTTCTTATTTTAGAGTATACTCTATTCATGAAAACTGTATTTTCTTGTGTCAGAAACCTTCATCCGGTTTCCCATTGTTTTATCTGTGTCAAATCTTGCATCTGAGAGGTCAGCGAAGGTTATTTCCATAGAAATTGTCAAAAAATTTGATCAGAGATTTTTTTCTCAAAATAGCATTGTTGAACCTTCGTCGAGCCAATCTTCACTTAGGGAACCTTTGGCAGTACTATTTTTAGGTTTTGATTTTCCAGATCAAGTCTCTATCAAAATTTAGGTCAAATCTAATACTTTTTTTGAGAAGTATCAATTGATTGAATTTCAAAATCTTTTTCACGATATAGAGTCAGATTCTTGAAAGTAGAATAGATCTAGCAAATTTGATCTGAGAAAGTTTTGATTGAAAAATCTAGATCCAATTTCATTGTCTGCTTGATTTGAATTTGTTAAAATGGCCGTCTTTGGAGCTGCTCCTGGAAGTGCTCCTTAGGAAGTCAATCCAATTATTGTTAGAAGAGCACCCCGTTTGGATCTACCCAAATATAATGGATTAACAGATCCAGTTAGATTTCCTCAGATCTATGCTGAATCCTGTGAAGTCTATGGAGAGAGTTTTTTCCCAAGATAAACTTAAGTTGTTTCCTATGGCCTTAACAGGCGCAACACAAGATTGATACTATAATCAAGATGAAACTGAGCGTACAGATTGGGAGGCTGTTAAAAGAGCCCTTATCACACGATTCAAGTAAGAAAGCATTGTATAAGTTGATCATTGCTATTTTAACTCTCTCCCTCAATGATCAACGTCACTTCTTATTTTAGAGTATACTCTATTCATGGAACATACCTCCATGATAGCATTACATGTAAAGACTTTTTACATGATCTGGCCTAAGCCAAGTTTCGCTCTAAAAGTTTCAAACTTTTCTTTACTTAAAGCTTTTCCCCAAGATAAACTTAAGTTGTTTCCTATGGCCTTAACAGGCACAGCACAAGATTGATACTATAATCAAGATGAAATTGGGAGGTTGTTAAAAGAGCCCTTATCACACGATTCAAACCTCGAAAGTTGTATGGAAGACCCTTTCCTACTTTTAAGTAAAATTAAAATGGGAAAGCGGAAAATGGTTCGAGATTACATTGAAAGGGTGAAACACCTCAGATCTGAGTGCAAACCTGAGCTAATTAACAAAAATGCCATGATTATGTGATTTTTGTCAGGTCTACCTAAACGGATCATACGTGAGCTGAAACGCCATAATGAGTATGCATCTTGCAGAATGGATGTTAGAGTTAGATGTGGATCTTCGATTCATGCTGAAATCTAAACTATAGTATCGCTCTCATGGGAACGAATCTACACGTGACAACTAACTTCGTCTCCTTGATGCTAGATTGACTAGATCTTGGTTTGAGGTTAGGCAGGGAAAGAAACCCACTACACGAATGTTCTTTTGTTGTATTTTTTAGGTTTTTGATGGTTTTTTGGTGTTTTCTGATGGTTTTGCAAATCTGCTTGGAATTAAACTTCGCCCTTCAATTTGAAGGTTTTGTGAATGAAACCAAAGCTTCTTGAAACTTGGCGAACGTTTTTTAGTAAGAGGTTAAAATGTTATCAGATCCGATGACGATTTCGTCTCTGTTTTGCTCAAATATGACAGAATTCACCGATTTTTGTTGTTTTCTCTGATTTCTCAAATCCAAATGGATCTTAAGAATGGTGATCTGAATAGCTTTCCTTGCTCAACAATCAGATTAGATTTTAAACAAGATTATCCACTCAAATCAAGCAAAATCCCTTTCTCTCTCACAAAAAGCATAAGAATTAGAAAATCCAACAATAATCAATCATCGGGTTGGACTTACAGACACAGGGTGCCAAATCCCTCTCACTTACTAACTAGGGTTAGAGTTGCCTCGATATCCGCAAACCCTCCAACAGAGGCCGAATGTTAACTTTCTTAAAACTTTTGGATGTACTTGCTATGTCAATATAACTCTTGATGATAGGACAAAGGAGGATCCATCTTCAAGGAAAGGTATATGTGTTGGATATGGTGAGGTGAGTAAAGCCTACAAGGTTTATATTCCTACTGCTAATAAGGTGATTATTGGTAGAGATGTTATTTTTGATGAGGGAAATTTTCCAAAGGTGTCTTCAAGTGATGATGGTGTGGATGGATCTAACAATCTTCATGTTGTTGTGATGGATCCTACTTTAGATGGTGATGATGAAGGACCTTCATCAAGTCAAAAGCCAAGGAGAACATCAAGGGAAAGACAAACGCCTTCAAGGCTCACATATGATGAGAAATGTAAGCAAGTTGTTGGAGGTACACACTTTGTTGTCCTAATTTCTTTTGATGAACCTACTTGTGTAGATGAAGCAAGGAACAAAGAGGAGTGGATCCAAGCAATAGATCTTGAGTATCAAGCCCTTATGAAGAATGGAACATGGAGATTGGTGGAGTCACCTAAGGACAAGAAAGCTATTGGATGTAAATGGATATTCAAGGTGAAGACAATCAATAAGGTTGGTGGCAAAAGGATATGCTCAAGAACATGGTATTGACTATGACGAAACCTTTGCACCTGTGGCAAATATGGTAAGCATTCGGGTCATCATCTCTCTTGCTACTCTTTATGGATGGGATCTATGGCAATTGGATATTACAAATGCTTTTTTGAATGGTGATCTTGAGGAGGAAGTGTACATGGAGCAACCTGAGAGCTACATTTGACCTAAAAAGCCAAATCATGTGTGTCTTCTACAAAAGAGTTTGTATGGCCTTAAGCAAGCACCAAGGAGTTGGTATGCTTAAACCCTAAACCCTAAACACTTTTTTACTCTCTCAAGGCTTTGTTATGAGTGAGTATCATCATTCACTTTATTATAGGTTTTCTGAAAATGATATTACCATTTTGCTAATCTATGTGGATGATATCATCTTGAGTGGTGGAGACAACCAAGATGTGGAGGATATCAAGAGTGCTCTCAAGAAGGAGTTTGAAGTGCATGATCTTGGTCATTTTGCATTACAATTTAGGAATAGAAGAGATTAGATCTTCTCAAACTACTTTCATTTGTCAAGATATGTATGCTGATTCTATTCTATAGAGATTTCATATGGTAGATGCAAAGTCTTGTGATATACCTATGGAGTCAAATGTAAAGCTAACTATAAGGGGTAATGAAAGATCCTTCAAGGACATTACTCTCTATAGAAAGCTAGTTGGTTCACTTATCTGTCTAACCATCACAAGACCAGATCTAAGATATTGTGTTGGTAGATTAAGCTAATTTATGCAAGATCCTATACATCATGGGAACTCGAGATTTTGGCATATTGTATGAGGGATCATCACCTAACTTGTTTGGATTTTCAGATTCAAACTTTGTTGGGAGAAAAAATGGATAGGAAAACCATAAGTACTCATTGTATTTTCATAGGTGATGGAGCTATATCATGGATGTCAAAGAAACAAGCCACTATCTCATTGTCATCTACTGAGGCTGAATACAAAGCGCTTACAGAACATGAGTGTCAAACTTGATCCTTGATTCCTCTTTGATTCCTTTCCAATCCTAAATAACAACACAATCAAGATTACTTATGCAAGACTCCCCCTTAGTGAATGAATCATAAAAGATAAAAGACTCATCTTCTTGACTATCTTGCCTTAGCAAGCACCTCAATTCTATCCAACATTTAATCACTTGATCTACCTTTTTTATTAAACCATGTGATATTACTTGTTGTAAAAATAATTTCATTGGAGCATCAAAATAATCATCACCATTTGCAAAATGCACACTTGAATAGAACAAGCTTACACATGAGAAGAGAAAGAGACTTTGCATTTGTTGTCACCTCCTTTGTCATTAAGGACCCTTGATTAGACATCACACTTTTAAAGTCTACATTGTCTAATACCCTTTACATCTCTCTTCTTTATGTAACAAGCATCTCCATCAAACTCTACTTCATGTCCATTGTCAAATGTCCCAATACTAGGAGGAATCTTTGAAAGTGAAGGAATGAACAACACATTTTCATGTATTTGAGAGAGTAAGAGGAATAGAGACAATACCTTAATAAAACACTAACCATCATTTGCCATGTAGATCACTTGCTTGACTCAGTCATAAGTGACTAAGCCTCTTGTAGCATTCGGATGCATAATGCCCCTTCTTTCCACGAAAGAAGCATTTTTGTTTTGACTTGTCCTTTGAGCTTGATGCATCATCCTCTTCTTTAGCCTCCTTTGGATGCTTCTTCTTTCCATTGGTCTTCTTTTTGCCCTTGAATGAGAAATTGGCTTTCTCATCACCATCCTGCAAAGACAAGGAACTCATCCTAGATTTTGCATGGGGCATCCTACACTCTTCAGCCACTAATACACTATGAAGTTTTTCTATAGTTGGCAAAGTGTCTTGGATGGCAAAACTTTGGACCAAATTTGCAAAGTCATCTCCTAGACCATTCAGGACTATATTCATAGATTGATTTTACTAGATTCATAGATTGATTTTAAAGACTCCCAAGCCTCTTTAGCACTCATGCTAATACTTCTCTCAACAAATCATTCATCTTCACACAAATAAGTGCAAGCCAAGATCTCTTCTTGTATCTAGCTAACTCATGTGCACCTAGAGGTTCATCTTCATCTTCAATCAAGAACTCATAAAGGTATTGGATCACCAAAAGTGACTCCATCATAACCTTCCAAACAACATAATTTGTAGAATTCAATCTCTCACTAGCTTCTAGAAGGTATGCTCCAGCAGATCCCATCTTACTAGTGACTTCTAAAACAAGAAATAGATCTGATTGACTTGAAACTCACAAAGGTCTCACACTTGCAGTGTTTCACTCAAATTTGTTTTCTAATCCAACAAATGGACTTATAATCACATTTCTATCACTCCCTCACAAAGCCGAAATGAAAATAAGATGAAGTGAAAACTCTTTTCAATCAAATCTTGCCAAGAAATGGATTTGATTGTCTCTAGAAGCTCACTAAGGTCTCTTTCTTGTAGTGTCTCACTCAAATTAGATTCCTAATCCAACAAATGGACTTATAATATCAGTTCTAGCACTCCCTCACAAAGTTGGAATGAAGATAAGATGATGTGATCTTGCCAATTTTGGCAATTTTTGGACAATAACATGACTAACTCTCCCTCACACTTTTTAATGTACTTTCAAGACCTGTAAAACAAGTTTAGAGGACCTGACTTCAGCCTAGATTAATTAGATCTCATGATCCTAAGTCAAATCTAATCAATGGCACTCAATCTTGGTAGCTTATCTTAAGATTTCCACCAAAAATTACATCAAAAGCTCACAAATTGAATTTCTGTGGATCAAATGAATACCATGCATTAAATGCAGGTTCAGAGGTGCCCACACGTGGATAGTACGGATTTGGACCCCTACCAATTTTGGGATCAAATCTCCTCACCAAAATCAAAATTCTAGCTTGCCCTCTCAATACTAGTTTTTAGCACCAAAACTTGCTAAAAATGGATTTGCTTTTGATAAATGGCTTATGCTCTTGTACTTGCCTCTGATACCATGTGAAAGTACTATACTTTAGGACATTACCAACAGTCTTAAAAAGTTTATTAGACTTCCGTGAAGCCTTCACTCAAGTCAAGGGATGTAGTATGGGCTGAGAATGAAGATTTTTCAACTTGTGGGAGGGTTCTTTAGCGATAAACTTCATAGAGACGGAACACAAGCCTCTGATCACCAATTTACAGGCCTGATAGCTTGTTGGGATGGCTAGGAGGAGTATAAATAAAGATTGATTGACTTCATGCATGATCCTCTTGTGGATTTCTAGCCATAAATCCCCCAAGAACCCTTTCAAAAAACAATTTTTAGTCTTTTCAGGCCTTCCTACACCCTCAATTCTCTAAAGTCTTTGCTCTAACTTCATGGACAACTTCAAAAGATATTGATTAATCTGTGAAGAAATATGAATCATTAAAATCCAACCTAATCTCTTGTTCTTTGGTTATGGAAGACAACACAGTTTACACCATTGGCAATGTAGAAAAACATCTACTTAATGAAAGAGATGCAAACTTAATAAGAACTTGATCAAACAGGAGAATACTGTCCATATTGGATGCTTCACTATTTCTTACATCAATTTTATACATCAAGATATAACTAGAACATGAAGAACCAAGTAGAATTGAAATGAAATGATTCCACCATGCTTCCAACTCTGAACTCTTTGGAAACTAATAGCAACCAAACAATAAATGTCTGTGATGACCACTTGCTTGCTTGTCTCCTCCATCTTTGTCCTTTCTTGATATGTCTCCACCATAAAACTCCATGAATGCACCTTCATCTCCATCTTGCCAGAAGATGTCATCATCACTTGATGACTTGATCATGAATGAGTGATACAAAAGTTTCATTTTCATCAGCAAAGCCAGCCAAGATTTCTAGTACAACTTAAACATCAATATGATGCAAAACAATGTAGCTAGTTTCACCATATCTTGACAATTTGCACACATTCACATGAAATTGCTCATACACGAAATAGAACAAGCAAAGTAAACTTGAACAACACTTGATTGCTGCTCCTTTGAACTTACTTGAGTCTTAAAACACCTGCAAAAATAGATCCAAAACATCTTTGCCAATTGACTCTCCTTTGATGCTCTTGATAGCTCCAAATTGCCACGTTACCTTTTGTCTTGCTGAAGCCCCTTTGAGATCAACCTCTTGATCATCAACTTGACCATAAAAGTCATTGAACAAACTTTGTTTTCCAGATCCATTACTTGATGATAGTGTAATTGGATGCTTCACTATTTCTTACATCAATTTTGTACATCAAGATATAACTAGAACATGAAGAACCAAATAGAATTGAAATGAAATGATTCCACCATGCTTCCAACTCTGAACTCTTTGGAAACTAATAGCAACCAAACAATAAATGTCTGTGATGACCACTTGCTTGCTTGTCTCCTCCATCTTTGTCCTTTCTTGATATGTCTCCACCATAAAACTCCATGAATGCACCTCCATCTCCATCTTGCCAAAAGATGTCATCATCACTTGATGACTTGATCATGAATGAGTGATACAAAAGTTTCATTTCCATCAGCAAAGCCAGCCAAGATTTCTAGTACAACTTTAACATCAATATGATGCAAAACAATGTAGCTAGTTTCACCATATCTTGACAATTTGCACACATTCACATGAAATTGCTCATACATGAGATAGAACAAGCAAAGTAAACTTTAACAACACTTGATTGTTGCTCCTTTGAACTTACTTGAGTCTTAAATCACCTGCAGAAATAGATCCAAAACATCTTTGCCAATTGACTCTCCTTTGATGCTCTTGACAGCTCCAAATTGTCACCTTACATTTTGTCTTGTTGAAGCCCTTTGAGATCAACCTCTTGATCATCAACTTGACCATCAAAGTCATTGAGCAAACTTTGTTTTCCAAATCCATTACTTGATGTAAAATCATGAAAATGTCCATCCACTTGCATAGTATCATCTACACAAGAAGAATCATCAAAACATGTGAGAAAAGCAAAATGAGTCACTTCCACTTGCTTACCCTTCTCATCATATGTGAGCCTTGAAGGTGTTTGCCTTTGCCTTGATGTCCTCCTTGGCTTTTGACTTGATGAAGGTCCTTCATCATCACCATCTAAAGTAGTATCCATGTCATCACCATCGAGAATGTTAGATCCATCCACAACATTATTACTTGAAGACACCTTTGGAATGTTCCCCTCATAAAAAATGACATCTCTTCCAATAATCACCTTATTAGTACTAGGAATGTAAACCTTATAGGCTTTAGTCACCTCACTATATCCAGCAAATATACATTTCCTTGAAGATGGATACTCCTTTGTCCTATCATCAAGAGCTATATTGACATAGCAAGTGCATCCAAAAGTTCTAAAAAACTTGACATTCGGCCTTCTCTTTAATAGCATCTTAAAAGGTGTTCTTCCATCCAATATAGCACTCGGCCACCTATTGCATATAAAGTTAGCACACAAAGAAGCTTGATCCCAAAATGGTTTTGGAATATTAGCTTCTAACCTCATGGCTTTGGCACTTTCACATAAAGTTCTATTCTTCCTCTCGGCTACTTCATTTTGTTGTGGTCTCCTTGGAGTCTTGTGTACTCCCTCTTGATCACATGCTCATCACAAAAGGCCTTGAACTTGGTTGAGATATACTCACCACCATTTTCACTCCTCAAGCACTTGATCTTTGTAGAGAATTGATTGACAAAGACATCATACACTTCATCTTTGCTCTTTAATAGATAGATCCAACAAAATATACTAAAATCATCAATGAAAGTTACATATATCTTATCTCCACTATTGCTACTTGTAGTAATTCCCTGAATATCTGAATGGACAACTTGAAAAGTCTCTATAGATCTATTATAGGGTAGTCTACGTGACTTTGTAAAAGCACAAGACTCACGAACATGCTTGATGCTAGTTAAGGAACTTGGAAGACCAATCACAACTTGCTAGGCTAGCCATTTCCTCCAATGACTTGAAGTTGAGGTGCCCCATCCTCTTATGCCAAACTTCTTGAATAGGTATTGCTCACTTGCAACACATCCAACTTGGTTAGCAATAACACAAGCATCTAGTTTGAATAACTTCCCTTGTCTTTTACCTTTTGCAATCAAGACATTCTTCCTTTCAATCATACAATAGTTTAAATTGATCATGTTGAAATTGCAATCTTACAGTTGTGAGTACTATTGTTCCCAAGATGAACAAATTTCTTCGTGCTGCAAGGCATGTAGTTGAAAAACTCACATTGATTGGTCATGTGTTGAGTTGCTCCAGAATTCAGAAACCATGAATTATCCAAAAATGTGCTTTGATCTTTAAACCATAAATGCGCCTTCGTCCACTTTGACCTGGGGAGATGATGAAACTATGTTTCCTATGTACAATTTACATGGTAAGTTTTGATCAAGCTAGATTTTCCAATTTTTGGAAATTTCTCACACTATACAACAATCTTTACATGTGTGGAATCATGACATACAAGCTTAGATGCCTTCTACACACTAGAATCACCAATATAAAGAGAGAAGAGATAGAAGAAGATGATATGATAGAAAAAGAAAGTTCTCCAAACATCAAGAAAAAACTTGATTGCTTTCTCCACACTCGTACAACTATATATTGCAGAAAATATGTCATTTGGCCACTTGCCAATTATTAGTAGTACTTTCCAAGTACTTACCATAAACCTAGTTAATCAAGTGACTAGTTTCAGTGTATCTAGTTACGAAAAGTCATTTGGTCCAAATCTGAGCTTGACTTATCAAATAATTTTCAAAAATAGTAACATTACTGTTTTTAAGAATTATTTACGTAAAAAAATGTTCGTCTAAGTTTACTTCTACCTTTGCCCTCCAAGTTGCCAAATTAAACCAACTAAACTAGTTGACATTTTTCGCACTCCCTCTTCAACTAGTTTTACCACACAACTTTTCAAGAATGATCTCCATTCTAAGAAAAGACCTCCTCTCAATGCTTTTGTAATGTTCAAAATAGAAACATTCATAATTGATATAGATAATAGTGTCCAGGTTGGATGCTTCACTATTTCTTACATCCAAATATAAAGATGAAACTAGTACATGAAGAACAAAATAAAATGAAAATGTTATAATTCCTCCATGCTTCCACCTTCGATATCTCTGAAAAATAGTAGCAACCAAGTAATAAATGTGAGTGATCAACAAATACTTGCAAGCCTTCTTCATATTTCACTTCATGTAAAGTGTGAAATAATCAACTAGTTTCATCATATTTACTATATTTTCATATTTGGCATATTGAGGCCAACTTTGTTTTTAGACTTAGACATTGACTTTTCAAAGTTCATTAGTCTAAATGGCATTTGAACGAACATCCATTTCATGAAGACAACCATCCATTTGCATACCATCATCTACACAAGAAGATGTACCAAAATATGTGAAAAAATAAAATTTGTACCTTCCACAACTTGCGTACCCTTTTCATCATATGTAAGCCTTGATGGCTTTGTCATTTGCCTTGAGGATATTCTTAGGACTTGAATTGGCATCTCAAAAACCACCATCCCAAAAACCATCTTCATCACCATCAAAAATATTAGATTCATCAGCATCAACAACATCAAGCTTATCCCCATTTTTCTCTTCAAAGATAACATCCATAGAAATGTGAACTTTCTTTGAATTAGGAATGTAAAATCTATAAGCTTTTCTTACTTCACTATAGCCAAAAAAAATCCCCTTAAAGGATTGAGTTGACATAGCAAGTATTACCAAAGGTCTTCAATGCTTGATGATTGTCTTCTTATCAAAAAGTGTTACATCCATGTCCTATATATAGGATTTGGTATAATCCTAGACTTTGATACATGGTACTCTAGCACTTGATATTATTGGTTCTGCCACATTATTATGGAAGAGGCTAGTAATGTAATTAATAACCTTGTGAGGGCCCAAACACAATTATTGTAGCTAGTATATGGTTTAGGATTGCTAATGCATGTGTAGAGTATCAATAAAAATGGAGAGCACTTTTAGGGAGTTTTAGATTTGCATGGGCACATGAATAGGGAGGCTTGGGGCTTATATAAGGCTTGTAGAAACTCGCCCAATTCCAGTTTTTATTTTGGTGCATTCATTGCCAGTTTCTCTCTCCCTCTCCGACACTTGTCTCCTTTTGCAAGTTTTTTCACAACTCTGGTTACATACTGCTGTAAAACACCTAATAGACCTCCTTAGCGGATTATGTGAGAAATTGTCAACTAGTTTGCTATTTTGGTCATATTTGTTTATTTGGCAATTGAGGCCAATTTACATATTAGACTTAGAGATAGTCATTTCAAAGTTATTTTAGTTCAAATGTTTTTGAATTACCACTTTTAGAAGGTGAGGAAAAATGTAGGAGCTCAAGTTTTGTAGATTCAAATTTGAATGTCGGAGACATTCAATCTAGTCCACATTTATTGTAGGGTTTTTGATATGGAGGACAACCAAGATCATTAATGAGGCATGGACCTATTATATATAGCTATACACATGTGGGAAGAGAAGTATTCTCTCTCTCTCTCTCATCTCATTTCATGCTTATACATGAGTTCTCTTGGGTTCATCTATCCATTGGTGCACTATTTTGGTGATATCTTGAAATCGTGTGTGTAGAATATGTCAAGGATTCCAGATCATTCAAGATACAATCCATGTCCCTGATCTTTGGTTACAATAAACCAACAATCCTGCCGATGTAGAAAAATCAGCATCTACATACAAAATGAGATGCAAAGTCTAAGAGATACTGATCAAACATGAATCAAAACATAAAATATAGTTTTTGCCCGTACAATTACAATACCCTACTGTAATTATAGTACCCTATTTTATTTAACATGTGTGAAACCGAAAATAGCAATAAATGATCATTCTACACATAGAATTGCAAGATAACATGAGAGTGCACCAATGAGTAGTAGAATCCAAAGAGAACCATGTATAATGATGAAATGAGAGAGAGAAGAAAGAATATGTGTCTCTCCATGAGTTACATCCTTTATAGAGTGTCCAAACCCTATTTGGCCACTTGGCTTTCCCTCCAAAATGTAAACCCTACTATTTTTGGGACTAGATTCAATGTACCCAAAGTTCAAATTTGAATCTCTCCCAAACTTGACTACCAACTTTCCCACACTTTCAAAAAGTGTTTATTGAATGTATTTTAAACAAATATAACTTCAAAAAGTTTAATCTCTAAGTCTAAAATGAGTTTTGGCCTCATATTAGTTAAGAAAACACAATTGAAAACACCCGACCAGATCAATCACCATAGCACAACGTCAAGTGCAACAAGAACACAGAATTGCCCGATAACTCTAGAACTAAGAAAGCACTGTATAAGTCGATCATTGCTATTTTAACTCTCTCCCTCAATGATCAACGTCACTTCTTATTTTAGAGTATACTCTATTCATGGAACATACCTCCATGATAGCATTACATGTAAAGGCTTTTTACATGACCTGGCCTAAGCCAAGTTTGGCTCTAAAAGTTTCAAACTTTTCTTTACTTAAAGCTTTTGTAATTATATCAGCAACTTGTAACAACGTAGAACAATGTTCAATTCCTATGTCTTCAGATTGTAATTTTTCACGCACAAAGTGATATTTTACTTCAATATGTTTTGTCCTTGCGTGAAAGATTGGATTTTTAGCCAATTGTATTCCACTTTCACTGTCACAGAAAATAACAGTGGGATTTACTTGTTTCATGCCAATCTCACATAACAACTTATGTAGCCAAATAGCTTCCTGGGTAGCAGAACTCAACGCTTTATATTCGACTTCTGTGGAAGAAAGATAAATAGTATCTTGCTTCTTGCTAGACCATGAAAATCAGCCGTTACCAGAATTGAAGGTAGAACCTGTTGTTGACTTTCTATCATCTATACTTCCTGCCCAATCAGCGTCAACATAACCTTGCAACTTAGGTAAAACACTTTGTCTTTTGTAGATTAGACCAAGGTTTGGTGTACCTTTCACATACCTTAAAGTCCTTTTTGCAGCTTGCCAATGGTCCATAGTGGGTGATCACATGAATTGGCTAATCAAACTTACAACATAGCAAATATGAGGACATGTAGTCGTAAGATATATTAATTTCCAAATAGGGAAATATATTCAAATCACTAATCTTAAGATCCATTTGGATCTGAAATATCAGAAAAAACAACAAAAATCGATCAAATCTGTTAGATTTTGGTCAAAAGGAGGCAAAAATCGTCATCAGAGCTCATAACTTTTGCCCTCTTTCAAGAAACCTTTGTCAAGTTTCAAACACCTTCATTTTTTATCACAAAACCTTCAGTTTGAAGGGTGAAGATTAATTCCTAGCAGATTTCTAGAAACATCAAAAAAACCGTCGAAAAACACCGAAAAATCATCAAAACCCTAAAAATACAGAAAAAGAATCCTCGCCCGATTCACTGTGCATAGGTGTGATTCAATTCTCTCTACTGCCAGGTTTAGGGAGAAGAATAATACAAAAAATAGAAGGGTTTTCAGAAGATCAGTTGTCATATTGCCATATTTTTGCCACAAAGTTCAATTTTTTGCAAAAAAATCTACAAAATACCAGTATTACTCTTGATCCTTCGCCAAAACCTTCGTCGAGTTTTCAAAATATTCTATTTATAGTAAACTACTATTTTTGAGTTCGACGAAGATTCTTCTTGTCCAGATCGTAGAAAATGTTGATTTTTACCCTCGCCAAACTACAGAAACTGTTTTTTCTTGTGTTAGAAACCTTCATCCGGTTTCCCATTGTTTTATCTGTGTCAGATCTTGCATCTGAGAGGTCGGCAAAGGTTATTTCCATAGAAATTGTCAAAAAATTTGATCAGATATTTTTTTCTCAAAATAGCATTGTTGAATCTTCGTCGAGCCAATCTTCACTTAGGGAACCTTCGCCAGTACTATTTTTAAGTTTTGATTTTCCAGATCAAGTCTCTATCAAAATTTAGGTCAAATCTAGTACATTCTGATTTGGATTCTGAGAAATTTTTCATTTTTTGAGAAGTATCAATTGATTGAATTTCAAAATCTTTTTCACGATATAGAGTCAGATTCTTGAAAGTAGAATAGATCTAGCAGATTTGATCTGAGAAATTTTTGATTGAAAAATCTAGATCCAATTTCATTGTCTGCTTGATTTGAATTTGTTAAAATGGCTGTCTTTGGAGCTGCTCCTGGAAGTGCTCCTCAGGAAGTCAATCCAATTATTGTTAGAAGAGCACCCCGTTTGGATCTACCCAGTTAGATCTATGCTGAATCCTGTGAAGTCTATGGAGAGAGTTTTTTCCCAAGATAAACTTAAGTTGTTTCCTATGGCCTTAACAGGCGCAGCACAAGTTTGATACTATAATCAAGATGAAACTGAGCATACAGATTGGGAGGTTGTTAAAAGAGCCCTTATCACACGATTCAAACCTCGAAAGTTTATGGAAGACCCTTTTCTACTTTTAAGTAAAATTATAATGGGAAAGTAGAAAATGGTTCGAGATTACATTGAAAGGGTGAAACACCTCAGATCTAAGTGCACACCTGAGCTGATTAACAAAAATGCCATGATTATGTGATTTTTGTCAGGTCTACCTAAACGGATCAGACGTGAGCTGAAACGCCATAATGAGTATGCATCTTGCAGAATGGATGTTAGAGTTAGATGTGGATCTTCCATTCATGCTGAAATCTGAACTATACTATCGCTCTCGTGGGAACGAATCTACATGTGACAACTAACTTCGTCTCCTTGATGCTAGATTGACTAGATCTTGGTTTGAGGTTAGGCAGGGAAAGAAACCCACTACACGAAGGTTCTTTTGTTGTATTTTTTAGGTTTTTGATGGTTTTTTGGTGTTTTCTGATGGTTTTGCAAATCTGCTTGGAATTAAACTTCGCCCTTCAATCTGAAGGTTATGTGAATGAAACCAAAGCTTCATGAAACTCGGCGAACGTTTTTTTAGTAAGAGGTTAAAATGTTATCAGATCCGATGACGATTTTGTCTCCGTTTTGCTCAAATATGACAAAATTCACCGATTTTTGTTGTTTTCTCTGATTTCTCAAATCCAAATGGATCTTAAGAATGGTGATCTGAATAGCTTTCCTTGCTCAACAATCAAATTAGATTTTAAACAAGATTATCCACTCAAATCAGGCAAAATCACTCTCAATCTAACCCTAAAATGCAATTTTAACCCTACTTATGCCAAAACAAGATGCCTAATGCAAACTAACATCCATCAAAACATGATGTAAACTAATAAATTGGCGTAGCTCCCCGGAAACGGTGCCAAAATTGTTGTGGAGCTATTTCCTACCCTAGACTCAACCCCAGATCCAAGCAAACAAGCATCAAGGAGATGAGGTTAGATGTCATGCGGAGGTTCAATCCCATGAGAGCGATAGCATAGAACAAAATCCAGCATGTATTGATGATCCACAATTAACACTAAGATCCATTAACACTAGCATTAGCCCTATAACCATTAACACTAAATCCAATGATAGCTTACTCCTCTCTCTCCCTTTCTCTCTCACAAAAAGCATAAGAATTAGAAAACCCAACAATAATCAATCATCGGGTTGGACTTACAGACGCAGGGGGCCAAATCCCTCTCACTTACTAACTAGGGTTAGAGTTGCCTCGATATCCGCAAACCCTCCAACAGAGGCCGAATGTCAACTTTCTTAAAACATTTGGATGTACTTGCTATGTCAACATAACTCTTGATGATAGGACAAAGGAGGATCCATCTTCAAGTAAAGGTATATTTGTTGGATATAGTGAGGTGAGTAAAGTCTACAAGGTTTATATTCCTACTACTAATAAGGTGATTATTGGTAGAGATGTTATTTTTGATGAGGGGAATTTTCCAAAGGTGTCTTCAAGTGATGATGGGGTGGATGGATCTAACAATCTTGATGTTGTTGTGATGGATCCTACTTTAGATGGTGATGATGAAGGACCTTCATCAAGTCAAAAGCCAAGGAGAACATCAAGGGAAAGACAAACGCCTTCAAGGCTCACATATGATGAGAAATGTAAGCAAGTTGTTGGAGGTACCCACTTTGTTGTCCTAATTTATTTTGATGAACCTACTTGTGTAGATGAAGCAATGAACAAAGAGGAGTGGATCCAAGCAATAGATCTTGAGTATCAAGCCCTTATGAAGAATGGAACATGGAAATTGGTGGAGTCACCTAAGGACAAGAAAGCTATTGGATGTAAATGGATATTCAAGGTGAAGACAATCGATAAGGTTGGTGGCAAAAGGATATGCTCAAGAACATGGTATTGACTATAACGAAACCTTTGCACCTGTGGCAAATATGGTAAGCATTCGGGTCATCATCTCTCTTGCTACTCTTTATGGATGGGATCTATGGCAATTGGATATTACAAATGCTTTTTTGAATGGTGATCTTGAGGAGGAAGTGTACATGGAGCAACCTGAGAGCTACATTTGACCTAAAAAGCCAAATCATGTGTGTCTTCTACAAAAGAGTTTGTATGGCCTTAAGCAAGCACGAAGGAGTTGGTATGCTAGGCTTAACACTTTTTTACTCTCTCAAGGCTTTGTTATGAGTGAATATGATCATTCACTTTATTATAGGTTTTCTGAAAATGATATTACCATTTTGCTAATCTATGTGGATGATATCATCTTGAGTGGTGGAGACAACCAAGATGTGGAGGATATCAAGAGTGCTCTCAAGAAGGAGTTTGAAGTGCATGATCTTGGTCATTTGCATTACATTTTAGGAATATAAGAGATTAGATCTTCTCAAACTACTTTCATTTTTCAAGAGAAGTATGCTAATTCTATTCTATAGAGATTTCATATGGTAGATGCAAAGTCTTGTGATATACCTATGGAGTCAAATGTAAAGCTAACTGTAAGGGGTAATGAAAGATCCTTCAAGGACATTACTCTCTATAGAAAGCTAGTTGGTTCACTTATCTATATGTGATATTACTTGCTGTAAAAATAATTTCATTGGAGCATCAAAATAATCATCACCATTTGCAAAATGCACACTTGAATAGAACAAGCTTACACATGAGAAGAGAAAGAGACTTTGCATTTGTTGTCACCTCCTTTGTCATCAAGGCCCCTTGATTAGACATCACACTTTTAAAGTCTACATTGTCTAATACCCTTTACAATCATGACATCTCTCTTCTTTATGTAACAAGCATCTCCATCAAACTCTACTTCATGTCCATTGTCAATTGTCCCAACACTAGGAGGAATCTTTGAAAGTGAAGGAATGAACAACACATTTTCATGTATTTGAGAGAGTAAGAGGAATAGAGACAATACCTTAATAAAACACTAACCATCATTTGCCATGTAGATCACTTGCTTGACTCAGTCATAAGTGACTAAGGAAGAAAAGAATTCCTTATGACTAGTCATATGAGAACTAGCTCCACTATCGATCTACCATGACTCTTTGTCACTTTCACTTTAGATGAGACTTGAAGACATCATAAGAGTATCAACAACATCATTACTAACAAATTCACAATTGGTAAATTTTCTTTGCTTGCTACCTTCCAATTGCTCTCTTGTCATTTTATTGCACTCAAAAGAAAAGGACATTTTCTGCCACAATAAAAGCACTTGAGTTCAAATTTATCATTCTTACCACCATAAGAGGATGTTGCCTCACCTTGCCCTTGATCCATGGTACTCTTCTTGTTGAAGTTCCACTTGACTCCTCCTTTTCCCTTGCCTTTTGTGAAAAATACCTCTTCATCTCCAACCTTGCTAGAATTAGGTCTACTTCTAGTCTTAACATTAATCCTCTTTGGCCACCAACACCTCTTGCAATTCTTCAATAGATGGCAAAGTTGTTAAATAGCAAAACTTTGAACAAAATTAGCATAACCTTCTCCAAAGCCATTTAGAAACACTTGGACAATCTCAATGTTACCAATAGCATTGCCAACACATGCTAAGTCACCATTAAGAGATTTAACCCTCATTACATAAGAGTTAGCACTTTCACCTTCTGATAGCTTTGAAGAATTTTACTCCTTAGGGTGAGTGCCCTAGATATGATCTTTGACTCATAAATCCTTTGAAGAGTCCTCCATGCCTCGTAAGATGATGTGCAAGCCCTTACCTCATTGTGAAGCTTATTTGAGACATTCATCTTGAGGATGTGTAAAACTACTTGGTCTTCATTGGAACTAGCATGTACTTTGCAACAAGCTTTGTAGTAGTGCCGCCTCTAGTAAGGACGACAATCAAAGATTCTCGTACTTTATTAGCAGTTCACACAACCAATGATGCAAGGCTTTCTAATGGGCTCCTTGGAAGCGGCGTTTACTTCACGATTTATTTGAATGTTGCAGCATGATCTAGAGATAATTTTTCCTCGATGCAAACGTGAGCTATGTTTTTGACCACCAACTTTGGATATGCTCCAGCTGTAGTTTCACCACCAACTCCATCCAGTTGTTGACATTTCTTTACGCTTCACCCTTAGATGTGTGTGTGTGTGTGTGTGTGAGAGAGAGAGAGAGAGAGAGAGAGAGCTCGTGTACTGGTACAAATACCTTAAAATGAAGCATGAAAGGAGGGTCAGTTTCAATTTTGCTTTTCACAATCTATCCATTCATGCGTTGACTAAAACTTTTGCTTTTGCTTATAGTTCATGCAAACAAAAATAGCTTTTGCAATCCTTATGGCTCATTCATTGTTTGTGTGACTTCGTTCTAATTTTTATATGGCAATACTAGATGCATGTTTCTTTAGCACTCAACAAAGGTTTTCCCCTCAAAAATTAAGGCCACTATCACATAATATCCGTTAATGTTACCTTTTTTCAAAACTCCATTGAGTGACCTCAAGGCCAAAAACACCAATTTGCTATAACAGCAAAAACATAAAAAGGAGCTTTATGCGGGTACAGTCCCCGCTCGAGTTCAAAGGAGGTTCCCGCTCGTTTTACTCTAAACTTAAAAGAAGTGCTAGACATTTTTACTATATTTATGGGTGTGCATTCCATACTTGCTGTTACTTGTCATTTTCTTCTGTTTCTGCGAAGATATCCCCAGCACGGCAGCGATCGAACAAACGAGTCGCTTGAAGCAAGTTCCCACCACGTCTCCATCTTGCAAATCGTGGCGGTGGCAGCGCGCACATGTTAGCTAGCTCTTCGACGGCTCGCTACGATCATCGTCATCTTATTCTTCTTCTTCGTTTTTGAGTGATCAGCTGCAAGTATGTATCAACCCATATCTCATTTTCATGTTACGGTGTAATATTTGGATTTCGAGTATTGTTGTGGTCATGCATTGAGTTCCATTATCAACTTGAGGTCGTGTAGCTTGGGATGTTCCTCTTTCTTTTCAGTTGTCTTTGCAGGTTTTTCGGCTCCGTCTGGTTGCTTCTATCTCATGCTTTCCTCCTTTCGAATGATGTGCATAAAGCATACTAATACGTACTAGTACACACAGTATGATAGAGTTATATTACACTGTATGTGCTTTTTTATTCGCTCGTCGACCCTGTCTGCTTGTTTTCGTTGACACTTGATGACGAAAACAGTGCCTTTATTGTCCTGCCATTCACCCCTTGCACTGCCTGAGGATATCTTTGCTCAATCGCTTATCATCTCTGCCTGCATTTGGATAGAGTATCTGAAGCATAGTCCTTATTTCAAGATTTCATTTCTGATTATTGATGTACGAATTCTGATATCTATCTTCCTTGCTTTTCCAGCATAGTGGGTATCAGCATTCAGTAATTCGCTGGCTTATACTTGAGCCGATTCTTTCATGTTTTTGGCAAAGCATAGCTCATGTTTTACGACTACTTTTTATAACTCAATGCAACAAGTACTTGATCTGAAATATACTATTCAAATGTTTATGTGAAGCCAAATGCGAAAGTAGAGCTAAGCAAGTATAAAATTGGATTGCAGCTGCAAGAAAAATATGGCTTCCGTTCTGAGAACCACGAACAGAAGGTTCAACTTTGTTATTCATTTCAATCTTTCGGCCGCCATTACCTTCGACCTTTCGGGTGCCACAACATCTTTCTCTCACACAAGCCAACGATCATCCATTCCCGACGGGTTTCAGCGCCCAGATTATGTCTCAGATTCTTGGGACCAAACAGCAATTCTTCCAGCCAATTCGCCGAAAATTCTCGAAGGGCAATTGTTGGAAACAGGTATAAGGGAGACGGAGCTGCAGGGAGGAGCAAATGAAATTAGAACAGGAATACCCTTGAAGCTAGTCCACCGAACTTCTCTGCTGTCTCCACAGTCCAGGACTGAATCTGTTAAAATCAGCATTCTTAAAGAGTTGCTGGAGTTAGATACTGTCAGATTGAGAGGATACAAGCTCAGCTCATGGATTACTGGGATCCCCCAGAGTGGCCACTTTGCCTCAACGAATTCAGTGAGTAGAAAACACAAAGCCGCAGATGTTGCCCACGAGAAATTTTCATCAGAGAGCGCAAATAACAGAATTAGTTCGGGGGCAACACTAGGCTCAGGTCAGTATTTTGTAGATTTCTACATGGGAACGCCAGCGAGGAAATATTCCCTGATCGCGGATACTGGCAGTGATCTAATCTGGATTCAATGCTACCCTTGCAGTAAATGTTATTCGCAATCCAATCCTATCTACTATCCCAATAACTCGTCTTCTTTCTCATCAGTTTCTTGCTCTGCCAAACAGTGCTTTCTTGTTCAAGCACCACCACACGGCAGTTCCAGATTTCCAACAAGCTGCCAATACACGTACGAGTACAATGATGGATCTTCTACTAGTGGCTTTCTAGCATCTGAGACGGTCACAATGATATCTAGCTCTGGCGAGCGTTTGAAGATCAGCAACATCACGTTTGGATGCGGCTTAAGCAATGAAGTCAGACTCTGCACGGATCTAACGGCGTCCTTGGTCTTGGGCAGGGGCCTGTCTCTTTTGCATCTCAGTTAGGAGATCTCTACGGAAGCATATTTTCCTATTGTCTTGTGGACTATCTGAAAGCCACTACAGATACTAGTCTGCTTGTGTTTGGAGATGCCAAGATTTCGCAATCTTTGAGGAATGCTATCCAATACACTCCACTTTTGAAGAATTCATTTGCAGAAACGTATTACTATGTGGGCATCAAGCATGTTCGTTTGAATGGACGAGTTCTGCCTATCCCTTCAAAATTATGGCAGATTGACTCTGCCGGCTATGGTGGCACCATTGTTGATTCTGGCACGACACTCACATATTTCAGAAAAGAGGCTTATTCACTTATTGTTGCTGCATTTAAACGAGCCATAACTATGCCTAGAGTAGCACCCATTCAAGGCCTTGATCTCTGCTTCAACGTTTCTGCTGATTCTGGCATAAAAATTCCTGAATTCTCAATCCTTTTGGAAGGAGATGTCGTCTTTCAGCCCCCAGCAGAGAATTACCTTATTGACACAGCTCTTGACGTGAAGTGCATTGCAATGCAAGGAGTCGATTCACCTCTTGGATCAAACACAATAGGAAACTTGCTCCAGCAGAATTTCCATGTAGAGTATGATAGATCAAGAGCCCGACTGGGGTTTGTGTCGGCAAACTGCTCCTCATCATCGTAGCCATGATCAACCACTCCATACTTCTCAGGCATTATTTTCCAATGCATTGGGATACACTTCAAAATTACATGAAGCTAGTTTTAGAGACACGTTTACGTTCTTTTAGAGGATGTTAACAGAGATCGCACGTGGCAAAGTAAATCTCAAAACATTTTCAAAAATTTGTTCTTCATTTGCGTGGGGATGTTTTGAGACAAAATCAATTATGTCCGTTTGCAACACAATAGATGGCACTTTTGTTGTGATCAGAATGGCTTGTCTAATTTAGTACATGACAAGCAAATATGGAGGGAATAATGTAAATGGTAAGAATAGTTAGGCAACTCTCATTTTTATGTAATCTATGTAATGTATTTTGCCATTGTAATATCCATGCCCAAATGGAAACAAGAATGGAAAGATTGCACTTTCTAAAGTGATAAACAATTTTCCTTCAGTTATTACTGGCAAGCTGGATATGTTAGTTTTCAATATCGAAGTCTCATTTCTTTCATGCACTGAACTCCTTAATTGTAAATTTGAATATGTACATATGTCATTTTTTTGAATATCATGTGTTTTGCTACAAGGCATTATGTCCTTTAGCAATATGTACTATCTTTTGCTTTCTGCTAAAATATGATATGGTTAGTTTTGCTTTACACTAATTGCAATTATCGCACATACGACATTAACATGAACCAGTTATCACGTGTTATCCAATGTCTAAAAACATATTAAAAAATAGAAAACCTATTTACAAGGAAAATATAATAGTTTATGAGCTAGCAAATTGAAAAATTATTGACTATAAAACCATGATTGTACAATACATCTATTAGCATCAATTTAATGAAGCAAGTTCTATAACATCGCATTTTTCAGTACTATAAGCATTTGCTACAAAAAGTTAGCAGCTAAAGTGCTAATTTTCTAATCAACTACGATATGGTGGAACGAGAGGCAATGATTTTCTTATGAAGATTATAAAGTGGGAGATCTACGGGTCTCTCAAATCTATGATGCTATATGACATTTGAATTGGCTAATTGTACACACGATTTTAGTTTGTATCTCTACGAGCTATTGAAGCACGTGAATTTTTACAATTGAGTGATTATAGATAGTTAAAAAACAAGATAGGCAAGTAAAGATGGACCAGGGAAAAAAACCCAACTATTTAGGTACATCCTATTGTTTGTTTTTTTTGGGTCTTTCTGGACTTCTTTTCATTTTTTTATGAGAATTCCATTTCAGGTAGCTCCTTTGTCATTGTGATTGAGTATATGAAGGTGAACATGCAAATAGTTAAGGCCATTTTGTGCAAAGTTGATGATTGCTTTTCAAAGCATGAACTATACAACTGATCCAGGCACATGCATTCGCATCTTTGTATGCTATTTAAGGAGGTGAATTTTGACAATTGAGTCACGCAAATTAAGAACCACATCAACATGACATCTCAAATATGGATCTAAAATCAATCTTTAATTAGAAAGTGGTTGTTTTCAAAGAAATAAAGAAAAAAAAATTGGTTCTAAAAACATCGATACAATATTTGGTATCTTTCAATTTTGTTACCAAGTCTTGAAAAAGTTAGTTGCGATAGATTTGGATAGCTATGATAGGATATGGAATCCTTGCTGACTCCACTATTAATCTAACGTCAAACTTTGGCCTGAAAATGATTGTTTTGAAAAATATAAAATAAAAAGGCATTAGTTGAGATAACATTGAGCGAGCTTTGTACAATATTTGACATCTTTTGATATTGTTAGCAATTGTTAGTAAAAGTCAGTTGTTAGAGAGCCATCTCTTTTATCGATTATAAAATGACAAAAGAAGAGGCGGCAATTTTTCTCTCAAATTTATAAACTAGGAGATTCGCCATTCTCCCAAACGATAATGAAATATGAAGAATGAAATTGCAAATGCGATTTGCCAAATGCATGAAAAATTTCATCTACTGTACAAAGCTCTCTTAATGTGCACCTTGCCAATGGTTTTTTATTTATTATTTTTGGAAACGACCATTCTTACACAGGTATAGTAACTCGATGTATTTATGTGACCTATGTAGGTGGAGTGGCTCGTTGGCAAGACAAATAAGGATGAGATTGCATAAAGTATATGCGAAACATGAAAAACAAACTTGCAAGCCATCACTTGATAACCTACGGGCTTGCTTTGCAGGCAACCAGTATTATCTCCTGTGAGTGTTTATTCTTATCCCTTTTGTGTTTTCATTGAAGCAGTGTGGTCAGTAATTACTATGGAAACACGTGATTTCATGCCAAACAATCTTACAATACAAGAAGCTATAAAATCTTTTGCAAGTATTTAATGTCAAGCCAAATAATAGTAAAGTACAAGAAGACAGCTTGTGAGAAACATGTTATCAAAAAACATCAAATGACCTTTAAAAACACGCGTGAATTTTTGTTTCCTGCTGAAATTGCTAGATCATGAAAGGAAAAGGCCACATAAAAAGTTGCTATAGAATTCTCGTTCAATGATTTGTTGCCTTACAATTCTGTTTTTCACCATGAAGTGGAATCAATACAGCTAGTTTATTAGAATCTTTCACAAATTTGCTGTTTAAACACACAGGTGTATTTCCCTCCTCAAAACCAATACCTTCAAAACACAAAAAACAACACAATCATTCAAGTTGCAAAACACTATGATCTGGCAATTTCATATTGTATTAAAAACATTATTTTTACTAAGGTTGGAAAGATTAAAAATATGGAAAGAAAGTCAATAGTCTTTTGCTATGTACGTAGGGCATTTTACACTATCGAATTGATTGCCTACGGCTTGCTTAGAGTATAAATGAAGGACATTTGAAAATTAATCAAATGAGGAGAAGGTGTGGCAAGGCGATTGGATCAGGCATTATGGACACTATTTTTGGATGTTTAGAGTCATAGATTCGTAGCCAGACATGACAACCTCGTCAAAGATGAATAAATAAGTTTCTGCCGAGTATTTCTTGACTGCCCCACAACAATACTACCTTTTTGTAGTTTCAAAAAACTATGGTGCTATTAAAGAAGCAGGTTATTATGCAAGTCAAGGAGAGCATTCAATATCTATCTTTGTAGGCAAGTGCCAAAAATAGGCTAGAAACGACACCAACATCGAGGGGCAGAGTCCACATGTTGTCAGAGCTTCACCTCCAATGGAATTCAAATTGCCACCTCTACACACTTCAACTGAAAGTATCATATCCCAAGGCTTTTGATATTCAGATCATCCTTTGTCATACCAATGCCTCAATCACCAATTGTAAGGATCCCTTTGTCTCGTCTAGTTTTATCAGAAAGTCAACCCCTTCTTGAAGAATAGCCTCATCAGTGAGAGATAAGAAATGTATCTTATCTAGAACATCTGATGCATTGGAAATAAGTTCTAAAATAAAATTGTCCCTATTGTTGTATAAAGAGTTCATGATGATATCCATCAACTAGGACACATCTGCCTAGAACCAAAGTTTGATCTTTGCATGGGGTCTGAGTCATCTACAGAGCTCCCCCTCAATCCAAAATCATCATTACATGCAGCCATCCATGTATACATCATGTGCATCCATCGAGAATCATTCATAGGTGCTCTTGAAACTCACTGCCCCTGCAACCAACTAAGGAAGTACACAAGACTAGCAAAATCTTCCTTGTTGTCCTATACATCCAGAATTAGCAAGAACATGAAGTGCTCTCACAACACAGATCACAGACACCCCTTCGATCCTCTATAGTCACTACCTTTTGCAACAATCACCTACAGACCCAAAAAAAATATTGTCCTTACTACAAGCAGCTCTGTGCTTTCCACTACAACCTTCAACGTCATGCCAAATTGCAACCTCTTTCACGAATCACAGAGAACAAGCACTAAAATGTCAAGCTCATTGCTTGGCCTTCAAGCAGCTGACACTTGCTTCATGACATTGCCTTCCAAGCTCCTCTTGCTTCGTCCTTCAGGAAATTGCTCGCTTCTCAACGTCAATACAACCACCATAGGGCTGCCACACCACGGACTTCAGTCATTAGCTTCCAAGTGCCTCTTGCTTGATCCTTCAAGCAAGTGGCGCTAGAAGGTTGAAACCCAATGCCATCGACATTTGTTGCTTCCAAAGCTACACTCCAAGCTTCTCTAAATGCTTGGCCCTTCAAGCAACCAACACTTGCTTCATGACATTGCCCTCCAAGCTCCTCTTGCTTTGTCCTTCAAGCACATGCTCGCTTGGAGTTTGGCGACAAAAACCCTCAGAATTCATTTCCACTTTATATTTAAATCTACCTACTCTTTTCACTTTCAAACCGTTCTTTCTCATCAATTTCTTTTTCATACCCACCTTTACTTATTCAAAGGAAAACCGCCATTGTTGTTGTCGTTGTTATCAAAGGTTGAACTTGTTAAAGTTTCGGCAGTGCTCTCTGGTCAAACTTTATTAGTAACGCTCAAGCATTCCCTCATGTAATGTGAAATAAGCTGCTCAAGCATTTGCATATTGATTTCTCTCCCATCACCTTCGGGAGTGCGTTTTGTCATGTAATTCATAAGCCAATTAACCCAATATGCAGTATTATCCACTATACTATTTAATAATTAAGAAGATGTCTACTTTATTTTCAATGTTCTCCATTGAAGTACAAATGTTACCTATGGGTTCAACTAAATAGATGCACTTATACCTCCCTCTGAACATCCTTATGCAGCAATTTGGTAGTTTCTTCTCACTGTTGTTCGCACAGAGTTATCACTATGTTGCTGCAAGAATACAATTGAAGAATTCAAGGCACTTCATCGACTTCATCATCTCGCGCTCTATATGTCAACAAAGGCTCAAAACGATAGAAGCAGAAAAGCTCTAAGCAGTCCGCATGAAATCGGAAACCGACGCAAAGGCAAGGACAATTATCAAATCCACAGTTGAAGAAGAAGATATTCTGTAAGTATGCAAGTGCACTAATCATGAAATCTCGGATTGCAAGGTTCTCAAAGCGAAGAATGCCAACAAGCAACCAGATCAATAGGCGAATGCAGTCCCCCCATCTCCTGAACTCGACATAGAGGAGGAACATTTATGGTCAAAGACCAAAAGTCCCTTTTGGGTACTTCTTGGTTTCTAGATTTTGGAGCATGTTCACTCCTATACGCCTTACAGTACAAAGAAGTATGTTTATCTTGGTGACAATAGCACACACACTATCGAAGGTGAAGGCACTATAAGATTGAAATTCTAGCATGATCAATTCAAACTACTATTAAAAGCTTTGTATGTTCCTAAACTCTCTAAAAACCTATTATCAGTAAGTAGAATCACTAATTTAGCTCATAGGGTAGAGTTTGAGTCATCAATAGAGAAAATAAGGTCCTTGCACTCGGCAAGAGACATGGATACTTATATAGATTGGCACATTGTTATTCTGATACTGGTCAAGTCTTGAAAACCTCTGTTCTTGTCAATAAAGCATTACTATGGCATCAAAGATTAGGAAACTTGAATCATACATCTGTATTGAACATGTCCAAACAATCCCTAGCACTTGATCTCGACTATCCAACCGACAAAGTCAACCACCCTGTGTGTCATAGCTGCATCCTTGGAAAGAAGACCAGGATTCCCTTTAATCGAGTCATAGGCATGCAACAAAAGATCTATCAGACGTTGTTCATTCATATATATGTGGTCCAATGCAATTCCACCATTGCGTGATGCAAAGTATTTTATTACCTTCATTGACGAATATTCTAGAAGAATAGTTGTTTATTTCATGAAGCATAAATTGGAGGCTTTCAAAATCTCTCAACAATTCAAAGAGCGTGTAAAAAATGAAATTGGTAAAAGAATTAAAGCAATGAGGTCCGACAACGGGGGTGAATATATCTCTACCTGAACTCAAAGAGTATTGCCTTAACAACGGCATTGGGCAACAATACATTACCTCCTATTCACCTCAATAAAATGGACTTGTTGAGAGAAATAATAGAACCTTAGTCAACAATGTTGGAATGAAGATAAGATGATGTGATCTTGCCAATTTTGGCTATTTTTGGACAATAACATGACTAACTCTCCCTCACACTTTTTAATGTACTTTCAAGACCTGTAAAACAAGTTTAGAGGACCTGACTTCAGCCTAGATTAATTAGATCTCATGACTCTAAGTCAAATCTAATCAATGGCACTCAATCTTGGTAGCTTATCTTAAGATTTCCACCAAACATTACATCAAAAGCTCACAAATTGAATTTCTGTGGATCAAATGAATACCATGCATTAAATGCAGGTTCAGAGGTGCCCACACGTGGATAGTACGGATTTGGACCCCTACCAATTTTGGGATCAAATCTCCTCACCAAAATCAAAATTCTAGCTTGCCCTCTCAATACTAGTTTTTAGCACCAAAACTTGCTAAAAATGGATTTGCTTTTGATAAATGGCTTATGCTCTTGTACTTGCCTCTGATACCATGTGAAAGTACTATACTTTAGGACCATAAATGGATCTACAAAAGATCCACAAGAGTGATTGGATGCTTGCTTAACAATCTATCAAAAAACTAGACACAAAAAAGTTGATCTAGATTGGCAATTTGACAAACAACAAGCATTAACAATCAAAAGGATTGATCAACATGGAAATATGGTCCCACACATGTGTACTACAGGCTGTAGTACGGCCTTCAACCTAAGAAACAAGTAGAAATTGATTTGGTTTCATTTGGATCACAAAAACTCAATGTACATAGTGAACTAGCTTGAGATTGCCAATGAGCTCCAAAAATATTCTATCTTCTCACTATGGGAGCTTGGAATACATACCAAATTCGACTTCCTTCTTGAAGTTAGGTGGATTTCCAGCATGTAATAAGGAAGTTAACTCACCCTTCTTGCCCTAAAATGAAACCTAGATCCTAGACTAGGTAGCTAGTTGGTCAAATTTTCACCTTAGACTTAGGTGTAGGTCCTATAAAGTAGGGATGACCACCAAATAGACATGACCAACTCTCTTGAATTGACTTAACCTACATTAGGAGTGGGTTTCCACGTGGCATCTTGGCCTTCCATGTGTGGAACCCAATTATACACAATATTTGCAAAGTTCTACATGGCTAGATTTGCCAAAATAGGCTATTTTTCACAAAAAACTTCAGCAAAATCACCATGCAAAAAATTTTCACAAGTATAGTACATAAAATTAGGGAAAATACAAACATGCAAGAAGAATATTTACGCTTTTTTAAAATTTTACTCACAAAATTGCCAAAATTTCAAACAGACATAACTTGAGCTACAATGAACCTATAAATCACAATACAAAGAGAGACCAAGTGACTGAGAAGCTTGACATGTCACCTACGACCTCAGCTTACAGAGCCACATCAAATATGTAGTAAGACGCACTTTCAAAGAGAGGTTTCATGCAGAATCAACCAAATACCAACCTAGCACCCAAAGAGACATTACCAACAGTCTTAAAAAGTTTATTAGACTTCCGTGAAGCCTTCACTCAAGTCAAGGGATGTAGTATGGGCTGAGAATGAAGATTTTTCAACTTGTGGGAGGGTGCTTTAGCGATAAACTTCATAGAGACGGAACACAAGCCTCTGATCACCAATTTACAGGCCTGATAGCTTGTTGGGATGGCCAGGAGGGGTATAAATAAATATTGATTGACTTCATGCATGATTCTCTTGTGGATTTCTAGCCATAAATCCCCCAAGAACCCTTTCAAAAAACAATTTTTAGTCTTTTCAGGCCTTCCTACACCCTCAATTCTCTAAAGTCTTTGCTCTAACTTCATGGACAACTTCAAAAGATATTGATTAATTTGTGAAGAAATATGAATCATTAAAATCCAACCTAATCTCTTGTTCTTTGGTTATGGAAGACAACACAATTTACACCATTGGCAATGTAGAAAATCAACATCTACTTAATGAAAGAGATGCAAACTTAATAAGAACTTGATCAAATAGGAGAATAGTGTCCATATTGGATGCTTCACTATTTCTTACATCAATTTTATACATCAAGATATAACTAGAACATGAAGAACCAAATAGAATTGAAATGAAATGATTCCACCATGCTTCCAACTCTGAAGTCTTTGGAAACTAATAGCAACCAAACAATAAATGTCTGTGATGACCACTTGCTTGTTTGTCTCCTTCATCTTTGTCCTTTCTTGATATGTCTCCACCATAAAACTCCATGAATGCACCTCCATCTCCATCTTGCCAAAAGATGTCATCATCACTTGATGATTTGATCATGAATGAGTGATACAAAAGTTTCATTTCCATCAGCAAAGCCAGCCAAGATTTCTAGTACAACTTTAACATCAATATGATGCAAAACAATGTAGCTAGTTTCACCATATGTTGACAATTTGCACACATTCACATGAAATTGCTCATACATGAGATAGAACAAGCAAAGTAAACTTGAACAACACTTGATTGCTGCTCCTTTGAACTTACTTGAGTCTTAAAACACCTGCAAAAATAGATCCAAAACATCTTTGCCAATTGACTCTCCTTTGATGCTCTTGACAGCTCCAAATTGCCACCTTACCTTTTGTCTTGTTGAAGCCCTTTGAGATCAGCCTCTTGATCATCAACTTGACCATCAAAGTCATTGAACAGACCTCATTTTCTAGATTCATTACTTGATGTAAAATCATGAAAATGTCCATCCACTTGCATAGCATCATCTACATAAGAAGAATCATCAAAACATGTGAGAAAAGCAAAATGAGTCACTTCCACTTGCTTACCCTTCTCATCATATGTGAGCCTTGAAGGTGTTTGCATTTGCCTTGATGTCCTCCTTGGCTGTTGACTTGATGAAGGTCCTTCATCATCACCATCTAAAGTAGTATCCATGTCATCACCATCGAGAATGTTAGATCCATCCACAACATCATTACTTGAAGACACCTTTGGAATGTTCCCCTCATCCAAAATGACATCTCTTCCAATAATCACCTTATTAGTACTAGGAATGTAAACCTTATAGGCTTTAGTCACCTCACTATATCCAGCAAATATACATTTCCTTGAAGATGGATTCTCCTTTGTCCTATCATCAAGAGCTATATTGACATAGCAAGTGCATCCAAAAGTTCTAAAAAACTTGACACTCGGCCTTTTCTTGAATAGCATCTTAAAAGGTGTTCCTCCATCCAATATAGCACTCGGCCACCTATTGCATATAAAGTCAGCACACAAGGAAGCTTGATTCCAAAATGGTTTTGGAATATTAGCTTCTAACCTCATGGCTTTGGCACTTTCACATAAAGTTCTATTCTTCCTCTCGGCCACTCCATTTTGTTGTGGTCTCCTTGGAGTCTTGTGTACTCCCTCTTGATCACATGCTCATCACAAAAGGCCTTGAACTTGGTTGAGATATACTCACCACCATTGTCACTTGATCTTTGTAGAGAACTGGTTCTCTCTTGCATTCTTGAACTTGACAAAGACATCATACACTTCATCTTTGCTCTTTAGTAGATAGATCCAACAAAATATACTAAAATCATCAATGAAAGTTACATACATCTTATCTCCACTATTGCTACTTGTAGTAATTCCCTGAATATTTGAATGTACAACTTGAAAAGTCTTTATAGATCTATTATAAGGTAGTCTACGTGACTTTCTAAAAGCACAAGACTCACAAACATGCTTGATGCTAGTTAAGGAACTTGGAAGACCAATCATAACTTGCTAGGCTAGCCATTTCCTCCAATGACATGAAGTTGAGGTGCCCCATCCTCTTATGCCAAACTTCTTGAATAGGTAGTTGCTCACTTGCAACACATTTCTTCGTGCTGCAAGCCATGTAGGAGTTGAAAAACTCACATTGATTGGTCATGTGTTGAGTTGCTCCAGAATTCAGAAACCATGAATTATCCAAAAATGCGCTTTGATCTTTAAACCATAAATGCACCTTCGTCCACTTTGACCTGGGGAGATGATGAAACTGTGTTTCCTATGTACAATTTACATGGTAAGTTTTGATCAAGCTAGATTTTCCAATTTTTGGCAATTTCTCACACTATACAACAATCTTTACATGTGTGGAATCATGACATACAAGCTTAGATGCCTTCTACACACTAGAATCACCAATATAAAGAGAGAAGAGATCGAAGAAGATGATATGATAGAAAAAGAAAGCTCTCCAAACATGGATCATCAGTACATGCTGGATTTTGTTCTATGCTATCGCTCTCATGGGATTGAACCTCCGCATGACATCTAACCTCATCTCCTTGATGCTTGTGTGCTTGGATCTTGGGTTGAGGCTAGGGTAGGAATTAGCTCCACAACAATTTTGGCGCCGTTTTCGGGGAGCTATGCCAATTTATTAGTTTACATCATGTTTTGACGGATGTTAGTTTGCATTAGGCATCTTGTTTTGGCATTAGTAGGGTTAAAATTGCATTTTAGGATTAGATTGAGAGTGATTTTGCCTGATTTGAGTGGATAATCTTGTTTAAAATCTAATCTGATTGTTGAGCAAGGAAAGCAATTCAGATCACCATTCTTAAGATCCATTTGGATTTGAGAAATCAGAGAAAACAACAAAAATCGGTGATTTCTGTCATATTTGAGCAAAACGAAGACAAAATCGTCATCGGATCTGATAACATTTTAACCTCTTACTAAAAAAATGTTCGCCGAGTTTCATGAAGCTTTGGTTTCATTCACAGAACCTTCAGATTGAAGGGCGAAGTTTAATTCCAAGCAGATTTGCAAAACCATCAGAAAACACCAAAAAACCATCAAAAACCTAAAAAATACAGCAAAAGAACCTTCGTGTAGTGGGTTTCTTTCCCTGCCTAACTTCAAACCAAGATCTAGTCAATCTAGCATCAAGGAGACGAAGTTAGTTGTCACGTGTAGATTTGTTCCCATGAGAGCGATAGTATAGTTCAGATTTCAGCATGAATGGAAGATCCACATCTAACTCTAACATCCATTCTGCAAGATGCATACTCATTATGGCGTTTCAGCTCACGTCTGATCCGTTTAGGTAGACCTGACAAAAATCACATAATCATAACAATTTTGTTAATCAGCTCAGGTTTGCACTCAGATCTGAGGTGTTTCACCCTTTCAATGTAATCTCGAACCATTTTCTGCTTTCCCATTTTAATTTTACTTAAAAGTAGGAAAGGGTCTTCCATAAACTTTCGAGGTTTGAATCGTGTGATAAGGGCTCTTTTAACAGCCTCCCAATATGTACGCTCAGTTTCATCTTGATTATAGTATCAATTTTGTGCTGCGCCTGTTAAGGCCATAGGAAACAACTTAAGTTTATCTTGGGAAAAAACTCTCTCCACAGACTTCACAGGATTCAGCATAGATCTGAAGAAATCTAACTGGATCTGTTAATCCATTATATTTGGGTAGATCCAAACGGGGTGCTCTTCTAACAATAATTGGATTGACTTCCTGATGAGCACTTCCAGGAGCAGCTCCAAAGACAGCCATTTTAACAAATTCAAATCAAGCACACAATGAAATTGGATCCAGATTTCTCAATCAAAACTTTCTTAGATCAAATCTGCTAGATCTATTCTACTTTCAAGAATCTGACTCTATATCGTGAAAAAAATTTCGAAATTCAATCAATTGATACTTCTCAAAAAATGAAAAATTTCTCAGAATCCAAATCAGAATGTATTAGATTTGACCTAAATTTTGATAGAGACTTGATCTGGAAAATCAAAACTTAAAAATAGTACTGGCGAAGGTTCCCTAAGTGAAGATTGGCTCGACGAAGTTTCAACAATGTTGTTTTGAGAAAAAAATCTCTGATCAAATTTTTTGACAATTTCTATGGAAATAACCTTTGCCGACCTCTCAGATGCAAGATCTGACACAGATAAAACAATGGAAAACCGGATGAAGGTTTCTGACACAAGAAAATATAGTTTCTGTAGTTTGGCGAGGGTAAAAATCAAGATTTTCTACGATTTGGACAAGAAGAATCTTCGCCGAACTCAAAAATAGTAGTTTACTATAAATAGAATATTTTTGGAAACTCAAAGAAAGTTTTGGCGAAGGATCAAGAGTAATACTTGTATACTTGCAAATTTTTTTGCAAAACATTGACTTTTGTGGCAAAAATATGGCAATATGACAACTGATCTTCTGAAAACCCTTCTGTATTTTTAGGGTTTTGATGATTTTTCGGTGTTTTTTGACGGTTTTTCTGATGTTTCTAGAAATTTGCAAGGAATTAATCTTCACCCTTCAAACTGAAGGTTTTGTGATAAAAAATGGAGGTGTTTGAAACTCGACGAAGATTTCTTGAAATAGGGCAAAAGTTATGAGCTCTGATGACGATTTTTGCCTCCTTTTGGCCAAAATCTGGCAGATTTGATCAATTTTTGTTGTTTTTTCTGATATCTCAGATCCAAATGGATCTTAAGATTAGTGATTTGAATATATTTTCCTATTTGGAAGTTTAATATATCTTACGACTACATGTCCTCATATCTACTATGCTGTAAGTTTGATTAGCCAATTCATGTCATCACCCACTATGGACCATTGGCAAGCTGCAAAAAGGATTTTAAGGTATGTGAAAGGTACACCGAACCTTGGTCTAATCTACAAAAGACAAAGTGTTTTACCTAAGTTGCAAGGTTATGTTGACGCTGATTGGGCAGGAAGATGATAGAAAGTCAACAACAGGTTCTACCTTCAATTTTGGTAGCGGCTGTTTTTCATGGTCTAGCAAGAAGCAAGATACTATTTCTCTTTCTTCCACAGAAGCCGAATATAAAGCGTTGAGTTCTGCTACCCAGAAAGCTATTTGGCTACGTAAGTTGTTATGTGAGATTGGCATGAAACAAGTAAATCCCACTGTTATTTTATGTGACAGTCAAAGTGGAATACAATTGGCTAAAAATCCAATCTTTCATGCAAGGACAAAACATATTGAAGTAAAATATCACTTTGTGCGTGAAAAATTACAATCTGAAGACATAGGAATTGAACATTGTTCTACATTGTTACAAGTTGCTGATACAATTACAAAAGCTTTAAGTAAAGAAAAGTTTGAAACTTTTAGAGCCAAACTTGGCTTAGGCCAGGTCATGTAAAAAGCCTTTACATGTAATGCTATCATGGAGGTATGTTCCATGAATAGAGTATACTCTAAAATAAGAAGTGACGTTGATCATTGAGGGAGAGAGTTAAAATAGCAATGATCGACTTATACAGTGCTTTCTTAGTTCTAGAGTTATCGGGCCATCTTGCTTTTACGAGCCCTTTGAGTGTTTTTTAAGGAACTCATCTTTGTACTTACGAAGAGAGTGGAATATACAGTTTGAAGAGAGCAATTCTGTGTTCTTGTTGCACTTGACGTTGTGCTGTGGTGATTGATCTAGTCGGGTGTTTTCAATTGTGTCTTCTTAACTAATATGAGTCCAAAACTCATTTTAGACTTAGAGATTAAACTTTTTGAAGTTATATTAGTTTAAAATACATTCAATAAACACTTTTTGAAAGTGTGGGAAAGTTGGTAGTCAAGTTTGGGAGAGATTCAAATTTGAACTTTGGGTACATTGAATCTAGTCCCAAAAATAGTAGGGTTTACATTTTGGAGGGAAAGCCAAGTGGCCAAATAGGGTTTGGACACTCTATAAAGGATGTAACTCATGGAGAGACGCATATTCTCTCTTCTCTCTCTCATTTCATCATTATACATGGTCCTCTTTGGGTTCTACTACTCATTGGTGCACTCTCATGTTATCTTGCAATTCTATGTGTAGAATGATCATTTATTGCTATTTTCGGTTTCACACATGTTAAATAAAATAGGGTACTATAATTACAGTAGGGTACTGTAATTGTACGGGCAAAAACTATATTTTATGTTTTGATTCATGTTTGATCAGTATCTCTTAGACTTTGCATCTCATTTTGTATGTAGATGCTGATTTTTCTACATTGGCAGGATTGTTGGTTTATTGTAACCAAAGATCAGGGACATGGATTGTATCTTGAATGATCTGGAATCCTTGACATATTCTACACACACGATTTCAAGATATCACCAAAATAGTGCACCAATGGATAGATGAACCCAAGAGAACTCATGTATAAGCATGAAATGAGATGAGAGAGAGAGAGAGAGAGTACTTCTCTTCCCACATGTGTATAGCTATATATAACAGGTCCATGCCTCATTAATGATCTAGGTTTTCCTCCATATCAAAAACCCTACAATCAATGTGGACTAGATTCAATGTCTCCGACATTCAAATTTGAATCTACAAAACTTGAGCTCCTACATTTTTCCTCACTTTCTAAAAGTGGTAATTCAAAAACATTTGAACTAAAATAACTTCAAATTGACTATCTCTAAGTCTAATATGTAAATTGGCCTCAATTGCCAAATAAACAAATATGACCAAAATAGCAAACTAGTTGACAATTTCTCACATAATCCGCTAAGGAGGTCTATTAGGTGTTTTACAGCAGTATGTAACCAGAGTTGTGAAAAAACTTGCAAAAGGAGACAAGTGTCGGAGAGAGAAAGAGAAACTGGCAATGAAAGCACCAAAATAAAAAATGGAATTGGGCGAGTTTCTACAAGCCTTATATAAGCAACGGACCACGCTACTCCCCAAGTATTTTATCCAGGCCGTTGATCATTGCTTGACCATATCCAAAGGTTGATATGATCGGAGCTTCGGGAAAGATCAGAACGATCGTCGTAGGTGGATTCCCAGGCTCATGTGCCCATGCAAATCTAAAACTCCCTAAAAGTGCTTTCCATTCTTATTGATACTCTACACATGCATTAGCAATCCTAAACCATATACTAGCTACAATAATTGTGTTTGGGCCCTCACAAGGTTATTAATTACATTATCAGTCTCTTCCATAATAATGTGGCATAACCAATAATATCAAGTGCTAGAGTTCCATGTATCAAAGTCTAGGATTATACCAAATCCTATATACAAGACATGGATGTAACACTTTTTGATAAGAAGACAATCATCAAGCATTGAGGACCTTTGGTAGTACTTGCTATGTCAACTCAATCCTTTAAGGGGATTTTTTTTGGCTATAGTGAAGTAAGAAAAGCTTATAGATTTTACATTCCTAATTCAAAGAAAGTTCACATTTCTATGGATGTTATCTTTGAAGAGAAAAATGGGGATAAGCTTGATGTTGTTGATGCTGATGAATCTAATATTTTTGATGGTGATGAAGATGGTTTTTTGAATGGTGGGTTTTTGAGATGCCAATTCAAGTCCTAAGAATATCCTCAAGGCAAATGACAAAGCCATCAAGGCTTACATATGATGAAAAGGGTACGCAAGTTGTGGAAGGTACAAATTTTATTTTGTTCTTCATGTACTAGTTTCATCTTTATATTCGGATGTAAGAAATAGTGAAGCATCCAACCTGGACACTATTATCTATATCAATTATGAATGTTTCTATTTTGAACATTACAAAAGCATTGAGAGGAGGTCTTTTCTTAGAATGGAGATCATTCTTGAAAAGTTGTGTGGTAAAACTAGTTGAAGAGGGAGTGTGAAAAATGTCAACAAGTTTAGTTGGTTTAATTTGGCAACTTGGAGGGCAAAGGTAGAAGTAAACTTAGACGAATATTTTTTTACGTAAATAATTCTTAAAAATAGTAATGTTGCTATTTTTGAATATTATTTGATAAGTCAAGCTCGGATTTGGACCAAATGACTTTTCGTAACTAGATACATTGAAACTAGTCACTTGATTAACTAGGTTTCTGGTAAGTACTTGGAAAGTAGCCCTATAACCATTAACACTAAATCCAATGATAGCTTACTCCTCTCTCTCCCTTTCTCTCTCACAAAAAGCATAAGAATTAGAAAATCCAACAATAATCAGTCATCGGGTTGGACTTACAGACGCGCCTACAAGGTTTATATTCCTACTACTAATAAGGTGATTATTGGTAGAGATGTTATTTTTGATGAGGGGAATTTTCCAAAGGTGTCTTCAAGTGATGATGGTGTGGATGGATCTAACAATCTTGATGTTGTTGTGATGGATCCTACCTTAGATGGTGATGATGAAGGACCTTCATCAAGTCAAAAGCCAAGGAGAACATCAAGGGAAAGACAAACGCCTTCAAGGCTCACATATGATGAGAAATGTAAGCAAGTTGTTGGAGGTACACACTTTGCTGTCCTAATTTCTTTTGATGAACCTAATTGTGTAGATGAAGCAAGGAACAAAGAGGAGTGGATCCAAGCAATAGATCTTGAGTATCAAGCCCTTATGAAGAATGGAACATGGAGATTGGTGGAGTCACCTAAGGACAAGAAAGCTATTGGATGTAAATGGATGTTCAAGGTGAAGACAATCAATAAGGTTGGTGGCAAAAGGATATGCTCAAGAACATGGTATTGACAATGACGAAACCTTTGCACCTGTGGCAAACATGGTAAGCATTCGGGTCATTATCTCTCTTGCTACTCTTTATGGCTGGGATCTATGACAATTGGATATTACAAATGCCTTTTTGAATGGTGATCTTGAGGAGGAAGTGTACATGGAGAAACCTGAGAGCTACATTTGACCTAAAAAGCCAAATCATGTGTGTCTTCTACAAAAGAGTTTGTATGGCCTTAAGCAAGCACCAAGGAGTTGGTATGCTAGGCTTAACACTTTTTTACTCTCTCAAGGCTTTGTTATGAGTGAGTATGATCATTCACTTTATTATAGGTTTTCTGAAAATGATATTACCATTTTGCTAATCTATGTGGATGATATCATCTTGAGTGGTGGAGACAACCAAGATGTGGAAGATATCAAGAGTGCTCTCAAGAAGGAGTTTGAAGTGCATGATCTTGGTCATTTGCATTACATTTTAGGAATAGAAGAGATTAGATCTTCTCAAACTATTTTCTTTTGTCAAGAGAAGTATGCTAATTCTATTCTATAGAGATTTCATATGGTAGATGCAAAGTCTTGTGATATACCTATGGAGTCAAATGTAAAGCTAACTATAAGGGGTAATGAAAGATCCTTCAAGGACATTACTCTCTATAGAAAGCTAGTTGGTTCACTTATCTGTCTAGCCATCACAAGACTAGATCTAAGATATTGTGTTGGTAGATTAAGCTAATGTATGCAAGATCCTAGTGAAGAGCATTGGAAGCTAGGGAAACGAGTTTTGACATACATCATGGGAACTCGAGATTTTGGCATATTGTATGAGGGATCATCACCTAACTTGTTTGGATTTTCAGATTCAAACTTTGTTGGGAGAAAAAATGGATAGGAAAACCATAAGTACTCATTGTATTTTCATAGGTGATGGAGCTATATCATGGATGTCAAAGAAACAAGCCACTATCTCATTGTCATCTACTAAGGCTGAATACAAAGCGCTTACAGAACATGAGTGTCAAACTTGATCCTTTATTCCTCTTCGATTCCTTTCCAATCCTAAATAACAACACAATCAAGAATACTTATGCAAGACTCCCCCTTAGTGAATGAATCATAAAAGATAAAAGACTCACCTTCTTGACTATCTTGTCTTAGCAAGCACCTCAATTCTATCCAACATTTAATCACTTGATCTACCTTTTTTATTAAACCATGTGATAACACTTGCTCTCTCCTCTTTATGTAACAAGCATCTCCATCAAACTCTACTTCATGTCCATTGTCAATTGTCCCAACACTAGGAGGAATCTTTGAAAGTGAAGGAATGAACAACACATTTTCATGTATTTGAGAGAGTAAGAGGAATATAGACAATACCTTAATAAAACACTAACCATCATTTGCCATGTAGATCACTTGCTTGACTCAGTCATAAGTGACTAAGGAAGAAAAGAATTCCTTATGACTAGTCATATGAGAACTAGCTCCACTATCGATCTACCATGACTCTTTGTCACTTTCACTTGAGATGAGACTTGAAGACATCATAAGAGTATCAACAACATCATTACTAACAAATTCACAATTGGTAAATTTTCTTTGCTTGCTACCTTCCAATTGCTCTCTTGTCATTTTATTGCACTCATAAGAAAATGACATTTTCTGCCACAATAAAAGCACTTGAGTTCAGATTTATCATTCTTACCACCATAAGAGGATGTTGCCTCACCTTGCCCTTGATCCATGGTGCTCTTCTTGTTGAAGTTCCACTTGACTCCTCCTTTTCCCTTGCCTTTCGTGAAAAATACCTCTTCATCTCCAACCTTTCTAGAATTAGGTCTACTTCTAGTCTTAATATTGATCCTCTTTGGCCACCAACACCTCTTGCAATTCTTCAATAGATGGCAAAGTTGTTAAATAGCAAAACTTTGAACAAAATTAGCATAACCTTCTCCAAAGCCATTTAGAAACACTTGGACAATCTCAATGTTACCAATAGCATTGCCAACACATGCTAAGTCACCATTAAGAGATTTAACCCTCATTACATAAGAGTTAGCACTTTCACCTTCTGATAGCTTTGAAGAATTTTACTCCTTAGGGTGAGTGCCCTAGATATGATCTTTGACTCATAAATCCTTTGAAGAGTCCTCCATGCCTCGTAAGATGATGTGCAAGCCCTTACCTCATTGTGAAGCTTATTTGAGACATTTATCTTGAGGATGTGTAAAACTACTTGGCCTTCATTGGAACTAGCATGTACTTTGCAACAAGCTTTGTAGTAGTGCCGCCTCTAGTAAGGACAACAATCAAAGATTCTCGTACTTTATTAGCAGTTCACACAACCAATGATGCAAGGCTTTCTAATGGGCTCCTTGGAAGCGGCGTTTACTTCACGATTTCTTTGAATGTTGCAGCATGATCTAGAGATAATTTTTCCTCGATGCAAACGTGAGCTATGTTTTTGACCACCAACTTTGGATATGCTCCAGCTGTAGTTTCACCACCAGCTCCATCCAGTTGTTGACATTTCTTTACGCTTCACCCTTAGATGTGTGTGTGTGTGTGTCTGTGTGTGTGAGAGAGAGAGAGAGAGAGAGAGCTCGTGTACTGGTACAAATACCTTAAAATGAAGCATGAAAGGAGGGTCAGTTTCAATTTTGCTTTTCACAATCTATCCATTCATGCGTTGACTAAAACTTTTGCTTTTGCTTATGGTTCATGCAAACAAAAATAGCTTTTGCAATCCTTATGGCTCATGCATTGTTTGTGTGACTTCGTTCTAATTTTTATATGGCAATACTAGATGCATGTTTCTTTAGCACTCAACAAAGGTTTTCCCCTCAAAAATTAAGGCCACCATCACATAATATCCGTTAATAATACCTTTTCTCAAAACTCCATTGAGTGACCTCAACGCCAAAAACACCAATTTGCTATAACAGCAAAAACATAAAAAGGAGCTTTATGCGGGTACAGTCCCCGCTCGAGTTCAAAGGAGGTTCCCGCTCGTTTTACTCTAAACCTAAAAGAAATGCTAGATATTTTTACTATATCTATGGGTGTGCATTCCATACTTGCTGTTACTTGTCATTTTCTTCTGTTTCTGCGAAGATATCCCCAGCACGGCAGCGATCGAACAAACGAGTCGCTTGAAGCAAGTTCCCACCACGTCTCCATCTTGCAAATCGTGGCGGTGGCAGCGCGCACATGTTAGCTAGCTCCTCGACGGCTCGCTACGATCATCGTCATCTTATTCTTCTTCTTCGTTTTTGAGTGATCAGCTGCAAGTATGTATCAACCCATATCTCATTTTCATGTTACGGTGTAATATTTGGATTTCGAGTATTGTTGTAGTCATGCATTTAGTTCCATTATCAACTTGAGGTCGTGTAGCTTGGGATGTTCCTCTTTCTTTTCAGTTGTCTTTGCAGGTTTTTCGGCTCCGTCTGGTTGCTTCTATCTCATGCTTTCCTCCTTTCGAATGATGTGCATAAAGCATACTAATACGTACTAGTACACATTCTGATAGAGTTATATTACACTGTATGTGCTTTTTTATTCGCTCGTCGACCCTGTCTGCTGATTCTGGCATAAAAATTCCTGGATTCTCAATCCTTTTGGAAGGAGATGTCCTCTTTCAGCCCCCAGCAGAGAATTACCTTATTGACACAGCTCTTGATGTGAAGTGCATTGCAATGCAAGGAGTCGATTCACCTCTTGGATCAAACACAATAGGAAACTTGCTCCAGCAGAATTTCCATGTAGAGTATGATAGATCAAGAGCCCGACTGGGGTTTGTGTCGGCAAACTGCTCCTCATCATCGTAGCCATGATCAACCACTCCATACTTCTCAGGCATTATTTTCCAATGCATTGGGATACACTTCAAAATTACATGAAGCTAGTTTTAGAGACACGTTTACGTTCTTTTAGAGGATGTTAACTACTGCTGAGCATGATTTGCTGGAATTGATTCATAAAGATGAAACTCTCAAATTACTTCGAAGCGGGAAGGTAGGAGATTCTTTCTAAGATGTTCGATTCCGAAAAAGATCTCCATGTATGTTTTCTGTATGAAGCAAGCTAGTTATCCTTTACTTCAGCTGGCTTTTGGGTCATTCACAGTTAGCTTGACTTGTGTGGTAGACGATTTCAAAGGTGTAAGCAGTGCTTGGAAAACCTTTTGGATATTGCCTCCAAAATCTGCAGTTTTTGCAGGATTTCTAGTGTTTATCTGAACTTATTGACTTCAAGTCGTGCAACTCATGGCTCTTTCCTTATTCTTAGGCAATCTATATGCAATCTATTAGCCACCACTTAGGCTGATTTAATGATCCAAAACTCTGCCAAATCTAGTACGTGAAATCAAAAATCGAAATTGATCAAGTTTATAGACCTATATAGGGTTTTGATCTACAAAAGATCCAATCTACAAAAGCAAAAAACTCGATTTTGGTGTAGAATCCCCTCTAGCATGCTCTAGACTTGATATCTTTATCAAATCATTGATAGATCTGATTTCCTCCTTCATAACCTGAAACACAAGCTCTGATACCATGTGAAAGTTTTCATATCATTAAGATCCAATCAACTTGAAAGTTCTTTGGTTAGAAAGAGAAATACACTACCAATCCCACCAATGTAGAAAAATCAACATCTACACACAATATGAGATGCAAACACTAATAGAACTTGATCAAACTTGAATGAAATGATAAAGTACTATTGCTATTCTTTGTATTGTGATTTACAGGTTCATCCGTGCAGAGTCTGACCTTCATTGCTTAAGCCGCATCCAAACGTGATGTTGCTGATCTTCAAACGCTCGCCAGAGCTAGATATCATTGTGACCGTCTCAGATGCTAGAAAGCCACTAGTAGAAGATCCATCATTGTACTCGTACGTGTATTGGCAGCTTGTTGGAAACCTGGAACTGCAGGAATCGTGTGGTGGTGCTGGAACAAGAAAGCACTGTTTGGCAGAGCAAGAAACTGATGAGAAAGATTGGGATAGTAGATAGGATTGGATTGCGAATAACATTTACTGCAAGGGTAGCATTGAATCCAGATTAGATCACTGCCAGTATCCGCGATCAGGGAATATTTCCTCGCTGGCGTTCCCATGTAGAAATCTACAAAATACTGACCTGAGCCTAGTGTTGCCCCCGAACTAATTCTGTTGTTTGCGCTCTCTGATGCAAATTTCTCGTGGGCAACATCTGCGGCTTTGTGTTTTCTACTCACTGAATTCGGTGAGGCAAAGTGGCCACTCTGGGGGATCCCAGTAATCCATGAGCTGAGCTTGTATCCTCTCAATCTGACAGTATCTAACTCCAGCAACTCTTTAAGAATGCTGATTTTAACAGATTCAGTCCTGGACTGTGGAGACAGCAGAGAAGTTCGGTGGACTAGCTTCAAGGGTATTCCTGTTCTAATTTCATTTGCTCCTCCCTGCAGCTCCGTCTCCCTTATACCTGTTTCCAACAATTGCCCTTCGAGAATTTTCGGCGAATTGGCTGGAAGAATTGCTGTTTGGTCCCAAGAATCTGAGACATAATCTGGGACCCGTCGGGAATGGATGATCGTTGGCTTGTGTGAGAGAAAGATGTTGTGGCACCCGAAAGGTCGAAGGTAATGGCGGAAGAAAGAATGAAATGAATAACAAAGTTGAACCTTCTGTTCGTGGTTCTCAGAACGAAAGCCATATTTTTCTTGCAGCTGCAATCCAATTTTATACTTGCTTAGCTCTACTTTCGCATTTGGCTTCACATAAACATTTGAATAGTATATTTCAGATCAAGTACTTGTTGCATTGAGTTATAAAAAGTAGTCGTAAAACATGAGCTATGCTTTGCCAAAAACATGAAAGAATCGGCTCAAGTATAAGCCAGCGAATTACTGAATGCTGATACCCACTATGCTGGAAAAGCAAGGAAGATAGATATCAGAATTCGTACACCAATAACCAGAAATGAAATCTTGAAATAAGGACTATGCTTCAGATACTCTATCCAAATGCAGGCAGAGATGATAAGCGATTGAGCAAAGATATCCTCAGGCAGTGCAAGGGGTGAATGGCAGGACAATAAGGCACTGTTTTCGTCATCAAGTGTCAACGAAAACAAGCAGACAGGGTCGACGAGCGAATAAAAAAGCACATACAGTGTAATATAACTCTATCATACTGTGTGTACTAGTACGTATTAGTATGTTTTATGCACATCATTCGAAAGGAGGAAAGCATGAGATAGAAGCAACCAGACGGAGCCGAAAAACCTGCAAAGACAACTGAAAAGAAAGAGGAACATCCCACCCAGGTTTCCAACAAGCTGCCAATACACGTACGAGTACAATGATGGATCTTCTACTAGTGGCTTTCTAGCATCTGAGACGGTCACAATGATATCTAGCTCTGGCGAGCGTTTGAAGATCAGCAACATCACGTTTGGATGCGGCTTAAGCAATGAAGGTCAGACTCTGCACGGATCTAACGGCGTCCTTGGTCTTGGGCAGGGGCCTGCCTCTTTTGCATCTCAGTTAGGAGATCTCTACGGAAGCATATTTTCCTATCGTCTTGTGGACTATCTGAAAGCCACTACAGATACTAGTCTGCTTGTGTTTGGAGATGCCAAGATTTCGCAATCTTTGAGGAATGCTATCCAATACACTCCACTTTTGAAGAATTCATTTGCAGAAACGTATTACTATGTGGGCATCAAGCATGTTTGTTTGAATGGACGAGTTCTGCCTATCCCTTCAAAATTATGGCAGATTGACTCTGCCGGCTATGGTGGCACCATTGTTGATTCTGGCACGACACTCACATATTTCAGAAAAGCGGCTTATTCACTTATTGTTGCTGCATTTAAAGGAGCCATAACTATGCCTAGAGTAGCACCCATTCAAGGCCTTGATCTCTGCTTCAACGTTTCTGCTGATTCTGGCATAAAAATTCCTGAATTCTCAATCCTTTTGGAAGGAGATGTCCTCTTTCAGCCCCCAGCAGAGAATTACCTTATTGACACAGCTCTTGATGTGAAGTGCATTGCAATGCAAGGAGTCGATTCACCTCTTGGATCAAACACAATAGGAAACTTGCTCCAGCAGAATTTCCATGTAGAGTATGATAGATCAAGAGCCCGAATGGGGTTTGTGTCGGCAAACTGCTCCTCATCATCGTAGCCATGATCAACCACTCCATACTTCTCAGGCATTATTTTCCAATGCATTGGGATACACTTCAAAATTACATGAAGCTAGTTTTAGAGACACGTTTACGTTCTTTTAGAGGATGTTAACTACTGCTGAGCATGATTTGCTGGAATTGATTCATAAAGATGCCAATAAAACTCTCAAATTACTTCGAAGCGGGAAGGTAGGAGATTCTTTCTAAGATGTTCAATTCCGAAAAAGATCTCCATGTATGTTTTCTGTATGAAGCAAGCTAGTTATCCTTTACTTCAGCTGGCTTTTGGGTCATTCACAGTTAGCTTGACTTGTGTGGTAGACGATTTCAAAGGTGTAAGCAGTGCTTGGAAAACCTTTTGGATATTGCCTCCAAAATCTGCAGTTTTTGCAGGATTTCTAGTTTTTATCTGAACTTATTGACTTCAAGTCGTGCAACTCATGGCTCTTTCCTTATTCTTGAAACAAGAGAGTTTGCTATTGAATACTGCAAGAAAAAGTTTAACAAATAAAATCGAACTACCTTGGCAGCAATTCTAGCTAAATGTAAAATATAGAATGTGTGAACTCTCAAAAGTTCACAAAAACAACAAATTTCATACACCTTTCCCTTTCGCCCTCTTGAGCTATGACCAATTTTCAAAATGCATTTATACACCCTTATTCTCAATTTTTGCATGTAGCCTTTAGCCTCATATGTAGACAGTTTTAGCTTTGTCCTAATAGCAATAAGCCATTGTGAGTATTTGTTAAAAGCTGAGTTGTAGCCTCTAGGTGACACTAGCATTATAATGGGTTTCTAGGTTATATTTTTAGTCTTGAAGATCCATCACACGTGGCAAAGTCTTTTGAATAGCAATATTTTGAACAATGTTAGCATGAGCATCCAACAAGCCCTTAAAAACCACTTGAATAAGCTCTCCTTCCTTAATGCTTTCATCAATGCAATCCAACTCATCATTCAATGCTTTCATCCTCAACACAAAAGTACTTGGACTTTCATCATTCTTTTGCAGTAGACTTGGATTCAAAACGCTTCTTCAAAAAATCCTAAGCTTCCAAAGATGATGTGCAGTTACCAACTTCTTTGAAAAGCTCTTTGGTAACATTCATCTTTATCATGTGTAGAGCCTTCTTGGCCCTCTTGTCATACCTCACTTGATCTTGTTGTGTTGTTGGTCTCTCCTCCAAACCTACAACAATATCCAAAACATCATTCATCTCAAGAAGTGACTCCATCCTCACTTTCCACAATGAATACTTACTTGAGGTAAGCCTATCATTGGCTTCCAACATGACTCCAATTGAGGTTGCCATGTAGCAATGACCTGATCTTCTTTTTCAACCTGTTTCAATGCACAAAGCACTCCTTTGAACAACAACAAATGCTTTCAAAAGGAATCATCAAGATTTTTAACTATCTCAAAAATTCTCTTCTAGCACTTATACCAAGCAAATCAACACATAGAATCATGGAATCTTGATCAACCTATGATCTATTCTCAATCTAATGACTTTTGCCACTTCCTAAGATTGAAACACACTCAAATGAAGTCCAACAACCTCACTATCTAGAGATCCAATCAAAATTAAGGTTTTTACAAAATAACAAAAGATTGATTATTTCAAATCTACATGCAAATGTTGAAAATTTGATTATGCAATCTATTAGCCACCACTTAGGCTGATTTAATGATCCAAAACTCTGCCAAATCTAGTACGTGGAATCAAAAATCGAAATTGATCAAGTTTATAGACCTATATAGGGTTTTGATCTACAAAAGATCCAATCTACAAAAGCAAAAAACTCGATTTTGGTGTAGAATCCCCTCTAGCATGCCCTAGACTTGATATCTTTATCAAATCATTGATAGATCTGATTTCCTCCTTCATAACCTAAAACACAAGCTCTGATACCATGTGAAAGTTTTCAGATCATTAAGATGCAATCAACTTGAAAGCTCTTTGGTTAGAAAGAGAAATACACTACCAATCTCACCAATGTAGAAAAATCAACATCTACACACAATATGAGATGCAAACACTAATAGAACTTGATCAAACTTGAATGAAATGATAAAGTACTATTGCTATCCTTAAAAAACCAGAAGCTACTGTATTTCACACATGTGGATCCGAAAAGAGCAATTATAGATCATTCTACACATAAACTTCCATGCAATCACAAGTATAGTGCACCAATGGATGGTAGAACCCAAGAGAACCATGTATAAGCATGAAATGAGATAGATCAGAGAGAAGATCGCTCTATCCACGAGTTACATCATTTTATAACAAGTCCAAACCCTATTTGGCCACTTGGCTTTCCCTCCAAAATGCTAACCCTATATTTTTGGGTCTAGATTCAATGTACTCAAACTTCAAATTTGAATCTACTCAAACTCGCCTTCTAACTTTCCCACACTTTCAAAAGTGTTTATTCAAATGATATTTTGACTAATGAACTTTGAAAGTCAATCTCTAAGTCTAAAAACAAAGTTGGCCTCAATATGCCAAATATGGAAATATAGCAAATATAATGAAACTAGTTGAATCTTTCACAGTTTCTGACATCAAAAGTGAGTATATATTTTTCTGCTCAATTGTCAATGAAATGTTTTCAAAATATTCAAATTCATACAAAACACCCAATGCATCCTTGGTATCTTTTGCCAAAGCTGTCACGTTGTTGTCGTCTGCTTCTTCAGATACAACTTGGAATGGTGGGCCATGACAAAATGATTTGTATTGCAGTAGAATGTTCATGATCTGCTGTTGTTGCTCATCTTGAAGCATTTGTTTGTTTGTATAATCCTCAACATGGCATTCAATATCTCTTTCATTTAAAATGATATCACGTAGTAGGCATTCTGTGTAATACGAGCCATCCGTGTTGACAAAGCTCAAAAGCTCTCTCTTTTTTCGAAACTCGCATCTTTCTAACAATATATTAAAAAAAAATCCTTCAATTTGATATGCTGGATGATAATTTGTGAATTTGACTATTCTTTTGTTCTTGTATAGATAGTATCCTATCTGATCAATATGTAGTTCTTTTTCAAGAGACCTTTTCTTTTTAGTCACAATGAATTGACACCAATAGTTACATAAACTAGTGGTTTCGAGGACTTCAGGCCTATACGTGTAGATATCGATTGGATGTACTAGGATTGTGTTGTTAAAACTAACAAATTTGCGATGTAATTCTGGTGGAGAGCTGTTGATGTATTGGATTGCTTCACTTCTCTTGATGATAGAGATTTGCAAACACATGAAACTAATTTCTGGTAATGACATTGGTTTTTCGTTTGAATGGTTCAATTCTATTCTTTTGGCATCAGCTGCATTCAAATTCAATGGTCCTATATCATCGCATATTTTAAAACATAGTATGACCAACCCGTGTTTGTGATTCATTGTAGATTCATTTGGCTTGCCATAGCAGAAGCACTGTTGGATGGTAGGGCACCACATTCCGATCTTCATACCTTGGTTGAAAATATTTCCATCGTTCGGTTTTCATGTCCAGCTCAGTGCAAGACACACATGTCTCGAATGGGAATCCATATTTACAAATCTTTGCATTTTGGGGGCTAATTTGTATTGTGCACGCAGATCGATAGTGGTGTATCTATTTTCACACAACAAGCTCGTAGAGCTATTTTTGAGTTAGGTCCAACAAAATTTCAAATTTTTTGTTGACCGAGTCGTATTTGGCAGAATGAATACACTGATTTCATTTCCAATTCTTGTCACATCTTCTCTTTTGACCCATAACATGACATGCACATGTACATAGTCCTGGTTTTGGAATTCATAGAGTAGCATGTAATGTGTGACATGGCCTAGAATCGATTTTTTGGAAAGAATGAATGTTTTCATAAATAAGTCCAGTTTCTTAACGAAAAGCATTGAACATCCATTTAGGCAATTTCTCCAATCGAAATTGTTCTTATATTTTCTCACAAGTGCTTCTATTTTTGCAATTTTTGCCCGTTGCATCTTAATAGTTTCATTGCTTGTCAATGTTAGAAAGAAATATGGCAAACCCCAATATGTCACCATTGCTAGCAAATATTTGAGATTCCGTCTATGCCATGATGGTGTTCCAAAGATTGCACGTGGCAAAGTAAATTTCAAAACATTTTCAAAAATTTGTTCTTCATTTGCGTGGGGATGTTTTGTGACAAAATCAATTATGTCTGTTTGCAACACAATAGATGGCACTTTTGTTGTGATCAGAATGGCTTGTCTAATTTAGTACATGACAAGCAAATATGGAGGGAATAATGTAAATGGTAAGAATAGATTGGCAACTCTCATTTTTATGTAATCTATGTAATGTATTTTGCCATTGTAATATCCATGCCCAAATGGAAACAAGAATGGAAAGATTGCACTTTCTAAAGTGATAAACAATTTTCTTTCAGTTATTACTGGCAAGCTGGATATGTTAGTTTTGAATATTGAAGTCTCATTTCTTTCATGCACTGAATTCCTTAATTGTAAATTTGAATATGTACATATGTCATTTTTTTTAATATCATGTGTTTTGCTACAAGGCGTTATGTCCTTTAGCAATATGTACTATCTTTCGCTTTCTGCTAAAGTATGATATGGTGAGTTTTGCTTTACACTAATTGCAATTATTGCACATACGACAATAACATGAAGCAGTTATCATGTGTTATCCAATGTCTAAAAACATATTAAAAAATAGCAAACCTATTTACAAGGAAAATATAATAGTTTATGAGCTAGCAAATTGAAAAATTATTGACTATAAAACAATGATTGTACAATACATCTATTAGCATCAATTTAATGAAGCAAGTTCTATAACATTGCATTTTTCAGTACTATAAGCATTTGCTAGAAAAAGTTAGCAGCTAAAGTGCTAATTTTCTAATCAACTACGATATGGTGCAACAAGAGGCAATGATTTTCTTATGAAGATTATAAAGTGGGAGATCTACGGGTCTCTCAAATCTATGATGCTATATGACATTTGAATTGGCTAATTGTACACACGATTTTAGTTTGTATCTCTACAAGCTATTGAAGCACGTGAATTTTTACAATTGAGTGATTATAGATAGTTAAAAAACAAGATAGGCAAGTAAAGATGGACCAGGGAAAAAAAAACCCAACTATTTAGATACATCCTATTGTTTGTTTTTTCTGGGTCTTTCTGGACTTGTTTTCATTTTTTTATGAGAATTCCATTTCAGGTAGCTCCTTTGTCATTGTGATTGAGTGTATGAAGGTGAACATGCAAATAGTTAAGGCCATTTTGTGCAAAGTTGATGATTGCTTTTCAAAGCATGAACTATACAACTGATCCAGGCACATGCAATCGCATCTTTGTATGCTATTTAAGGAGGTGAATTTTGACAATTGAGTCACGCAAATTAAGAACCACATCAACATGACATCTCAAATATGGATCTAAAATCAATCTTTAATTAGAAAGTGGTTGTTTTCAAAGAAATAAAGAAAAAAAAATGGTTCTAAAAACATCGATACAATATTTGGTATCTTTCAATTTTGTTACCAAGTCTTGAAAAAGTTAGTTGCGATAGATTTGGATAGCTATGATAGGATATGGAATCCTTGCTGACTCCACTATTAATCTAACGTCAAACTTTGGCCTGAAAATGATTGTTTTGAAAAATATAAAATAAAAATAAGGATGAGATTGCATAAAGTATATGTGAAACATGAAAAACAAATTTGCAAGCCATCACTTGATAACCTACGGGCCTGCTTTGCAGGCAACCAGTATTATCTCCTATGAGTGTTTATTCTTATCCCTTTTGTGTTTTCATTGAAGCAGTGTGGTCAGTAATTACTATGGAAACACGTGATTTCATGCCAAACAATCTTACAATACAAGAAGCTATAAAATCTTTTGCAAGTATTTAATGTCAAGCCAAACAATAGTAAAGTACAAGAAGACAGCTTGTGAAAAACATGTTATCAAAAAACATCAAATGACCTTTAAAAAACACGCGTGAATTTTTGTTTCCTGCTGAAATTGCTAGATCATGAAAGGAAAAGGCCACATAAAAAGTTGCTATAGAATTCTCGTTCAATGATTTGTTGCCTTACAATTCTGTTTTTCACCATGAAGTGGAATCAATACAACTAGTTTATTAGAATCTTTCACAAATTTTGTTGTTTAAACACACAAGTGTATTTCCCTCCTTAAAACCAATACCTTCAAAACACAAAAAACAACACAATCATTCAAGTTGCAAAACACTATGATCTGGCAATTTCATATTGTATTAAAAACATTATTTTTACTAAGGTTGGAAAGATTAAAAATATGGAAAGAAAGTCAATAGTCTTTTGCTATGTACGTAGGGCATTTTACACTATCGAATTGATTGCCTACGGCTTGCTTAGAGTATAAATGAAGGACATTTGAAAATTAATCAAATGAGGAGAAGGTGTGGCAAGACGATTGGATCATGCATTATGGACACTATTTTTGGATGTTTAGAGTCATAGATTCGTAGCCAGACATGACAACCTCGTCAAGATGAATAAATAAGTTTCTGCCGAGTATTTCTCGACTGCCCACAACAATACTACCTTTTCGTAGTTTCAAAAAACTATGGTGCTATTAAAAAAGCAGGTTATTATGCAAGCCAAGGAGAGCATTCAATATCTATCTTTGTAGGCAAGTGCCAAAAATAGGCTAGAAACGACACCAACATCGAGGGGCAGAGTCCACATGTTGTCAGAGCTTCACCTCCAATGGAATTCAAATTGCCACCTCTACACACTTCAACTGAAAGTGTCATATCCCAAGGCTTTTGATATTCAGATCATCCTTTGTCATACCAATGCCTCGATCACCAATTGTAAGGATCCCTTTGTCTCGTCTAATTTTATCAGAAAGTCAACCCCTTCTTCAAGAATAGCCTCATCAGTGAGAGATAAGAAATGTGTCTTATCTAGAACATCTGATGCATTGGAAACAAGTTCTAAAATAAAATTGTCCCTATTGTTGTATAAAGAGTTCATGATGATATCCATCAACTAGGACACATCTGCCTAGAACCAAAGTTTGATCTTTGCATGGGGTCTGAGTCATCTACAGAGCTCCCCCTCAATCCAAAATCATCATTACATGCAACCATCCATGTATACATCATGTGCATCCATTGAGAATCATTCATAGGTGCTCTTGAAACTCACTGCCCCTGCAACCAACTGAGGAAGTACACAAGACTAGCAAAATCTTCCTTGTTGTCCTATACATCCAGAATTTGCAAGAACATGAAGTGCTCTCACAACACAGATCACAGACACCCCTTCGATCCTCTGTAGTCACTACCTTTTGCAACAATCACCTACAGACCCAAAAAAAATATTGTCCTTACTACAAGCAGCTCTGTGCTTTCCACTACAACCTTCAACGTCATGCCAAATTGCAACCTCTTTCACGAATCACAGAGAACAAGCACTAAAATGTCAAGGTCATTGCTTGGCCTTCAAGCAGCAGACACTTGCTTCGTGACATTGCCTTCCAAGCTCCTCTTACTTCGTCCTTCAAGAAATTGCTCGCTTCTCAACGTCAATACAACCACCATAGGGCTGCCACACCACGGACTTCAGTCATTAGCTTCCAAGTGCCTCTTGCTTGATCCTTCAAGCAAGAGGCGCTGGAAGGTAAAAACCCAATGCCATCGACATTTGTTGCTTCCAAAGCTACACATCAAGCTTCTCTAAATGCTTGGCCCTTCAAGCAACCAGCACTTGCTTCATGACATTGCCCTCCAAGCTCCTCTTGCTTTTCCTTCAAGCACATGCTCGCTTGGAGTTTGGCAACAAAAACCCTTAGAATTCATTTCCACTTTATTATATTTAAATCTACCTACTCTTTTCACTTTCAAACCGTTCTTTCTCGTCAATTTCTTTTTCATACCCACCTTTACTTATTCAAAGAAAAACCGCCATTGTTGTTGTCGTTGTTATCAAAGGTTGAACTTGTTAAAGTTTCGGCAGTGCTCTCTGGTCAAACTTTATTAGTAACGCTCAAGCATTCCCTCGTGTAATGTGAAATAAGCTGCTCAAGCATTTTGCATATTGATTTCTCTCCCATCGCCTTCAGGAGTGCGTTTTGTCATGTAATTCATAAGCCAATTAACCCAATCTGCAGTAGTATCCACTATACTATTTAATAATCAAGAAGATGTCTACTTTATTTTCAATGTTCTCCATTGAAGTACAAATGTTACCTATGGGTTCAACTAAATAGATGCACTTATACCTCCCTCTGAACATCCTTATGCAGCAATTTGGTAGTTTCTTCTCACTGTTGTTCGCACAGTTTCAAGCTCTTATCTACAGCCTCAACTTTAGATATTATTGCGTGCCCCATTTGTGTTTGCTGTTTATCTATTGAATTGAATGAATTGTTGATATTGTGCTTAAACTCTTCTACATTTTTATTTGTGGGTTGGTTAAATTCGATCCCAAATATAATTTTTCATTTGTCCACAGCTTGGATGAAGCTCTTCGTGATGGTTTTTTGAACATCTTGATAGACAGTTTTTTGCAAAATATGATTGATGTGCTAATTGGAAGAAAAAATTGGCAGTCACATTGATTAGTGCATTGCAGTGCACGAGTTCAGTGGTAATCAAGATCCATGAAGGTCTCGGTTTGTGGAGGCCGAGTGTTGGTTCTCATAGCCTCAAAAGACTATTTTGTAGCAAAAGGACCAAATATTAGAGTTTCGTTTGTAATGCCTCCTGGCGTAAATTCAATGGGCCTGGCATGTGAAGCTCAAAAGCTCGAAGCTGGAAGTCGAAACAACTGACCCCCCCAGCTTTTCAGATCAATCATCGATGATCAAGACACAATTGCTTTCAAGCTTGCCCTCTACATATGAGAACTGGGTGATGATCATATCGACACACTCAGATTTAACTCTTACTAGAGTTATCACTATGTTGCTGCAAGAATACAATTGAAGAATTCAAGAGACTTCATCGACTTCATCATCTCGCGCTCTATATGTCACAAAGGCTCAAAATGATAAAAGAAGAAAGCTCTAAGCAGTCCGCATCAAAATCGGAAACCGACGCAAAGGCAAGAACAATTATCAAATCCACAGTTGAAGAAGAAGATATTCTGTAAGTATGCAAGTGCACTAATCATGAAATCTCAGATTGCAAGGTTCTCAAAGCGAAGAATGCCAACAAGCAACCAGATCAATAGGCGAATGCAGTCCCCCCATCTCCTGAACTCGACATAGAGGAGGAACATTTATGGTCAAAGACCAAAAGTCCCTTTTGGGTACTCTTCTTGGTTTCTAGATTTTGGAGCATGTTCACTCCTATACGCCTTTACAGTACAAAGAAGTATGTTTATCTTGGTGACAATAGCACACACACTATCGAAGGTGAAGGCACTATAAGATTGAAATTCTAGCATGATCAATTCAAACTACTATTAAAAGCTTTGTATGTTCCTAAACTCTCTAAAAACCTATTATCAGTAAGTAGAATCACTAATTTAGCTCATAGGTAGAGTTTGAGTCATCAATAGAGAAAATAAGGTCCTTGCACTCGGCAAGAGACATGGATACTTATATAGATTGGCACATTGTTATTCTGATACTGGTCAAGTCTTGAAAACCTCTGTTCTTGTCAATAAAGCATTACTATGGCATCAAAGATTAGGAAACTTGAATCATACATCTGTATTGAACATGTCCAAACAATCCCTAGCACTTGATCTCGACTATCCAACCGACAAAGTCAACCACCCTGTGTGTCATAGCTGCATCCTTGGAAAGAAGACCAGGATTCCCTTTAATCGAGTCATAGGCATGCAACAAAAGATCTATCAGACGTTGTTCATTCATATATATGTGGTCCAATGCAATTCCACCATTGCGTGATGCAAAGTATTTTATTACCTTCATTGACGAATATTCTAGAAGATAGTTGTTTATTTCATTGAAGCATAAATTGGAGGCTTTCAATATCTCTCAACAATTCAAAGAGCGTGTAAAAAATGAAATTGTTTAAAGAATTAAAGCAATGAGGTCCGACAACGGGGGTGAATATATCTCTACCTGAACTCAAAGAGTATTTGCCTTAACAACGGCATTGGGCAACAATACATTACCTCCTATTCACCTCAATAAAATGGACTTGTTGAGAGAAATAATAGAACCTTAGTCAACAAAGTTGGAATGAAGATAAGATGATGTGATCTTGCAATTTTGGCTATTTTTGGACAATAACATGACTATACTACTCCCTCACACTTTTTAATGTACTTTCAAGACCTGTAAAACAAGTTAGAGACCTGACTTCAGCCTAGATTAATTAGAACTCATGACTCTAAGTCAAATCTATCAATGGCACTCAATCTGGTAGCTTATCTTAAGATTTCCACCAAACATTACATCAAAAAGCTCACAAATTGAATTTCTGTGGATCAAATGAATACCATGCATAAATGCAGGTTCAGAGGTGCCCACACGTGGATAGTACGGATTTGGACCCCTACCAATTTTGGGATCAAATCTCCTCACCAAAATCAAAATTCTAGCTTGCCCTCTCAATACTAGTTTTTAGCACCCAAGACTTGCTAAAAATGGATTTGCTTTTGATAAATGGCTTATGCTCTTGTACTTGCCTCTGATACCATGTGAAAGTACTATACTTTAGGACCATAAATGGATCTACAAAAGATCCACAAGAGTGATTGGATGCTTGCTTAACAATCTATCAAAAAACTAGACACAAAAAAGTTGATCTAGATTGGCAATTTGACAAACAACAAGCATTAACAATCAAAAAGCATTGATCAACATGGAAATATGGTCCCACACATGTGTACTACAGGCTGTAGTACGGCCTTCAACCCTAAGAAACAAGTAGAAATTGATTTGGTTTCATTTGGATCACAAAAAACTCAATGTACATAGTGAACTAGCTTGAGATTGCCAATGAGCTCCAAAAGTATTCTATCTTCTCACTATGGGAGCTTGGAATACATACCAGATTCGACTTCCTTCTTGAAGTTAGGTGGATTTCCAGCATGTAATAAGGAAGTTAACTCACCCTTCTTGCCCTAAAATGAAACCTAGATCCTAGACTAGGTAGCTAGTTGGTCAAAATTTTCACCTTAGACTTAGGTGTAGGTCCTATAAAGTAGGGATTGACCACCAAATAGACATGACCAACTCTCTTGAATTGACTTAACCTACATTAGGAGTGGGTTTCCACGTGGCATCTGGCCTTCCATGTGTGGAACCCAATTATACACAATATTTGCAAAGTTCTACATGGCTAGATTGCCAAAATAGGCTATTTTCACAAAAAACTTCAGCAAAATCACCATGCAAATTTTTTTCACAAGTATAGTACATAAAATTAGGGAAAATACAAACATGCAATAAGAATATTTACGCTTTTTTAAAATTTTACTCACAAAATTGCCAAAATTTCAAAACAAACATAACTTGAGCTACAATGAACCTATAAATCACAATACAAAGAGAGACCAAGTGACTGAGAAGCTTGACATGTCACCTACGACCCGTCAGCTTACAGAGCCACATAAAATATGTAGTAAGACGCACTTTTCAAAGAGAGGTTTCATGCAGAATCAACCAAATACCAACCTAGCACCCAAAGAGACATTACCAACAGTCTTAAAAAGTTTATTAGACTTCCGTGAAGCCTTCACTCAAGTCAAGGGATGTAGTATGGGCTGAGAATGAAGATTTTTCAACTTGTGGGAGGTTGCTTTAGCGATAAACTTCATAGAGACGGAACACAAGCCTCTGATCACCAATTTACAGGCCTGATAGCTTGTTGGGATGGCCAGGAGGGGTATAAATAAAGATTGATTGACTTTCATGCATGATTCTCTTGTGGATTTCTAGCGATAGATCCCCCAAGAACCCTTTCAAAAAACAATTTTTAGTCTTTTCAGGCCTTCCTACACCCTCAATTCTCTAAAGTCTTTGCTCTAACTTCATGGACAACTTCAAAAGATATTGATTAATTTGTGAACAAATATGAATCATTAAAATCCAACCTAATCTCTTGTTCTTTGGTTATGGAAGACAACACAATTTAACACCATTGGCAATGTAGAAAATCAACATCTACTTAATGAAAGAGATGCAAACTTAATAAGAACTTGATCAAACAGGAGAATAGTGTCCAAATTGATGCTTCACTATTTCTTACATCAATTTTATACATCAAGATATAACTAGAACATGAAGAACCAAATAGAATTGAAATGAAATGAAGTCCACCATGCTTCCAACTCTGAACTCTTTGGAAACTAATAGCAACCAAACAATAAATGTCTGTGATGACCACTTTGCTTGCTTGTCTCCTTCATCTTTGTCCTTTCTTTGATAGGTCTCCACACATAAAACTCCATGAATGCACCCTCCATCTCCATCTTGCCAAAAGATGTCATCATCACTTGATGATTTGATCATGAATGAGTGATACAAAAGTTTCATTTCCATCAGCAAGCCAGCCAAGATTTCTAGTACAACTTTAACATCAATATGATGCAAAACAATGTAGCTAGTTTCACCATATGTTGACAATTTGCACACATTCACATGAAATTGCTCATACATGAGATAGAACAAGCAAAGTAAACTTGAACAACACTTGATTGCTGCTCCTTTGAACTTACTTGAGTCTTAAAATACCTGCAAAAATAGATCCAAAACATCTTTGCCAATTGACTCTCCTTTGATGCTCTTGACAGCTCCAAATTGCCACCTTACCTTTTGTCTTGTTGAAGCCCTTTGAGATCAACCTCTTGATCATCAACTTGACCATCAAAGTCATTGAACAAACTTTGTTTT
>CM055111.1:21446638-21656506 GCA_029204225.1 Diphasiastrum complanatum | reverse complement strand
AATCTTGTCTCCACAATTGGAGGACTACCACGACCTTCATGTTTTGCTCGGTGGTTCTACAGTGGTGTTGTGATATTGGCTTCGTCATCCAATGAAAAGTCTGGTAGTTTTCATCACTATCTTTTTCATCATGTGCCGAATCTATGGATCCCATCAATATAGACATCAAATACGACTTATATGCATGTTGTTGTCCAAGTGGATCATAGCATCTATACCCTTTAATTTGCTCATCATATCTTGTAAAGATCATTTTAAAGCTTGGTACACCTACATCTTGCTTCTTTCACTCTTAGAGATATGAAACATAAACTCGCATCCAAATACACACAAACTTCTTCTAGCTTCTTACCATTGAAGGCCCTCTCTAGGGGGTGTGCAATTGATATGGCAACGATTGGTGCCTTATATTTTGCAAGAATACAATTGTTCTCAAAGCTTTGGCCCAAAAAGACTCCGTAGTTCTTGTGTGAGCCATCCTTACTCTAACAACTTCAACTATAGTGCCATTTTTTCTTCAGCTATCCTACATTTTGTTGAGGCATACCAACATGTGTCAATTGTCCGCTTAACTACCATGCGTCTTGCAAAAGTCAATAATGATTTGGATCGATACTCACCACCACGATTAGATTTAAGTACCATGATTCTTGTATCTGATTGATTTTCTAACCAATGCTTTGAAGTTTTTAAAGCATTCGAATGCATTAGACTTTTTCCCTAGTCGTATAGATCCAAGTATTCCTTGAATAATCATCAATGAAGGTTATAAAGTAGAAGGCTTTACCACTTGATTTTACCTTCATTGGTCCACATAGATCTGAATGTACTAAATTCAAGCACTCGCTTTGCCCTTGTTGTCCCATTCTTTAAGCCATGTAGGTAGATTTTCTTTTGTTGTTCTGTTGTAAAGTAACTCAGGCGCCACCCCAAGGTGCCCTGTAAGACTCTAAGAGGTGACACTCCCCTAAAGGTCCCAGAGCGAGTTAGGAAGTCAAGGACTGAGCCTCCGACCTGTGGTGAGCCAGCCAATTAGTTACAAGTCATGCAGCTAGCTTTGGAGCTCGAGTCAAGGCCTAGTCAGGAGCCAAGATGATTCTGCCGCCGGGACGGCTCCCAGGACCCCCCCATGTCGGGAGCCAGACTGATTCTACCAAGCTTGCCAAGCTTAATCAGCAAAATAAAAACTAAGTCCAGAAAAGCGTGCTTTTACCAGGAAGCACTATATTCCAGGACAGAGGGGGCGTGCCGAAACACACCAAAACTATAGGGGGAGTCCAGCAGACAAAAACTTGGGCAGCTCAAGTAGCGCCAGGCACGTGTTGTTGGCCCGAGACCAATCAGTCTATGTATGAATGTAACCTCTTCCAAATTTAATAAAGTCGATCCTTGGGGATGTTTTACCATTTCGGCTTCGCCGTCCGTGACTGGTCCAAGTGGAAGGACCCTTACTACAACCTTTTTGCGTCGCCGGCGCCTATAAGGTCCACATCACGGACGTTGGTCATCTTGGATTACAAGGACAAATTTTATATGACAAAAGCCCTGCCTGGAGGGAAAACCGATATTGAACAAAATCTAGTCGCGACATTAGCGATGAAGAGAATGGCGAAAGGGAAAAGGTCAAAGTGCTTTTTTTGTATCTGCCGAGAGGTCCCAGAAGGGAAAAGCGTGTGACAAGAAAACTTGCCAAAAGAAGTGGCAAATCTGCTAGAGGAATTTAGCGATGTGTTTCCGGAGGAAGCTAAGGCTACTCCTTGAAAACCACTGGACCATAAAATTGAGTTGGTACCAGGAACGGAACCAACTTCACGAGCACCCTACAGGATGTCACAAGAGGAGTTGGCGGAACTGAAACGACATTGGTGAACTGATAGACAAAGGATTTATTAGATCTAGTGTCTCACCTTTTGGACAGTGTTGTTCATAGGAGAAGGAGGACAAGACTCTCGAATGTGTGTGGATTACCGCATGCTCAACAAGAGTACCATCAAGAACAAGTATCCCATGCCTAGAATTGATGACCTATTCGACCAACTCAAACATGCCAAATAATTTAGCGAATAGATCTCAGATCAGGAAATCATCAAAATTCGAATAGCTAAAGGTGATGAGCACAAAACGACGTTTCGAACACAATACAGGAGATCACGAGTTCCTGGTGATGCCATTCGTCTAACAAACGCACCAGCCATTTTTTGCCACGTTGATGAACAACATTTTTCAAGACTGTCTGAATGAATTTGTCATTGTGTACATCGACGACATCTAGTATTTAGTCAGAGCTCAAAGATCACATTAAACATTTAAGAACGGTTCTCCCATATCATTTAGGAGAACTGCTTGTTCACGAAAAGGGAGAAATGTGATGTTTGTGGTAGAGGAAGTTGAATTTCCTTGGACATGTTATAGGCTTCGACCGGGATTCGAATGGATCCTAAGAAGATCAAGGCTATCTTGGATTGGCTGCACCTAAAACTGTTCATGGCATCAAATCCTTTGTGGGGCTATGTGATTTTTATAGGATATTCATTGAGGCATTTAGCAAATTGTGGCCACCGTTGTTGGAGCCAGACAAAGACTCATCTAAAGAAATTTGGCAAAAGAGCGGCAGGTGGGCTAGTAAGCCAAAAAATTGCAGGTCATTATTTTTATTTATGACATCACAGTTGGCTTCGGCATACACTTTATAGCTACATGTGGAGTTTCAAGCAGTTTGAAAATGGCAAACATCAATGAGGCAATTTTGGATGATGCAAGCAAACTTGATGGGGCTTCTAACTACAACATCTGAAAATTCAAAATGAGAGTATTTTGATGGAGAAAGAGTTATGGGAGATCGTGACAGGTATTGAAGTCCGGCCAAATACCACCTCCAAGTGACATGAGGGCCTTTGATAAAAAGGCGCAGAGAGCATTGTCCTTGATCAATCTTTCAGTGAAAGACCATGTGATCACATGGACACTGAAATGTGAAGCGGCGTTCCAAAGACCTGAAACGACAAATCACTCAAGAACCCATTCTTGCCCTACCTGACTTTAGCAAACCATTCAAAATACATACAGATGCGTCAAACTTTGCTATTGGGGCCGTGTTGATGCAAGAGGGAAAACCAGTTGCATATTTTTTAAAGAAAATTGATTGATGTAGAGCGACGATGGCCAATTCATGAAAAAGAAATGGTTGCAGTCGTACAAGCAATGGAGCATTGGAGACATTATGTGGCAGGAAAGCCTTTTAAGGCGTTCACTGACAACGTATCACTCAAGTACTTCTCATCCCAAGGTATGCTCACGCCAAAGCAGATGCGATGGCAACACTTTCTCTCAAATTCAATATAGACATTCTACATACGGCGGGAAAGAATAATGTGGTAACAGATGCACTCAGTAGACAGGAGCACTTGATGGCAATGGTATCAACTCAAGTGACTGGTCCTACTCCAAAGAAATCAAAGAGAACTATGGTGCAGATGCGTTGGCTAAGGACTTAATGATCAAATTCCAGCTGGGAAAGCCTTGTAAAACATTTCACTTAAATAGATCAAATGGTTGTTTATAAACAACTCAGAGTATACGTCCCAAGCAACACCAACCTGAGGAAGAAAATCTTGAGGGAGCATCATGGCGTACTAGTCGCCAGACATCCAGGGTGCATGTATGAACTTCTCAAGAGAGGCTTCTATCGGCCAGATATGTGGACAGACGTTGAATCCTACAGTGCAAACCTCTCCTACATGTCAACAAGTGAAGGTGGAACCGCTAGCCCCAGCAGGACTACTCCAGCCATTACTAGTACCAGCATACCCTTGGGACTCAGTGAGCATGGATTATATTGTTCAACTACCACGTTGCCAGGTTTTCGACTCGATTTATGTGGTGGTTGACCGTTTTCAAACAAGCTCACCTTGTACCCAACTAAGAGTTCAGTGACAGCCGAAGAAGTGGCAAGGTTATTTTTCAAATGTATCTTCAAATACCATGGCCTGCCTAGAACGATTATTTTTTACCGAGACACCAAGTTCGTAGGAAAGTTTGGACTTGTCTATTTCACCTCGTGAGAACTGGAAATTATGTCGCTTGGGGACCAATCCGATTGGGTCAACTACTTGATATCCTCGAGTTCACACATAAGAACCAAGTGAAAAGATTTACTGGAAAGGCATCCTTTGAGATAAGCAATGGTCGGTTACAAATTGTTCCGAGCTCTTTCTTACAAGCGTGCAAGAAACTTCGGTACCCACTGTGGAGGAATTCATCAATGAGTGGCACACAAAGCCTTATAGAGGTGAAGGCATTTTTGCAGCCACGTAGCATGGCAGCTGACGTAAACCCACATCGACGAGAACTGGAATTTAAGGAAGGTGACCAAGTTTGGCTAAACACTAAAAATATCGCGTTGCCAAAAGGCTTATCTCATAAGTTTGTTCGACCTTATGTTGGGCCATATTATGTCACAAATAAGATCAACCCAGTGGCTTATCGATTGGCGCTGCCATCCAGCTTGGATATAGACAATGTGTTTCACATCTCATTACTCAAACGGTACAAACTGGATGAGCGATTGATTGACAACACGAACTTTGTCACCCACCAACGGCACTTGAGGATACAAAGAGAGAGCTTGTACCAGATAAGTAGTTACAAGTCATGAGCTAGCTCTGGAGCTCGAGTCATGGCCTAGTCAGAAGCCAAGTTGATTCTGCCGCCGGGACGGCTCCCGAGACCCATGTTCGGGAGCCAGACTGATTCTGCCAAGCTTAATCAGCAAAATAAAAACTAAGTCCAAAAAAGCATGCTTTACTAGAAAGCACTATATCCAGGACAGAGGGGGCGCATCGAATCACACCAGAACTATAGGAGGAGTCCAGCAGACAGAAACTTGGGCAGCTCAACCAATGCCAAGAATCCAGTGGCCAGGTCTCAGCTCCCTCTACCAGCGTGAGCCAAGCACTATGCCCAGCACGTGTTGGTGCCCCGAGACCAGTCAGTGTATGTATGAATGTAACCTCTTCCAAATTTAATAAAGTTGATTCTTGAGGATGATTACCATTTCGGTTTTCGCCTCCGGGACTGGTCCAAGTGGAAGGACCCTTACTACAACCTTTTTGCGTCGCCGGTGCCTAAGGGTCCACGTCACCGACGTGTGGCTCGCCGCTGTGCCATTTGGTCAGTTTGGTGACCACTATGCCTTGGGTTTTATGTGTGGCTTGTCTTTGCCTTTGGTTACCTTTTGGGGACGGATTCTAAGTTGGCTTTTGGGTTGGTTGGAATTCCAGTTTTCCTAAGTCTAAATAATTAAGCTTGTTACGTTTCTAAGTTGGCTTTTACGTAAGTGCATGATGGATGAATGTTAGACTTAAGCGCGTGTTGGGGAAACCGCTCAAGTCCCAGAGCCCTTTGAGGCGCCGGCACAACAAATAGGTAGCCAATTACAACTGCAACTTCTCCTAGTGTATGAGAGTTTCCTTGACTTGTAGATCACCTTCCTCCCTGTTGGCTCGATTCTCGACCTCACTATACTACAAATGGAATTGGTTCTTCCGTTTTACTTGCCCAAAACGCTCGTAGCAATGGTAGATCTGCTAGACAAGTGGGACAAAAAGATCATACATTGAGCTTCATTAAGGCACCAAAAGGACATTTTTGGCGGAATGCGTGCTTGGAGAAGCCAATAAGTTGGACAGTGTATTCAACTATTATAGCATTTGGAAATTCAAAATGAAGAGCATTCAAATTGAAAAGGAGTAGGAGTGGAACAATGCCCAACTAAAACTCCCGTGAATAATCGCTCATTTGACAAGAAAACTCAGACGGCCCTATCGTTGATCAATCTGGCCGTGAAGGATCATGTCGTTGCCCATAGCAATGACATTGTGACAGCAAGAGGTGCTTTGGAAGCATTCGAGGCACAATTTCAAATGGCAAATCCTTTGCAAATGATATTTTTAAGATCAGGCAAATATACATGTTTGAGTGATCGTGTCATGAGAAACACTCATTCATACCAATTATTTCAAACAAAAATAGTTTATCCATCAAATCCAGATACCAATAAGAAACATCAAACAATCAAATGCTCTCTCCATCAATAATGACTCTCTCAGATTGCCTCTGCAAACTATAGGAATCTAGGTTTTGCATACATTTACATGCAGAACTGATGCAACTTACAAGCACCCTCTTTTTTGGCTGTTGTACTTGCACACTGGTACCCGTCTATGCCATACCAATACAGTCGAACAAGGGGTATAAATTGAGCTGCAACTTCATTTGGAAAAGAGCAACGTCTGACTAGAATATATGGAAGCTTCAGGCTCAAAACCTACTTCAGGTAACACTTTAATTCAACTGTGAGGTGCCATTTACCTGTCAGTTGACATGCCCTACACAGGACGCTATGTTGGATGTTTTCGACAGATTGAAAAAGGCTCTCTATCCGTCAAAAATTTGCAGTTGGCATTGGAATCCGACATTGATAAAAGACATCAGAATCCGACTTCTTGATACACATGGTCAAGTTTACTTCAGAGTCCATGTGGCTGTTGAACACGACAGATGTTGCAGTCCGACGAATAATTTGCAAATTCTTCCAGGCGCTATTCTGGCGGTATAGGGGCCGGGAATTTACCCAGCAGAAAAAGCCAGATAGTTTCTGTGGTTTAGTAAAAAGGTTCTTTCTGAAAACACCACTTTTCCATGGCCTAAAATCGTATCAGGGCAATACACCCTCCATAAAGCCCATGGGTTTTATGGGCATTATGCCCTGCTGCTGTTAACAGGCATTTTCTGCAGAATAAGCTTCTTCAAAATTTTAAGTAAAGTCAGGACAAGGTTTTTCACCAATACTGAAAAGAATCCTCTATGCCATCTCCTCATTGCTTATGGAGCTTTTGATTTTTAAGATGAAAACTGAAAGAAACACATGACTATCAAAACAGCACGTAATAACAAAGGTACGGAACACGTACATTTTTCTTCATAGAACAAAGTCTACAGTAACTGCAAATATTTAAAATGTCCCCTGTTGATGGATTTCCTCTGAGAGAATGGAACCTCGGAGAGAAAGCGAAACATAGAAAACTTTCAGGTAGAATTGATTACCTGGTGTGAGGTAGTGAAACTAATTACATGATGTGGAGGCTAAAAAACCCCACATCAGCCAAATCAATCCAAAAGAAAAATGTAACGTAATTATTGTTGCCAACCTGATAAGCAACCCATTATTTCACTCAAAGCAATGCCATGGTCATCATGTAGCTCAGCATCATAAGGATTGACTCATACATGCCGAACTGAACGAAATAGAACTTCAGACAACAAACAACCAGCTCCTCTGAGAAGGTCAACTAAACTGGCCAACAGTTTGTAGTAGCACAGGCTATGCAGATGATCTTCCCCATTCACCCTTTTCTTCGGTTCACTTCTTTCATACTTTGACACAGATAGTCACCATTCTCCGTCCATATGTTTCAATCGGTTGAGATTGCCTATGCAAGTTATTCCCCTTTGAAAAGCTGTTTGCCAATAAGCATTCGACGGATCTCGCTTGTACCCGCACCAATTTCATAAAGCTTTGCATCACGGAGAAATCTTCCTGTTGGGTACTCATTCACGTACCCATTTCCACCAAGACACTGGATGGCCTACAACAACAAGATCCAGATACTTAGATTGCTACATCAAAAATATCACTCAAACATTCTCACATGGCCTCTTGATGTAAGGAGAAAGGCTACGGAAAGCACGATTCAGTGATTACAACCTTCTTGGTACCGTCCAGTAGAAGTACACACCCACACACAAGACAAAAAGATATGAGAGCAAGCATGTGCACTTACCTCTATATACACACGTGCATTGAGCACATATAACAAAACTGACATAGCTAATCAAGTTGGTTTCAGTATGTTGCAACATCATAAGATCTCAGTAAATAACCCAGGATTATAGAGTATGAAGAGAGCATACTGTCATCTCTGTCACAAATGCTAGATCTACTATATGTTGTCAGATATATGTGTATGTGTTACCCTGCTTCCCAATGTGATACCAGAGCATTTAGATATATGTTAGTTTCCAAACATCAGATTAGGTTACTATATTGATTCATCATAAAGGCTTCATGAGTAGCTAAGGCTGCAGAATGTTACTAGAGCATCCAGGAAATTATCAGAATGCCCATAACTGCTGGAAAATAGCAAAATCACAAAAAAGTTCAATACAAAGAAACTTTTGACTCATTCTGCAATGACATACTAAAAGCCAAAATGACCGTCGGTAGAAAGAGAAACTTCATCTCATAAAGCCTAGCATGAGACTAAAATGATCCATCATAATTCCCAGACATCACTTGCCTCCAGGTAACAGCCTTGGTCTTCATCAGATACCTCACAGTCTGAGAAAAAGTCAAGAATTTTGCTAGAAAGACAACTCACAACTTTGAAAATCTGATCATTTTCAAGATATACACCAACCAAAAACAATGATAAAGCTAGCAAATTGAGAGAGAGACCTGCAGCGCAGATTGTGTGGCATTCTCAGCAGCAAAAAGAATCACTCCAGCACAATCCTGTCATTATCATCAGAAGTATAAAAAGTTCATCAGCAATCTACTAGATTGCCTATGTAATTTCTAAAGTAGTTGACTGAATTCTTAAAGCCAGTGGGAAAAAAACTAAAAGAGAGAATCAATGATGCCTTCAATCATCTGTCTTATGGAAGAAAAGCCCTTAAAACCATACATGATCATTTAGGTTCTAGTTTACAAAGCTGTAAGAAGAGCGCGAGATGCTTGAATCTCTCAAACAAGATGAAGATAGACCAGCATAAAGTGGATGTTTCAGGCATGAGACATCTGGAGTACTTATGCAAAGCGTGTAACTTTTGAGCTGTTTGAAGTCGTAAAACATATTAGAAGGAGCTACAAAAGAAATTGTGGGAAACACATAAAGATAGCGAATGCAAGAGTTTGAATTGACACCTGAGTAAAACCATTGCACAAATTTTGCACCAGATCATGGCCGCTGGGTAGGGGTGAACAAAGACAGAGAAGTCAAAGAAATGAAGCATGGAGGCACAAAAGAATCAAGCTAAATTCAATTTGACATTTCAATGCCCTATTCAATCCTCCTCGTAAAATTGCAGTCATCTGATTCACATCGATGTCTTTATGTGCCATTCCTTGTCCATCCACATAGAATCATCCACAGTCAGCACCAGTGGAGCACCATGTTGCAGATTTTTTTGTCATTTGTTGTTGAAGCTACAAAGCAACAATCTTCACATTATGGCCATGCTACAATGCTCTTCTTCGTTTTTCATAAGCACACTGAGGAGACAGTGTTTTTGAATGCAGAGAGCTACAGGCAAACTTTAGAACACTCCTTGGGCCCATTATTTCTTCACATTACACAATAAGTTTCGGGCCCTTTATTCATTATTTTACAATCACTTCTAATATTATTGGTCATATGGTCACTATTGAGTCCTATTGCAAAGGCACAACCCTAACTCTAGGTCATGGGCCCTTTATCAGTATAGATAGGCCTAAAGAGCCTCATAATGATTACGTGATTGATTGGAGTTTAATCTTAGAGCACCTTAGATCATTTTAAAATCAGTTACGACAGCAGGTTAGATTCAACTTTTTTCCTAATCAATGAACTCATGGAGACTATCATTCTGCTCGTTGAGTGATCTATACATTCTGTGGCTGTATTGACCATGACTCTGTCATGCTTGAGTGGTCAAATTTCCATTTTGAAACTGAGGGGTGTCTCCCTTCTTCCAAATTTCTATTTTCCAACAAAGATCAGCCTCATACTAGGTTCTCCTAGAGGACAAGTGTCCCCATGCTATTGGTTGGCCCTTAAGGGAACCGAGATACAGCCTTCACATTCACTCCTGCAGAGGATGATATCAGAATTATGTTAACACCATGTGTAGTGCTGTATCTAATACTTGAGTTTCACTACAACATTTTTTGTGGGTTGGCTGTTCCAGAAAGTGCTATGGAAACAAACGTCAACTGAATGTTTTATCAATTTAGCATGGACTTTCAGCAGAAAACCCCGCCAAGTGAAGCTTTCAAAATAGACTACAGTCTCTGCATGAAAACGGAAGTAAAGTTTGTACAGAAAACTAGATATGGTTCATATGATTTGTGTAGTTTATACAAAAATAGGATTTCATCAGTTTTGGTATAAAAGTACATGCAATCCAACTGAACTTATAGAATTTTTCCGTTGATGAAGTTCATCTAATATGGAACACAAAGAGACCTTCCTGTCAATCACACCTATATCGCAATTTCGGGCAACCGAATATACATAGGCCCTGCACATGACTAATTTAAACTTCAGCATCCAAATCGTGAAATCTCACATAAGAGCTAATCTAGTGACTTAAAGCTTGCGGTTCTGGAAAACCATTTATCCCAAGGATGAAAAGGCCTAAACATCATAATACCTTGAAGCTTGCAGCCTTGTGTACATATCAGCCAGTTTTCCCTGCACAGAACGCACAGTATAACCTTAACATTATATCAAGCAAATGCCAGCAATTTTGTATGTGAAGAACAAATGAACATTGACAAATTATAGAAGTGCCGAAGACAAAAAAAGAATTGGCAGATTTCTGTGCAAATTATAGAAGGGCTGAAGAAAAACAATGGACTGGAAAATTCCTGTGTGGAACCGGGCAATGTAAACAAAACAAGGCACACATATGATGCATGAAGAAATTAGAACTTGAAAATTTCCGACACGCATCCAGATGGACAGTAAGACTACAACTAGAACCGGTGATGGGAACTCCCAATGTGTGTGCAAATGCTTGTGAAGTTCCACTTGGAATCTCTGACATATAACTTCCAGCTTAATCTGAGCCGTAAAAATGCTTTAAAAGCTCCATTTAAGAAGCTCTTGGGTTGATTGGAAAGTTCACCATTGAAAATCCTTCGTCATGTTCCCCAATAAGTGCTGTGTAAATAAAGGCCTCCATTCCTCTCTTGAGGCCAGGAGTTTCATTCCAGAGTCCAATTAGCCACATAAAGGAGCATCCAATGTTCAGTTCACCAATTTGACTTCCAAGCAATTACTGAAGGTGTAACCTTGTAAATCCTATCTAACAAACCTATATGAGCATCTTGAGTTATCCACTTGATTGTGGAAAATGGAGCAGCAGCGCTCAAATACCACGAACAGCAACGCAACCAGGGCACCATTGCGCTGGAAGGAGGGGGCACCATCGTGTGAGAGAGGGAATACCATCGGGTCAGAGAGGCCACCATCGCGTTGGAAGGAGGCGCGCACGCCCGAGAGAGAGAGAGAGAGAGAGAGAGAGAGAGAGAGAGAGAGAGAGAGAGAGAGAGAGAGAGAGAGCGCTTTATTAATGTCTTTTCCATGCCAAAAGGCATACAAGACTAATGAAGTACATGTCAAGTATGTGGTAACCATGGGAGCGTATAAAACGTCTCCAAAACTGTAATAAAGAAAACATCTAGTACAAACTAAAATAGACATGTATGTGAGAGTGTGTGTGAATAATTATCCTATGTATCCAAATCAAGATGTCAAAGTTGTGTTGATGCTGTAGAAAGATGTAATGCGAGCCGCAACATGAGAAAGCACTGGAGCCTGCTGGCGTCATCTAGGATCATGAGCATGTGTAGTAGCACGTCTCTGCGTAGGATGTCTGGTGAGCTTGGCAGTAACGTGATGGTGGGAAGTACATTTTCTCTGATCTCTATGAGCATGTAAGCAGCTATCATCCTCGTCGTCATAATCCTCATCCTCAGGCACTAAATCACGCGATCTTCGCTAGTAAAGAAGGAAGTAATCAATGGCTCTGAGGTAAAATGCTGGGATATCCCGTCTAAATCTTTCCACAATATGAACATCTCGCTTACCATCAGAGCGACACATCGTGAGGACCCGTAGAGTGGTAGGCATCTCTGGAAACCGGCAATGATATCGCCCTCTGATCTCATAGCATACAGGGCATCTAAAGATAAAATGCTCCTCAGACTCCACTCACCTAGAGAGCATAACTGGCAAATCCGCTCCTCTCTAGGAATACCATGGAACCTCCCAATCTCATGATGAGAAGACACCCTGAGCTGTCCCAGTGTGAATTTGAGGCAATGTGATAGTCTCGAATGATAATCTGTACCCCTGATGATGAAGACACTGTGAGGAGGATAGTGCAATCTGTATGTATCGTTTGTCTATCTCTAGTAATGCCTGTACCCTCTTTTATAGGTAATGAGCTGAAGAGTTGCCTCGATCTGTATAGGTGGAACTGCAAACTCGGCCAGGAGAATCTCATGTGGAACAGAAGGCTTCACTCGGATGAACCAAGCTAGCATAGAGAGAGAGAGAGAGAGAGAGAGAGAGAGAGAGAGAGAGATTGATGTATTTTCCATGTCAAAAGGCATATAAGACTAGTAGTATGTGGTAACAATGGGAGCGTACGCAACGTCTCCAAAACGATAATAGAAAGAAAAAATCTAAATGCTATGAACTGAAATAAATGTGATGATATATGAAACATGTGGGAGCATATAAACTGCTAAATGTCATGAATAAGGTATGACACTATCATCCAATCCTGTCCTGCTGATGTTATAAAAGGATGTAATACAGGCTGCAGCATGAAGGACCGCTAGTGGTCGTTGACGTCGTCCAGGAGGATGAAGTCTCCTCGTGATAGGTCGAGTAGCTCGTGCTGCAGCATGAGTATGAGTGGGACATTGTCTCCGATCTCTATGGGCAGGTAAGTCGTCATCATCATCATCATCATCAAATACTAGGTCTCGTCCTCTCCTCCTGGAGAAGAAAGAAGTGATCTGAGGCTGAAAAACATGACTCTGCTGGGCTGTCTGACACAAGTCTAAACATCTCTCGTATCATGAGTGCAATGCATCGGGCTAGAATAATATCTGTAGAGAAACCCAAGTCTCGGAGTCTCTGGATGAGTAAGGAGCGTGGGACAGAATCAAAGGCTTTCCTGAAGTCCACAAAACAACAGTAAACCTTTTCTCTTTTGTGTCTAGCTTCCTCAATGAGGGCTCGAAGTGTGAATATGTGATCTGTAGTGGAATAATGAGTGCAGAACCCTGGCTGACCCAAAGCATGTAATCTCCTGGACTCTACCTCTGAACTAACTACAGACTGAAGGATGGTGCCATATAGTTCGCGAGAACGTGTCAATAATGATAGTGCGGTAATTACCAGGTACCATGGGGTCACCATTTTTATGGATAGGATGTTTGATGTTGGTGCACCAAGAGGATGGGAAGCCCTCAACAACAGCACAGTTAAGGAGAGTGGATAGTGTAGGGGCGAGGGTATCGGAGGCGTGAATCAGCAGCTCAACATCAAGGTCTTCAATGTCTCTGGTGCGATGGGTTTTCAGCTTTTTGATTGTTGCCCGGACCAAGTCAGGGGTGAAAAAGGTGAAGTCTGTAGGTCGAGGAGAGATGGAGATGGGTGTATCAGTGGGTATAGTGTAAAGCTGGGTAGCATAGTCGGTCCAAATATGTAAATCGTCCAGAAGAGGGGGTGGGGCACGGGGGATAAACTCACGCCAAAAGGTACCAGAGGAGGAGCTAAAAAGGAGGTCCACCAGACGGTTTTCTTCAGAGTCATCATAGGCACGTTTTTTGCGACAGAGTGTGCAGTTGTACAGTTGCCATGAAGAGCGGAGAAGATGGCGGGCGTGGAAACGAGCATGTGTGATAGAGTGGTGAAGGGATCGGCATTCCGCGTCATACCACGGTGGATGGAAAGGCCGGGACAATCGGGGATGGACTGGTTTGTGTTTATGAGGTTTAGAGGGGAAAGCCAAAGTGGCAGCAGTGTGGAGACAGGTGGTGAGGAAGGTGGCTTGTGACTCCAACGGTTAGTTGTGTGGAAAAGAGTGAAGTAAGGAGGCAAGGGATTCCTGGTAAGAAAAACGGCTCCTCCAATAACTAAAGATTTGGAAATCCTCCACCTCCCTTTGTAAATGACTGTCATGGCGAAGGTTATGCAGGGTGGAGCTACTTACAGAATGAGCTGGAGAGCGAGGGGAGTTACCTCCCCCCCTCTTGCGTGGAGCCATAGATAGGCGAGTGCTGGCTGTACGAGAGAGAGAGAGAGAGAGAGAGAGAGAGAGAGAGAGAGAGAGAGAGAAATCATATGCACGACTGGTAGCATGCACCTACTCTCAACGGCTGTTGTCGTTGGTCACCATAGCAAACAGACATAATCCTATGCTTGATTTTGATATTCAGTGGAAAAAAAATAAACGTAAGTGCTCCATAATAGTGCACACGCGATAGGTTTAGGTTTTCATGCTAAAGAACATTGCACTTCGACTTCTTTTCTGGACCTATCTCACTTGTGAGAAACTCATTGATGTGCCATGCTTAGCTTGTTCCTACTTTTCAGGATGCCAGTTGGATTGAACCTTACCATCTAGCCAGCTCCTCATAAGGATCAAGAGCTCCTCATAAGGATCATCTCGATCCAAGCATGACCACATGATTTGGACTCACCTATAAGCCTCTTAATCTACTAAATCAATCTTCTAAACTCATCAATTTGCAGAAGTTAACCATACATTTCTTTGTACAACAATGTATACTGGTAAGCCCCACACACATCGTGAGAATGGCCTAGGTCAACTTTAACCATAGAGTGGAGCCATATCTCATAGATCAAAATGACTAACTACCTTGATATCAATTGGAGCAAAATGAAGACAAACCTCCCCACTAATCCTGCCACTTTGAGGGACATCTAGCTCAGATAAGCTTCACATGATGGCAGATGCAGTGGTGGACAATGTTTTTACTTCTCTAAAAATTTTACCATTTCAAAGGTTTGTTCTTTGAGAGACAGATTTCCAGACACAATAAAGAAAATTTCTTTCTTTGAGTAAGTGAAGGTACAATCTACAAGTTGGGATGAGATCATTTTGGCCACAGACACACTCGGAATTTCGAATTGTAGCAGCATGCTCACACAACTATAGTCCAATATTACATAAAACCAGGGGGGAGCAGACCTGAGACTTGCAGGCTGCCATAAATGGGGAGAAATTGTTTGATGTTCAGACACTGTTAAGGATCTAAATCAACAGAGAAGATTTATCAACCACTCATCAGCCTTCAGTTGGCTGCAAAAGTGAAGCTTTCTGCTTGCACCTCATTGACACAGCACCTTGTTCTACTGGGTCCTTCCCAGAGTAGTAACCTAGTGGTCAGTGCAAAGCATGGAGTAAGGTTCCACCAAACAAGTAAAGACTATGCCTGTGCAGGGTAGGACTTGCTGAGGTGCCATGCTTAAGAGGATGAGCAATGCTGAAAATACTCAGTAAAATAATACGTACATCTGATTCCTTGAGTTAATAAAAATATATAAAAGAATTCATAAGAAGATAATGTAGACATTCCTGAAACTTCTTTGCATATCATGCTCACAAGATATACACAGATGTTAAACTTGCAAAACCTGGTTGAAGCTCAAGTTCTCAACTAAGGGAAAAGTCTGCCTTCAATGACTTGCTATACCTGAATCAGCTGAAATTCTCCAATTGGTGTCCCAAATTGTTCTCTTTGACGAACATATGGAAGAACAACATCCATGCAAGCCTGCATGAGCCCAACAGGACCTGAAGCTAGGACTAACCTTTCTAAATCCAAGCCAGACATCATTACATAGACTCCTGCCAAAATTGAAAATCGCTGTTATTACCTATAAAGCCGTCAATGTACAACTAAGACAGTTTAGATATATCTCAAAATTTTCCACTGTGAATCTGACTTAAAATCTTATACAAAATAAGAAGGTTGAAGCGTTAATAACTAGATTATGATTACATATTCATTCTGAGTGACACTGTCGCTTAAATAAAACCACCTACTATCCAGCCTCCAGAACTAGACAGACAAATTTATCACCGCAACTAAAATCCTCCACCAAAGAAGACATGAGCTTTACATAAAACTCTAAGATACAACATCAGTCCGTACACCAAAACTTCTGCATGGATATAGCCTTGTTTACAAAGAAAAGATTGTGGGTGGTACCTTTTCCCTCTTGTCCAAGAACATTATCTTCGGGCACAAAACAATTTTCAAAAACCAATTCACATCTGTCACCAGAAGAGTAAGAGACAGTTTCAGACTCCACACGTGACAAAGAAGAATTATGCAACTTTCAAACAAAGTCCATTGTGCTTACGTATCACTGCCTCGCATGCCAAGCTTGTCCAATTTCTGAGCAGTGCTGAAACTGCAAAGATTATTACACATGATATTAACTGAATATATCATGATTTCATAAATAAGAAATTGCTTAGTCGTCTTGATTCTTGTTTATAACAAATAACAGGTCAAATAAGAAACTAGCACAAGAGAGGCAAAAACAGTTCCTGAAAATTCCATATATGTGCATTTCTTTGCCTAAGTTATTTCAATATGCCATTCCAAAGCAAATGCACACAAAATTCTTCATTGTATTTATTTTTCCTCCTAAGCACATACTTAGAAGATCATTGTACAGTGTGCGCAGTACATGTGGATTGGCTAAGACATGATTTTATGACAAACATGAATCTATCAGATTGCATACAATATATGTACTGATACAACAATGGACTTTGTGCCTGATGTTGACTTGGTGCTTGATCGTGATTTTTTCTCTCGTGCCTTCCATCGTAGTCCCCGTCTTGTTGTTGGTGCTCCCTCCGGTTTGGTCTATGAACACCTTCGTGATTGCTTTCCACCTGAGGACTCTGCCAGTGGCTTTGGTCAACTCTTTCAGGTCTGCTCTTTTATCGCCTCTGGTCACATTCCTTTTTCGGTTGCACATCTTTGTGTCTCATTTGATCGCCATGACTAAGCCTCGGGTGGTGTCCGTCCCATCGCTGTTGGCGAAGTCCTCCTCTGTCTTGTAAGTCGCTCTATCTGTTTTCAGTTTCAACAAATTTTCGCCTCTTTTCTCTCCCCTCATCAATTTGGCGTCTCTACTCCTGGCGGATGTGAAGCTGTCATTCATGGTTTGTGTGCCACTCTTGATCTCCATCCTGACTGGGTTGTTCTCCAAGTGGATGTTTCCAATGCTTTTAACTCTGTTTCTAGAGCTGCGATCCTTCGAGAGCTGTGGGCGGTGAGTTGGCTCAGCTTATCCCATTTGTGCGGTTGTTCTATGCTACTGAGACTCCTCTCTTTTACAGTCACCATGTGCGCTCTAGAGATCTTTCTACTATACAGTCTGCAACAGGTACTGGTCAAGGTGATCCTTTGGGTGGTCATCTTTTCGCTCTGGCTCATTTCCGTGCCCTTCGAGCTTCTGCAAGGCCTTTCCCTCCTGCTTATTTCCTTCGGTTGCTGATGACACTCATATTGTTGGTCCTGCTCCTACGGTGCTCCACACATTTCATCATTTCTCTGAGCAACTGGCTTCTCTTGGTTTGTCTATTCAACGTCGCAAGTGTTCAGTGTGGTCTTCAGCAGGTCTTCCCCCGGACTTTGTTCCTCCTCAAGGCTTCCTTACTCCTTCAGATGGCATTCGCATTCTGGGTGGTCCTTTTGGGTCTACTTCCTTCAGCTCTACCTTTCATGGTGAGGCTCTCCAAGAGGATGTTGCTCATTCAGATATGCTTCCCCGGTTGGGTGACACTCAGGTCGCGCTTGGCATCTTGACGTCTTGCTTATCTAGCGTCCTTATCTGTTGTGGACTTTCCCCCCTACTCAGGACTTTTTGCATCTTCTCTCTTCCTTTGACAACTCTATTATGGATGTTTTTGGCCGCCTTTTGGGCCCGGGTTCTTTGGATGGTGTGGAGACCCTTTCAGCTCGGTTACCCATTTCTTGTGGAGGTGTGGGTCTTCTCTCTACGGTTTCTTCTGCACCTGCAGCTTTTCTTGGGAGCTGGGCTCTTGTCGCACCTGCTTTGTCTTCTCGGTTCCTTTCTAGCGTTTGCCCTCTCTTGGTGGATTGCATTGCTCGTGTGGATAGCGGTTCTTTGCCTTTTCAACACCTCCTCATCGCTGCGCGAGAGCTGCTCCCCCTCTCTGCCCAAGCATGTCTTCCTCCTTTTGAGCAACTCCTCACTTTCACCTCAGATCACCTGCAAGAGACCCTCTTGGAGCGCGTGCACAAGCAAACCCTTTCCAGCATGCTCTCTAAGGCTCCTTCGGCATTGCATTGAGCTCGACTTCTTTCTTCTGCGGGTCCAGGTGCGGGGGCTTGGCTATCAGCTCGGCCTGTTATTCCTTCCTTTCGGTTGTCTTCCGCCATCTTCACCACTGCTCTTCGTCTTCGCTTGGGGCTACCTCATCCTTCGGTCTTGGGTCCCTCCAGGTGTGTTTGTGGTCACCCTATTGATGCTCTTGCTATCCACCTCCTCCGCTATCCTTCTGGGAGTGAGCGCACAGCTACGCATGATCTTGTTAGAGATGCAGCGGCCGCAAAAGCCAGAGGTGGAGGATTCCATGTCCTCGAAAGCAGTCTCATGTCCTTCTACCGCGCGTCCCACTCTTCCTGCAGGCGTGTTGACATTGTCCTCTCTCGAGATGGTTCGTACTTTGGTAGATGTTGTTGCTAATCCCACGCGTGGTGACCTACTGCCTCGCTCTGCCTTCACACCAAGAGGCGTGGCAGCACAAGAGAAGGAAAAAAACTACTCCAACAGGCACCCTACTGATGCTTTCATCCCCCTGGCAACTGAGACTTATGGCACATTGCATCGACACTTTGAGGATTTTTTTCGCATGTGTTCTCATCAGGCGGCAGAGCGTCAAGGTATTCCTGGTTCTATTCTTGTGGCTTCTTTCAAACAATGCATTTCCGTTGCCCTGCAACGTGCTCAGGCCCTATCAATCCTGCAACGGGCAACGGTGGCTGGGTCTACTACATGTCACCTCCCTTCATTAGCCGACTCACCACCTCTTCACTTTTCTGATCTGCTGCAGTCAGTTGGCAAACTCCCACTGACATCATCATAGTTTTTGCACCTTTATTTTTAATGTCAGGATCTGGATTAATCTTAGCTTTAGTGCAAGCTTCGCTCTTGTTTGAGCTTACTTTTGCTTAAACTTCCCCTTTGGGGTGTATATATCTTATTCATCAATGTACCTACTAGTTAAATGCACCAGGGTTTATTCAATCATTCGGCTGCTGAGTTAACATCTGCCCAACCAAGTAACCTCCAAATCGATCCACAACAGCACTTCTTCAGCTGCACGTAGTAATCCAGTTATGCTTGTCCACAGCCAATCTTCATGAATTACACTACTTCAGGCACTTGCGCCAATTTAGCATTCAATTGCCAGTACATTTAAATAGTACAGAGAGTACGCTAGAAACGACTAATTACAATGTAGTAACAGCTTAACACCACGTCTTTGTGGTCGTCTGAACTCAGCAAGGTAGGTGAGGTGAATGCAGTTTCCTTCACCGAGATATCTACTAACTTATATCTGCCTCGATCCCCCAACATACCAAAGGCAAGAGTAAGGTAGTGTGAACTGGTACTATATCTGAAACAGGCTGTTACTCTGAGATGGTAATGCATGTGCGTTGAAAAATGACATAATCAGGCACCAAATCATGTATGAATGTCATGATTCTCCAAGTGCAAGCGAACCAAGTATACAAAAACTTATAAATAGGAATGAAAGTATTTCTACAAGCTAATTATGAAAACGATTGTGGAGAACTAGCTTGTCAATTGTAAATAGCACGACCTCAATTAAGAGAAACATTTGAGAGTTGAAGGACTATTGTAACCATTCAAAAATCCCAACAAGAGGTGAGTAAGTATTTGCATGGATTTTGTTATGCAATGATGTTATTTAGGTGATAGTAGAAAGTTTGACAAAAAATGGCAGCATTTACCTCGATGGAAAGCAATGTGAAGGCTCTTGAATTGGCTCAACTATTTAAACTTTTTTGTTTACAAAATGATGTGGTGAGTAATTGTAATGGTCGATCCACCGAACATTTTTGGACTTCCCTTTTTAGAGATTGGAGATCACATTCAGTTTTAGCTTGATGGATCATCCAAAATATGCTATGGAATATATGCTTTCTGCATAGATATTGCTTGGGTGGACTGAGGGAGACAGTTACCTTCGATTTGTTATAATGATTATAAGTGTTCTACCACTTGCTACAATGCCTTTACTCCATGGTTGCAGTGGATTGCGATCCGCTGCAAAAGCGTTCCGGAACATCAGTGATCCGCAACCTATGTCGCCAATAATATATATATTTATTTATTTATTTATTTGGAAAAAGGATAAATGGCTGAATTTTTATTCTTATTTTTTTGATAGTTTAGTTAGCGTCAAATGAACTCAGAAATGATCAATCAACACATCAAAAGAACAACGTACTGATAAACTAGAAAGTGGTTGCACAGAGGCTAGAGCTATAGTGATCCAATCAATTCCAGATAGAGATAAATTGCAAACCAAAAAGACAATGGATTGAAAACAGTCAACGTTCTCATTCGATCCAACTAAATGGGAAGGCACCTAAGACAACAAAATCTTTTGATGGTTGATTAACACATAGGAGAAGACCAGAGGGTGCTACAAGAAACACACACTCTGCCTTGATAGCACAAGTCTACAGGCTTTCATCAAACAGTTTTGGGACTCAAGTCAAAGGTTGTTTACAGGTTGTGTATGGCTAAACTTCAACCACACATCGGATCCAAGTTCCAAACAAAAGAAACAGCTCATTAATCCATGTCATGATTTCTAAATTATAACAGTTTATATGTAAAGTAGGCCATTTTGTTGTCTTTGACATAGTCATCCTTATTCTCACTCATCATCCATGAGTTTGGGACCCAATCAGCATTAAGAGTGATAATTAGTGCAATAACTCACAATTCCAATCCCTCAGTATGCACTTGCCTAACAAGTTACTGTTGATAAACCGGCATCCTTCCACCCTTCTATACAACTCCCTTGAAAAATTTTCAAGGAAAAATAAAATAAAATAAAAACTGCATTCCGGCAAATCCTAACCCTAACGATCCGGATCGTGGGCTTCACCTATGCTTTTTACTCTATCAATTATAGTTAGATTTTACTAGAGTGGTAACCCAGTGTAGGTTAGAAGACACCAAGACTAGAAAGGTGCAGGCAACTGCACATCACTTCTTCCATGCGCACTTTTTGGTACATATCCGTACATAGAAATTACATTCACATACAGTCTTACCAGCTTACAACTTTACAATGGTTCCTCGTGACTGCTCTCATCTGCTATTTTCTGGTACATATACATAGCATTCCAGAGCTATATTTAATACTTATCATATGACAGCCTACATTTTCATTATTGTTGTGTTCTCTACATTCCTTTTGTGAGTTCCTTGGTTAGCGCACATGTGTCTTTGCATCATGGTGTGTCAATCCATCTGCAGTACCACACATACATCAAGTGTCCAATTCTCTAGAGCTATTCATGAGGCCTAAATATAGGGCGAGAGACAAGGTAACGAAGGTGAGTTAGAGTCACAGGCAAAGAAGACTCAGATGCCCACCACACAACTTGCTGAATTTCAGAAGTACAGAAAATAAATGCAGCCGAAGAATATAATTAGCTTTCTTTTTGTGCTGCAATTCCTCTCTGCGATTCGTGAACTCGTCTATTTGGCAGAAGGCAGAGTTCACTCGAAACAGGAGTAGTCAGAAGACATCATTTATACAACAAAATGACATTCATATCACGAGTAGGGCTCCTCTAAGAAGCATCACATGTGACAATTTTGCCTTCATTTCACTGAAATTGTCATGTCTTCATGTGAGGTAGATAGGCAGGAACCGTGAAAATTCTTCTAAGTTGATTCACAGTGTTTGTTGTTTGCTAAATCCATAATGGGTACTTGAGCAGCAAGATTTTGATTGTGAGCTCCATTCCTGGCTGGTTATTACTATACGAAGAGCATGCATGGCAAATGATGAAATGAGGACGTTTAGAGTCAAATCATTGGCATTTAGTCAGTGACTATTGCTTACTTCCATGACTTATTTTCAATTGTCTGGTCCATTGATTTGGGTGTGTAATGAAACATGATGATTTTCCAAATTTAATTGCTCACTACTTAGCTTCCAATATCTGTCATTTGTTTTATTTGATCTGGAAAGTTGCTACATTGTCACTTAAATCGTAAGTTCAGATAGTTTAGAAAACGGACTTCTTCAATAATTGTGTTTCAAACAACTAATGAATCATAAATGCCAACTACTTGTTTCACTTTGGATAGTGTCAATGGCTTGTCAGTGTAATTTTCTGAAGATTGACTGCCTCGGATCTGAGCAGCATTTGATTCGCAACTTTATCTGCATCTGCAATGTTTTAGAAGAAACATTCTTTTTGTGTTCAAAAACATTGTGTTCTGAAACATGCAACTGGGTAATATACTAGTACAATATGCATCATGATTAAGGAAAGCTAGAAGCTACTCTTTGTACAGTGCTAGTGAGACTTACAAAGCATTTTGAGCACGGCTTAACAGGACGTTTAGCTACTTATCAACTGCATAGAAAATGTACAATATCAGAAGGTAACTACCCTGGCATGCCCTTCTCAATTATAATAGCAGTAATTCCTTTCGACCCTGCATCTGGATTGGTCTTCGTATAGACCACCTGTTCAATAAAAAATAATCAAATGCCCACCACAAAAACATGAAAAATTTTCACCGATAACATAATAGGCCCCAATTGCATCAAGAAAAAACATTCAATCATCAGTAGAGAATACCAGAGTATCTGCAACTGGGCCATTAGTGCACCACATCTTGTTACCATTGAGAACATAGCCACCTTGCACTCGATCTGCCTTGCATTTCATGCTGACGGCATCAGAACCAGCTGTTTAACAGAATGAATTACAGGTCGATCTCCAGTAAGGAACCATGATCGTTCCCAAACTCTAAAGGCTTGGTTTTTACAATATGAATGATGCCATCTTACATGAACCAAAAAAATGAATATTTTTATGGCCTCTGCAGAATGGGAATGCAAGCAGAACAAGGAAATCATTGTGGCTCTGATAACATACATAAATAAGCATTACAGAAAGTGCTCAAATATGATGTATTTGAATTTGTCCAATGATGGAGGTGGCCTAAAACATGAACTCTTAAATAAGGCACATAACTGTTACATAAGAATAAAAAAATAAGACTAGTCGGCCTCCATATTTTATAACTAAACTTTGTATGAGATTCTACAAAGATTTACATGACCTAAGTTGAGAAAGTGATGAAAGATATGGAGTCCAAAGCAGCCATACTTTCTGACCAAACAAGAATATAAGACACAGTATGTACAAGGCCATTGAAGGTTGATAAGAAAAGCATCAAATAGGGAGTATACATGATTCAAACTGATCATAGAATTCAGGAATGACCTACAAACTGGAAACATGCAAGCAATTTCAAAGTGGAACATTACATCAAAGAGAGTTGCAAAGATGCTGGACAGAATGATTTGTAACACCAGCCTGACGAAGATGTTCGCGAACACGAAGTCAGGAGACACGAAGCACGAAAAGTTTCGCGAACACGAAAGTCAAAGGAAACGAAGACGAACGGTTCGCGAACACGAGGGTCAAAGCAGATGAGCGAAACGAAACCAACGACACGAAACGGAACCAGCGACGCGACACGAAAAATGTCGCCAAACCCATTTTGCGCTCACGCTCCAAAGAGTACCAGCACACAAGTACCCAGAAGTACAGATATCTGATCTGATGGCATGACGTCAGCAGATACATTTTAGGTCGTGGCTAATCTGCCACTCTTGTAATTCCCTGATTGGTTGTAGATGCTTAATCACTCTAATCTTAGATTTACATAGAGCGACTATACTTACTGGATGATACTTGACATATAGATCAATAGAGTACACATACAGTGTAATGTAGTAGTCTGATGCAAGTAAGCAATCAAGACGAAATACAGAATACATGTCCGCCTGCGTGCGAATATAATTCTATCTAGGATCTGTAGATCCAACTGTCCACTAGTAAAGCGAGACGATTGCTCGTGAGAGAAGTGTTTTTTTCTCCCACGCCAACACACTGCGTGGATTTGCATGCAGTGCTTGAAGAAATCAGAGAAAGATCAATATAGATGTTTTTCTCGTTGTGTCTGATCTCGAATGCAAATGCGTCTGCTGTTAATCGTGTGTCTGATTTTTTCTTGTTCATTTGAATTCCGCACCTTGGTTGAAACTATGTTGAATGTTGCATTCATTTTATAAACGTAAATCAGCAGTGCCTGACTACACTCTGGAGGACTGTAGGAGTGATTCAACTGGCAGTGTCCAGCGATCGCATCTGAACTCCATCCGAGCGCAAGAGCGTCGTGGTTCCTTCGCGAAAGCTTCGCGACTGCGATCCTCATCAGTGGTATCAGAGCCGATCATCCTGTCATATTCTGACATAGCCAAGAAGCTAGCAGATCCAGGAGGCCAAGCATTCAAACAAACAACCATCAACAAGGGAACAGACTCCAAGAAGCAATGGCTTCAATCTGCAGCATGCAGAGCAAGATCTGCACAATACTTGATTCTTCATGATCTAACTTTCTAGCCTGGAAAGTTAAGACATCACTGATACTCAAGGGCCAAGGACTATTCCCCTGGGTGGATGGCACAGAAGAAATGCCTACGACAACAGGCAAGGAGCTACGCGAATGGAGGGAGAAAAACGACAAGGCAGTAGCCTTGCTATCATCTTCCATCAAAGATAGTCTCACACTTGACCGGGCTACACTCTCCAAAGCTAAGGAGATGTGGGATGCATTACTCACCAGATTTCAGACGAAGTCAAGAAGTCAAATCATGATGTTGGAAGATCAACTGACCAATGTACAGTGGGATGGAAAAGACCTCACCTCTTTCGTGAGAAAAATGAAGGATCTGTTTCTATCACTACATAACTCTGGAGCAGAGAATGCAGTGTCAGCTGAGAAGCAGCTCACGTACCTGTTGAATCATTCCAGACGACAAAAACCCTGCTCGCGAAAGATCCTGCCATGAACCTCAAAAAGGCAATTGTCGAGATTCGAGAGGAAGTCAAGGCCAGAGAACATCTTGATCACAAAGATGGTTCTGACCAAGCCCTCTACGACAACAAAGAGAAATCCAAAAAGCAATTCAAGCCTAATAGGGAGCCGAATCAGAGGCATGATCATGATCAGCAAGTAGAGGGAACCAGCAAAGGCAACTGGAAGAGCAAAGGGAGGTCGAAACAACAAGGTACAGACAAGAAAACTTGCGTGAGATGCAGAAGAGACGGGCATACAGTAGATACATGCTGGCTCAATCCCAAGATTGAGTGTATCCATTGCCATAAGAAGGGTCACGCAGCCATGGATTGCTGCCAGAACCCGAGAAACAAATCAGCACAGAACAGACAGGAGAACAGCAATAGTTTATCTTATGTCGAGGAGCCCGAGAGCTCGAAAATGGGCAAAGAAAGAACGAACAAAAACTGCTCGACCGCCTATATCTGTGAAGACGTGTGTGCAGCATCAACATCTGACACACATGAGGTGATTCTAGACTCAGGAGCCACCTCACACTTCGTGACATCAAGACGAATAATGTCTGATTTCAGAAGTGCAGATCCCTCAAGATTCATAGTTCTTGGAGATGGATCTAGACATCAAGTGAACGGTATTGGTTCACTATGGCTCAACACCAACGACAGAGACAGACGACTCGAAGATGTTCTGTTCGTGCCTACTCTGCAACAAGACTTGCTCTCTATAGCAAGAATAGCAGATGCAAGGGATGCGTGTGATGTTTTCTGACGAAGCATGCAATGTGATTGATGCCAGTACCAGTACTTTGATCGCTCAAGGTAGAAGGAAAGGAAACCTATATCATCTGAAGGTACGCCTACCTACAGATCAGGTGCATCAGACTCATGATGACCAGCCAGACACTCTGTGGCACAGGAGACTCTGCCACGTGAACTCAATGGCACTTTACCAAGCAAGCCATCATGGAGCAATAACAGGGGTCAGCATCTCGAATGCAACCAGTTCGACCACCTATGATGCATGTTTGAAGGGCAAGATGCCATTCGTCAAAGACTCCTACAGAACGACTAAGATTCTGGAGCTAGTGCATTCTGACATCTGTGGACCATTCAACGTGATTTCAGTAGGAGGTTCAAAATATTATATAACCTTCATTGATGATTATAGCAAATTTGCCAGAGTGTATTTTATTCAGGAATAAATCTGAAGCACTTGATAAATTCACAAAATATGCGAATTGGGCTGAGAGATGTATAGGCAGCAAAGTGAAGCAGATCAGAACAGATCGAGGTGGCGAATACATCTCGAATCCCTTCACTGACTTCTGCAATGATCGTGGCATCATTCACAGAAGAACTGCAGCCTACACACCGCAGCACAATGGTATTGCTGAACGAAAGAACAGGACCCTGATGGAAGCAGCCAGATGCATGATGGCCTACTCGAAAGCTCCAAGGGCACTGTGGGCTGAAGCAGTAGCTACAGCCGCATACATCCAGAACAGAACAGGCAAGTCTAGTGTCCCTCACACGACACCACATGAGCTATGGTGGGGTAGAAAGCCCAATCTGTCTCACGTCAGAATCTTTGGCTGTGCAGCTTATGCACATATTCCTAAAAAGTTTCAAAAGAAGCTTGATGAGAAAGTCGAGCAGGGATTTCTGGTAGGTTATGACAACAATTCGTCATACTACAGAGTCTACATGCCAGACACGAACACTGTGAAAACAGTGAGAGATGTCAGATTCGATGAGAGCAGGACAATGGCCAATGACGATCCTGTCAGCTACGAAGTTCTGGAGAGACAGTACTATGACCTGCCACCAACGACAGAGGGAGCAGAGGACGAACACGAAAACGAAGATTTTCGAGTCGTCTCCCATTCGAGCGACAAATCTGACGAAGAAAGATTCGAGAGGCAACCTGCCGCCGCAGTTTCTATAAACCAAGATGATTCCGGACCGAGCAGAGCAGACAAAGGCAAAGGCATAGCTATCTTAGGAGGATCTCCCAGAAGGTCGACAAAACCACGAAGAGCGCGAGCAAGATATGTGCCAGGCAGCTCAGCTTCCACATCAGAAGAGTTCTACGGATCCAGTGGCGAACCACAGACTTTCGAGGAAGTGATTGACAGTCCAGAGAAGGACAGATGGATCCAAGCCATGAACGAAGAGATGGAGTCCATGAGGAAGAACCAAGTATGGACGTTAGAGCCGTTACCACATAAGCGCAAGACTGTCAAATGCAAATGGGTTTTCAAGCTCAAATACGGACCAGATGGGAACATCACGAAATACAAGGCAAGACTGGTAGCGAAAGGTTTCTCTCAGAGATATGGTATTGACTACTCTGAAACCTTCTCTTCTGCCGTCAAACATTCGTCCCTACGTCTGTTATTTGCATATGCAGCAGCTTATGACCTCAGGATCCACGTTGTGGACAAGAAGACAGCCGTTTTGCATGGCGAATTAGACGAAGAGGTCTACATGGATCAATCCCAAGGATATGTCTCGAATTTACTTCCTGACTATGCATGCAGAATGCACAGAAGTATCTACGGTCTGAAACAATCAGCCCAACAATGGTACAAGAAGAAAGATCAAGCCCTGAAATCATTAGGATTCAAGCCTTGTTGGCTGATTCTAATGTATATGTCAGAGTTACAGATGGGCAGATCATCATAGTGGCTGTATATGTGGACGACACTCTGATACTTTGCAGGAGTGAGCAGCTAATTGCTGAAGTAAAGGCAGACATCTCGAAACATTTCGAGATAGTGGATCTGGGAGAAGCCAGGTGTTACCTAGGCTTACAAATTGAAAGGGACTACGAGGGAGGTAAGTTATACCTTCACCAGTCCAAATACACCCAGAAGATCCTAGAGGACTTTGGGATGCTGAACTGCAAAGGAGCGAACACTCCAATGCTCGCAGGGACGGTGCTGACAAGCAACGACTGTCCAAAGACTGAGGAAGAGAGAGAACAAATGCAGCACCTTACAGGAAGCTGATAGGATCACTGATGTACCTTGCAGACAACACACGCCCTGATATTGCTTATGCAGTGTTCAGGATGAGCCAATTCTGCACGAATCCAGGCTCGACACATTGGAAGATTGCAAAACGCATTTTGCAATGTCTTCAATTAACGAGGGATTATGGCTTGTGTTATTGTTGTGATGCAGGTTTCAGGATACTTTCCTACAGCGATGCTAGCTGGGCATCTCTCAAGGACGACTGTAAAAGCGTCTCAGGAGGATGCACCATTGCATCAGGAGCAACAGTTCTCTGCGTCAGCAAGAAGCAGACCGTTGTAGCCCAGTCATCCTGCGAAGCAGAATATGTTGCAGCAGCAAAGATGGCCAACGAAATAATCTGGCTAAGGAAGTTCCTGGACGAATTGGGCGAAACAAGGAACGAGCCCCTGGTCTTGCAGATGGACAACACCTCTGCAATACACCTGACGAAAGATCCCGTGTTCCATTCCAGAACGAAGCACATTGCGATCAAGTACCACTTGATCAGGGATCTAATTGAAAAGAAGCTGCTGCAGACCACCTTCATCGGAACGAACGACATGGTTGCTGACATCTTCACTAAAGCCCTGGACAAAGGACTCTTTGAGAGACGAAGGAGCAATCTCGTGATCGTAAAGCTATCATGCTTTGAGAGGGAGCCAAAGAAACGAAATGTTTATAACTACAAAGCCTTGCTAGCTTTCAACCCTCAGCCTGACGAAGATGTTCGCGAACACGAAAGTCAGGAGACACGAAGCACGAAAAGTTTCGCGAACACGAAAGTCAAAGGAAACGAAGACGAACGGTTCGCAAACACGAGGGTCAAAGCAGACGAGCGAAACAAAACCAATGACGCGACACGAAAAATGTCGCGAAACCCGTTTTGCCCTCACGTTCCAAAGAGTACCAACAAAGATCACACAAGTACCCAGAAGTACAGATATATGATCTGATGGCATGCGTCAACAGATACATTTTAGGTCGTGGCTAATCTGCCACTCTTGTAATTCCCTGATTGGTTGTAGATGCTTAATCACTCTAATCTTAGATTTACATAGAGCGACTATACTTACTGGATGATACTTGACATATAGATCAACAGAGTGCACATACAGTGTAATCTAGTAGTCTGATGCAAGTAAGCAATCAAGACGAAATACAGAATACATGTCCGCATGCGTGCGAAGATAATTCTGTCTAGGATCTGTAGATCCAGTTGTCCGCTAGTAAAGCGAGATGATTGCTCGTGAGAGAAGTGTGTTTTTCTCCCACGCCAACGCACTGCGTGGATTTGCATGCAGTGCTTGAAGAAATCAAAGAAAGATCAATATAGATGTTTTTCTCGTTGTGTCTGATCTCGAATGCAAATGCATCTGCTGTTAATCGTGTGTCTGAGTTTTTCTTGTTCATTTCAATTCCGCACCTTGGTTGAAACTATGTTGAATGCTGCATTAATTTTATAAACGTAGATCAGCAGTGCCTGACTACACTCTGGAGGACTATAGGAGTGATTCAGCTGGCAGTGTCCAACGATCGCATCTGAACTCCATCCGAGCGCAAGAGAGTCGTGGTTCCTTCGCGAAAGCTTCGCGACTGCGATCATCATCTGCTCCATGTAAACTTCCTCCTATAGTTGCCCATTGAGAAAGGAACTCTTGACATCGATCTGTTGGATATCCCATTCAACCGCTACCAAGGCCAACATGGTCTTCATAAATGTCAACGTGACACGAGCAAACAACCCTTCTTGTTGGGCGAACCTTTTAGCTACCAATCTTGCCTTATGTTTCGAAGGTTGCTAATCATCCATCACACCCACAACCACAACTACGCATCAACCCGAAGACTGTAAAATCATTCACAAAAGAGCACAATAAACCCTAAAGTTGCCACACTCGCAACTGAATAACTGAAAGTACAAGTGAAGTAAAATTAATCTCAAAAAATCTCTAACTGCCATGAAGGCAATATTCAAGTAGGTGCTACCCTACTCATGCGGGCCTTGTTGGCTTCCACTTAAGCTAAGCTAAATAACCGAAAATGAGCAGCACATTAGTGCATGTCATATTTCCTACATTACTCTCCCTTAATGACTAGTTGGTTAGCCTTAACATCAAGCGAACTTCCTTGCTAAGGTCCTTTGTCAAGATGTATGCAAACTGCTCGTTTGTGGGTACATTGAATAAAGTGATGGTGAACTTCTGTATGTTTAGTGTGAGCATGGAAAACAGGATTCTTATCAATTTGTATGCAACTCAAGTTATCACGATGAATGGGAGTTGCATCAACCTGTACTTCTTAACATTCTGCAAGCAACATGCATAACCAAGTACTGCTTCTTGTTGGCCCATGAGATTGCTGCAAGACCAAGGGTAAAGACAACCAGAAATAGATTCATGCTTTCAATATCAGCTACCCTATCATCATCAAAAAATCCCTATAATGTGAAATCTCAAGATTTGACATATTCAAGCCAACAATTGAATGTGCCTTTGAGATATCTTAAAAGTCTTTTTGTTGCACACCAATGTGACTTTCTAAGATCTAACAAATATTAAATTATAGTACCAATTGTGTATGAAATATATGGCCTAGTGATAGTAGCATATTGAGACTCCCCATAAGTTGTCTAAACAAAGTCTCATTCACTTCTTCTTTTGTTTATGCTAAGTGAAATTTCAAATTTAATTCAAGAGGTGCAACATCCCAAACAAAAAATAAGCTGCCCTAAATCCTTCCATCTCAAATTCTTGAGAAAAACTTCTCTTGATCTTATAAATTAGGGCATTATCACTACCAATCAAGATGAGTATCTCACCATCAAAATGAAAGATATACAATATGGGATCCGTTGTACTCTTGAGATGAACCCCTATTTTGTGTGATACTCGTCGATCCTAGAATATGCACGAGGAGCTTGTTTAAGACCGTACAAGGCCTCCTTTAGCTTGCATATGTGCAACTCCTTGCCTTTCACTTCAAACCCTCTTGGTTGAGTGACATAAACCTCCTCATCAATGTAACCGTTCAAGAACACTAATTTCGCATCCATTTGTTAAAGATCCCATTCATATTGTGTGGCAAGAGCTATGATGGATCTGATAGTGTGCATCTTCACCATGGGAGCTAATGTCTCCTTGAAGTTGATGCCCTCCTTTTGCATATAGTCCTTGGCTATCAACCTTGCCTTGTACTTATGCAATGATCCATCCACTTCGGGTTTCACATTGTACACACACTTTGTACATACAGCCTTGTTGCCTTTGAGAAGCTCCACCAGATCCCAAGTGTTGTTCTTGATGATACCTATACTCTTCATCCATAGCACCTCCTTCATAAAGTACTAGGTTCCTACACATCCATAATTGAAGCAATAGGGAAAAATTCATACTAGGAGGTTGTCTCCTATCCTGCAAGATTCTTCTTGTGCCCTGTTCAGCTTGATTTGATGCATCCACATCTCCAAAGGTTCTACGAAACCATTTTGGTCTCTTCAGCTTCTCTTAAGGTACATTTTGCACCTGTTCTTTCTTAGATTGATCCTCTTGCTTGACATCCTATAAATCATGATCAAATACACTTTTCAAGGCTCCATCAAAGTCCAATTCTTGAGTTTGATTTGGTTGAGAATCTTGTATACGACCTGTATTTCCATACTCATCAAATATGACATCTCTATTGACAATTCTTTTCTTAACAAAAAGATCATATAGCCTATAAGCTTTTGATTTGTGAACATAATCGACAAAACCTGATTTGGTGGAGTTAGTGTCCAGCTTCTATTGCTTTTCATCAGGTACATGGGCAAATGCAACACATATAAAAACTCACAAGTGAGACACTTTAGGCTTTACTCCAGTGCATACTTCTTCAAGTGGCTACGTTTAACAATGTTTATTATTGAGCACGTGGCTAATTACATGCAAAACGTGACACCATTTGCTTGGAAACAGCACCAACTGAATAAATTCCTCACACCCAAATCCTAGAACACGAAAAATGGATTGTTAGAGAGAGAGAGAGAGAGAGAGAAGAAAGAAAGAAAGAAGAAAGCTTTTTTAACGTCTTTTCCATGCCAAAAGCCGTATAAGACGAACAAGTACATTAGGTAAAATGGAACCAAGGCGGAGCAATGTCGTCAAACAGCATACCAAAAACCAAACTAACTAAGAAGGGATAATGTCCAGGATTATATGGTACGAAGACCATTTACAGATTCAACTGGCATCTCTTCAGTGCTCTAACTATCTCACTAACTCTAAACAATCTCAGATATCTCATTAATAGCAACAGGTTTAATATCTACAAAACGAATGATACTATCCCTGTAGATCACCCGCTTTCCATTGGTTATAGCCTCCTGTTTTGCTTTTTTCCGTTCTTGAACCTGAATGAAAGTAAGGTCTTCATCCAGGTATATCGCGGTACCCCTCAGTGTAGATCTCTTCCCTAGCACTTCATGACGACCAGTTCCAGATGCAAAACGTATGACAAGAGTCCCTGGATCTTTCTTAGGCCGCCATGCAGTATCCATATCTTTGTGGTGGTGTTGAAGACTCTCTTCAAGAAACATTTTAGCTTCACCAACAGCACCATGGGAGTTCATAATACCTCTGACTCGGACATTAAGATCCTTTTGCTCTCGCAAACGGCTCTCGGTAAACGTAGCTGAGATAAATGAAGGTGGAGGTGGTAGAACAGCAGTATTAGGACCTTTAAGCACATCTGCCCATTCCACTTGGCTTTCAAGCTGTTGGATCTTAGCTGAAGTAGTCGAATGAAAGGGAGCTTCGCTGCAACTTCTTTCTTGAGATCATAAATAGACGAATCTAGTTTCTAAAGATGAGATTGCACCGTTTGGATAATAGCTTCAAGAGAAGAAAGTTTTTCTCAATGGTTGTTGAGATATTCATAGGAATGTAACTAATCTGCACGAATGACGGAGATCATAAAGGCTGGAGGCAGAAGTGATTCCTCTTCTGGGGTATTCGGGGTCAAAGGATCGGCTATAATGGATTCACTATTAGCAAGAATAGGATCTGACGAAGAGATAGGGATTGCAACTGGAATAGAAGGTGAAGATGAAGGTGGATCTGAAATGGAAGAGGAAGACGGAGCAGATGAAGAAGACAAAGCAGCGTTGGAAGGATGGGCAAGAGCCCCTTTACGGCAAGGCATCTCAGGCAGATGTTTGTTAGGCTAGATCCGCACCGAAATGCGAGCCAACAGCGATGGCAGACAGGAAGAAGTCTGGTCCGATCAGGTGTTGAGCATTGATAGGGGCAGATCTGCAAGCTAGTAGGATCGTAGGATGGCGCTGGCAGATGGGAGCAGCGATCACCATCGCGATGGGGGAGGGCAAACCTGCGAGCAGCAGAACGATGGGCACCAGCGATGACAGATCCGCAAGCAGAGATCTTTGAGCATGAGCATGTGTAGTAGGATGTCTAGTGATCCTAGTAATAGCGTGATGGTGATGGTGGGGGGTACACTGTCTCTGATCTCTATGAGCATGTGAGCAGCTATCATCCTCGTCGTTGTCAAAATCATCATCCTCGAGCACTAAATCACGCGATCTCCGCCTAGTGAAGAATGAAGTAATCAGTGGCTGTGAGGTGAAATGTTGGGGGTTCCCGTATAGATCTCTCCGTAGTATGAACATCTCGCGTACCAACAGAAGCGACACATCGTGGGTCCTCATAGACTATGAGGGAGCGTAGAGTGGTGGGCATGTCTCGAAATAGGCAATGATATCGCCCTCTGATCCCAAAGTATACTGGGCATCTAAAGATAAAGTGCTCCTCTGACTCCACCTCACCTAGAGAGCATAGCTAGCAAATCCGCTCCTCTCTGGGAATACCATGGAAGCTCCCCATCTCAATAGCTAGCTTATGAGAAGACACCCTGAGCTGTCCCAGTGTGAATCTGAGGCAATGTGATAGTCCCGACTCCAAGTAGCGTGGCATGACCGGGGTCCCAGATGCATCCAGCTCCAAGAAATGTGTCCGGTAGAAAGCTGGTTTAACTCCTAGCTGGTTATGCCAAGTCCGCTCTAGATATGTGCGATAGAGGAATCGTCTGATATACTGATGTGTGCCTGAGGGAAGGTCTGTGATGGAGATACCAAATGACTCAAGTAGGAGGTGCGATGCCTAAGAGAACCACGATAATCTGTAGCCCTGACCATGAAGCCGTGTGGAGAGAGGTGGTGAGAAAAGCAGCCTAGGTGTCGACTGGACTGTCATGAGGAAAGGAATGTAAAAGTGAAGCCAAGGACTGCCAGTACAGTGGCATGTAAATGGGATCAAATGTGTACGTGGGTGCTCGGGTAATCATGGGTAGTGTAGATGAATGAGTGGGTGGGAGGTGGCCGATATCGAAGGAGAGAAAAGAGTGATCAGAACGGGTGGTGGGAAAAACGCAGAAGTCAGAGACTATGGGTACAAAGGATGGTGACCCCATGAGATAGTCAACGACACTATGTCCTCCACTGTGAGGATGGCATGTATAGTTGTCTGAGTGTGGCCAGCAGGGTAAGCCATTATAAATGGCTAGCTCATGCGCGCGCCTCTCCAATTTGCAGTAAGTGCTCACCATATGAAGTAATAGGTCCCAAACTGTCCGCGGAGGTCCTGGTAACCCCAAGCATATCACTGTCGAGGGCACGAACACGCAGCTGATCAAAGGTGTCGAAGAACTCTGTCTGTCTCGAAGACGTCCGGGCATTAAAGTCTCCTGTGAGGAGAATATGCCCCTACTCTGAGAATTTGATAATATCTGGTGAGAGGTCCTGATATGGAGATCCAATATCCTTTGCAAAAGACGAGGACTCTGGTGGAAAATAACATGCTGCAATAAAAGATCTCTATCCAAACCAATATCCTGACCCAGGCGGATGTTGGGGAGGTGGCAGCAGGGGAGCGGGACAACTGCAGCGGGGGGAGCGGAGGTGGTGGAGGTGGCAGCAGGGGGCGGCGTATCTACAGTTAGGGAGGGGGATGTAGCGGTGGTGGCAGCAGGGGACGGGACAACTGCGACGAGGAGATCGGGGGTGAGGGAGATGGCAGCAGGGGGGGGGGTTCATTTGCAGCGCGGGGGGGGGGGGGGGGGGGAATGTAGGGGAGGCGGCAGCGTAATAGCTATAGCGAGGAGGGAGGATGCAGGGGAGGCGGCAGCACATCTGAGAGAGAGAGAGAGAGAGAGAGAGAGAGAGAGAGAGAGAGAGAGAGAGAGAGAGAGAGAGAGAGAGAGAGAGAGAGAGAGAGAGAGAGAGAAATTATATTAATGTCTATTGGGTGCCCAAGAGCACATAAGACAGAAGAAATAAGTACATATCTCGTAGGAACACTTCCCATGTCGGACAACATAAAAATCGCTAGTCTAAGTGGAAAAAACAATATAGAAATCTCTCTAGCTAGTTAAAGACACATCCAATATAGAATTGTAAAAAGCATATAAGAGCTTAACCTCCAACTCTAAAGAGAGTACAGGTGCAAGAGCTTAACCGCCTTCTCTGTTGAGGAAAGTAAAGAGGAAGAATAAAATATCAATCCCAAAAAAAACGTCTGATACCCATAGAAGCTGGTGTTGAGGAGCTCTGGTAGCTCTGGAGGCTCGTGTAGATCTGGCAGGAGGTGGTGGCTGAGTACGCTAGGCCTCATCATCTGATAGGTCATCCGATGGTGTCAAACAGTCTGCACTTACTCAGGGCATCACGAATAGACTTACGGAAGCAGAATCTCTCCAGCTGGACTAGGGAAGAATGGCCCTTCCCAAGTCTAGAAGTAGCCGCATGTCAAGGTAGGACCAAAGAAGAGCACACCCAGGTAAGTGTATGAAGAGACCACCTCTAGGGACTGTCCCTCAAAGGTAAGCTCCTGGCGTTGCATGAAGGACCGAGAGGTATTGAAGACCATAACTGTCTTCGACAAGTTCACCCCTATCCCCCACTGAGTACAAAAGGTGTGTAAACAGTCCAACTGTCTCTGTAATCCCTCTCTGGTATGGGAGACTAGTACTACACCATCCGCATAGAGAAGGATGGCAATCAAAAGGTCTCCCAACTGACAACCCTCCCCACCACACTGAGAGATGACCTGCTCTAGCTCATCAAATATATAATCCAAAGAGAACTAGTGAGAGAGAGCATCCCTGCTTAACCCCAATGGTACTCCAGATCTGCTCAGAAATGCCACTACCATGACGAAAGCAGCCCAAAACCCTCTCATAGAGACACATGACAGCTAGAATAATATCTGTAGAGAAGCCCAGGTCTCGGAGTCTCTGGATAAGTAAGGAGAGTGGGACAGAATCAAAGGCTTTCCTGAAGTCCAAGAAACAACCATAAACCTTTTCTCTCCTGTGTCTAGCTTCCTCAATGATGACTCGAAGTGTGAATATGTGATCTGTAGTGGAATAATGAGCGCGGAACCCTGCCTGACCGAAAGCATGTAATCTCCTGGACTCTGCCTCTGAGCTAACTGCAGATTGGAGGATGACGCCATATAACTTCTCGAGAACATGTCCAATCATAATAGTGCGGTAATTACGAGGTACCATGGGGTCACCGTTTTTATGGAGAGGATGTATGATGTTGGTGCACCAAGAGGATGGGAAGCCCTCAACAATAGCATGGTTAAGGAGAGTGGATAGCGTAGGGGCAAGGGTATCGGGGGCGTGAATCGGTAGCTCAGACTCAAGGTCTGCAATGTCTCTTGTGTGGTGGGTTTTCAGCTTTTTGATTGCTGCCCGAACCAAGTCAGGGGTGAAAAAGATGAAGTCTGAAGGTCGAGGAGAGATGGAGATGGGCATATCAGTAGGTATAGTGTAAAGTTGGGTAGCATAGTCGGTCTAGATATGTAAATCGTCCAAAAGAGGGGGTGGGGCACGAGGGATAAACTCGCGCCAAAAGGCACCAGAGGAGGAATTGAGAAGGAGGTTCACAAGATGGTTTCCTTCGGAGTCATCATAGGCACGTTTTTTGTGACGGAGTGTGCAGTTGTACAATTGTCGTTAAAGAGTGGAGGAGATGGCGGGCGTGGAAACGAGCATCTGTGATAGAGTGGTGAAGGGATCGGCATTCGGCGTCATACCACGATGGATGGAAAAGTCGGGATAATCGTGGATGGATTAGTTTGTGTTTGTGAGGTTTATAAGGGGAAAGCCAAAGCAGCAGCAATATGGTGAGGAAGGCAGCTTGTGACTCCAGCGGTTCACTGTGTGGAAAAGAGATAAGTAAGGAGGCAAGAGGTTCCTGGTAGAGTGGGATAGAGAGGGGGTGGAAGGTGTATTTGGGTGCATGGGGAAGGATGGACTGGCGTTGAGGTTGTGGTAGAGGAAGGTGGCCAATAGCGAAGGATGGGAACGAATGATCAAAGAGGGTGGTAGGGGAGATACGGAAGCTATGAATGAGAGGAATGGATGATGGTGACCCCATGAGGTAATCAACCACACTATGATCGCCACTGTGAGAGTGACAAGTATAGCTGCCAAAAATAGGCCAGTGAGGTAGGCCATTATAAATGGCTAACTCATGCGCCTCACCAAACTGCAACAGGTACTCACCATATGAAGTAATAGGTCCTAGTCCATCATCAGAAATCCTGGTGATCCCCAAGCTGTCACTATCAAGGGCATGAGCTCGCGTCTGATCTGTAGCATCATGGAACTCTGTCTGTCGTGACATTGTCCGGGCATTAAAATCCCCAGTGAGGAAGATATCCATTGAAAGGTCCAAATAAGGTGAGCCAACACCCTCAACAAAGGAGGAGGACTCTGGTCTGTCCGGATACCACCTTCCCTAGCTGCTGCCGCCCTCAGGAAAACCTGTCCTGGACACTGTTTCCTCAAGTACTGCCTGTCCAGATATTACCTACTCAGGTACTGCCTTCTCCAGTTGTTGCCGCCCTCAGGAACACCTATCCTGATCGTTGTTGCCTCGAGTACTGCCTGTCTGGTTGCTGCTGCCACCTTCAGATAAACCTGCACCACATAAAACCTGCACAAGAAAATACCTATTCTACTATCCTGGATGTTGCCTCCCTCAGATCTGCTTGTCTGATACTGCTGCCTGTCCAGAAGCTACCTGCGCCAGATGTGACCACCAGAAAAACCTACACAAGATGACGCCTCCACCAGATACAACCTTCACCAAATAGCACCTCCACTAGATGCAATCTCCACCAGTAAAACCTGCAGCGCTGATCTTCTCCTTCCTTCCATAGATCCCGATCTTAACGAGATGGCTCTGATACCATGTTAGAATCGAAGAGATTCTCTAATCGGAGTAGACTAATCTTATTAGTACTCACACAAATCATCAACCACAAGCTGAGGAAGAAGAGAGACTGCAAGAAGCTATGCTTCATAAGCTAGAAATTGAGATAACAATGGAGGTGGGCGCCCATCTACTCTTATAGAGATTGCCCACAATGAAAAGCAAAAGCTATCCTTCTACAATAGCAATTGAAATGCCAATTATGAAGTCTTAACAATAGAAATCTATGCTAACTTGGTTAAAATAGATTTCTATACTATTCTAGCAAAATTGGTACTAACTTAGGTACCTATACTAAAAATAGATAGTACCTATACTAAAAATAAAAATAGGCCTTCTAGCACGCAGGCTGGCCTCTACAATTAACCATTAATTCTTACAGGTTCTTGGGAAATAGGAATAGGAAGGAGGCCGGTAGGAATGGCCAGATTCAAAGGATTGGAGATCGATGAGGACGAGGAAGAGGTGGAAGAAGAGGAAGATGAAAGAGAAGGAAGAGCAGAAGAAGAAGAAGAGGAGGAAAGTGAAAGTGGAGAAGAGGCAAGGGGGGGGGGGGGGGGGTGGGGGGCGGTGCTACATCAACAGGCAGCGTTGCCTGCGTGGCAGGCAGCGCTGCCACATCATCAGTCTACAACGTGGTGGAGTCAACGAGCAGCGATGGGGAGGGTATTGTGGCAAGCAGCAAGGGGGGAACTGTAGCAGGGGGTGAGTCAACAGTGAGGGGGAGGATGAGGTGCTAGCTGTAGGGGAGCGAGTCCGTGTGGCACGAGGAGGGCCTTACCCTCGAGGAGGAGCCATGGTGAGCTGCCCAAACCGGCTGCCAGTGAGCAAAAGAAGCCCTGCAGCGCTGTCAGATCAGCGTAGCCCAATCTGCCCTGTCAAGTCAGCATCCTCAAAGAGAGAGAGAGAGAGAGAGAGAGAGAGAGAGAGAGAGAGAGAGAGAGAGAAAGAAAGCAAGCTTTATTAATGTCCTTTCTATGCCAAAAGGCATATAAATGTACATGTCAAGTATGTGGTAACAATGGGAGCATATAAAACGTCTCCAAAACGGTAATAGAAATAACACATCTAAAGCTATGAGCTGAAATAGATGTGATGATATATGGAGCATGTATACTGCTAAAAGTCATGAGTGGGGTATGACACTATCATCCACTCCTGTCTTGCTGATGCTATAAAAGGATGTAATACAGGCCGCATGGAGGGCCACTGGTGGTCGTTGACATCGTCTAGGAGGGTGAAGAAGTCTCCTCGTGATAGGTCGAGTAGCTCGTGCTGCAACATGCGTATGTGTGGGACACTGTCTCCGATCTCTGTGGGCAGGTAAGTCATCATCACCATCATCATCATCATCAAATACTAGGTCTCGTCCTCTCCTCTTGGAGAAGAAAGAAGTGATCTGAGGCTGAGAAACATGACTCTGCTGGGCTGTCTGACACAAGTCCTATCGCAGTATAAACATCTCTCGTATCATGAGTGCAGCGCATCGGGAGTCCTCATAGGCTAGGAAGGATCGTAGGGTGACAGGTGCGTCACCGAACAAACAGTGGTATCTCCCTCTGATCTCGTAATTATACCGGGCACCTAAAGATAAAGTGCTCCTCTGACTCCCCGAGAGGGGGGGGGAGACCTAACCTCCTTTGAGGAAAGTTTCTCAAGTACATGCATAGGAAAGTATGAGATGTCACCATAATCTTGTGCTACTTGGCCACTTGGGCCCATTTGCACTAACTTATATAACTACAAAAGGACTCAGGAGGGTCGCAATGTATTTACAATAAATTGCCCCAATTACATCAATATAGCTTGCATTAACTAAGTTTACCTAGCCATTAGGGGTAAAATAGTCAGATATTTAAACAATAAGCGGGATCTATTGCCATGAACAGCTTGAAGTGTGGATCCATTCCAATAAAGCAGGTTCTTAAGTCCATAGTGCAAAAAAAGCTTAGCATGTGATTTTCACAAAAACATCATGACTTCCTTAAATGCTGGAATGTGATACATCAATGAAACAAAGACCTAGGATTAAACATGGTCACATAAATCTGGACTTAAAAGTGGACCACCTCACTTGTCAAAACCAAATGTTCACAGGCCTTTTCACCTTCATAATGTATTATGATCTTCTCTACTTCTTCTCTTGGATGATTAATAATTTAGCTATCAATCAATATAAACTCCTCATAATCTAGCAGGGAATCTTGCATTCCGAGGGTGTGAAATAGCATTGTGCTGGAACGTGCAGTGATAGGAACCAGCTGTGCATGAATGTATCGTCTCCTACACACCCAAATTTAGCTTGAATGTGTGTTTCAATCATTAAAATTAAGCATTACACAGGTAAACTGACAAATACGTCTACTATATCAGACATGCATGATCGATAAATATCTGTAATGTTTGCTTTTTGAACTTCGTAGAAAAGAACTGCCCAATTGCATATCCAAATACCATGTGAGATTCAGTTTTGGTATCGAAATTTCAATGACATAATGGCTTTCAAGGAGTCAAAACAGTGCCAAACTTCATGACACTTGATTTGTAGCAAAACATTAAATTCCCAATCTTCTTTGAAGGCTCGCAACTTATTGCTTCTAGCTCTGAAGTTTTCTTTTCTATGGCAAGCACTAAGATGGTCAACCTCTCAATTTGTCTTTCTCTAAATTCTCTACCATCCCCACATTGATCAGCTTCATGTCTCAAAGCCACATATCTGTGTGCAGTTTCCCATACGGCTATTCACAAATCCAAGAGGAGAGAGTTGCACAATGTTGACTTGTCATACTACCAGGAGACCTTGAAAACAGATCACGATACTCACAGTTCCAGGTCAACACTATATTAAAAATTTAGCAAGTGGACAAACTTAACACATGAATTCATCATTCAAAGTGAACAAAGAACCTCTCAGGTTGCTATGAAAACACTAAGTATAAAGTGCTACTAATAAAAGACATGCCGAAATTGGGATTTTTGCAAATATACATAATGAGATAAGAAATTGAAATGAAAAACTCACAGTTAGGCTCGCTCATCACCAACGCTCCAATATGCTCTCCGCTGATCAACTTCAAACAAAGTAAATGACTTAGCTAAGCCTTTTGCTTCACAAATATTCTAATTTCTACACGCACCAGTTTTCTTGAGTGTGAATTGTGGGGTTAGTTCTTGTAAGTCCAAGAATTATCCACAGAATCCTACATAAAGGTAGCTCTGCCATTGAGTGACAAGAAGGACAATTACTGTTCGCAAACACAGAAATCCCTGGTTGTCAAAATGAAACGAATTTTTGTTACATATTTAATACCTTTGGTAAATACTTCTCCTTTTGGACAGTTGTGCCATTCCGCACCTAACAAAATGAATAATCTGATTAGATAAAACAACAGCACGTGTGTAACTTTATCAGATTATTAAGTCCAAGTTACATCAATCAGTATATGAATTCAAGTTGGAGACTGGATTGATGTAACTGAGACAAGTGAATAGACTGTTTTTTGTAACAAGCTTTTGGCTGATATACCAGCTGGTTAATACACAAATTTGTATGGGCACCATAAGAAAGGCCAACTGAACCAGATGCACGACTGATTTCCTCCATGGCCAGACAATGATATAAGTAGCCCAATCCCAAGCCTCCATACTTTTCTGCACAAATGATGCCAATGTGTAATAGAACTTACCTCATCATATCCAACTTTAGTAGCCAAACAGGCATAAGCTATATTCCCTTTGTGATTCCATGGGAGAATAACAGAGCAGAATTCCTTCTGTGGACTGCATTCTCAGTTTGATACTAGATACTAGTTCTAAGACACATCAAACAACCGATACAGATAGTTTTACATTCTCTACTCATAAGTTTTAAGTCCATTCGTTCCAGACGAATGCTCAATATCAACCACAAAAGAGGTACTGTAAACCTTTGAATTGGCCTCATGTATAGGTAGGCTGAAGTGCTGACTTTGAATGTTCTGACCTAAGTACCAATTTGAAAGTAGAAACTTTTGGGAACAAAGTTTTGTCCAAACATGAATAGCAAGCTGGTTCATCTTAAGTTTCATTGAAACTCTCTAAAATATCAAGATGTCAGTAGTAGCAGTTCCCTTTTGTCATCACTACGAATTTCATATGCTTGTACAAGCGCACAAAACAACTTATTTCTGTATTTTGATTTTGAGAAAGTTTTGATCTTTAAAAAGTCCTACAAGCCATTGGCAAAAAGTATAGTTTCTTGCCATTTTGTAGTCATGACAATCCTTCTCACGAAAATTTTGAGGTCTACTAACCTGGTCAAGCTTCCTAGAACAATGAGGACAATCTCAATTGTTGAAATCATCAATTACATCTTCCATAGCCTTGCCTTACATACCTTCACAGACTAGCGTACCAATAATAGAACCCTTAAATTCATTAGAGCTTGCACACAAGACAAGAGGCTTTAAATCATCTGTAAGATACATACTATCTTGAGGACTTGCTACTCCAGAATAAACAAACACATGCTCGCAGACACAGCACTTTTGGTGGTCAAGATGCTAAGCATTTATGAATTGCATATGTTCCGATAAGCTTTAAGGCCCTCTTGACATGAAACTAAAGAGCAACTGTTTTGCTCAAAACAACTATGATAGACATGTGAACTATCACAGGCATATCTCTCACGTAGGTCTACTTCAGTTTATTGATTACTATGATAAATCATTTGACTGAATAAATATGTGCTCTGCTGAAATTCAAAGGCTTCAGAGAGACCTTCACGAACCAGGGGCAGTGATGCCAAGCAGATTGAAGTCTCCCATCAGTTTCCACAAGTCGACATCCTGTCAAATCATTGGTTGAAAATATTTCCAAAAAGTAGCATTTTCTAGTCACGGACTGAATGCATCACAATGAGAGAGACTTACCTTTGGGAAAGAATTTGTAACATCTATCTTTGCAGCATGGGGCGCAATATTCTCTTGGGCAAACTGCTTCACACTGTCCTTGAACTGAAAATCCAGACAATTTGTCAAATGATGACAACAACAAATTACTCCCAACCAATTTTTAGCCAGAATTTTCATCTTGAAAAACTAAGTACAAGGATGAACTGAGGCATGCAGGGACTCGCAGCAGAGCAATAGCAAACAAGAATGAAATTTGGAACGTAGGTGGAGTAAGAAGGGAGTTTAGAAATAAGGAAAAAGACCATTTCAAACATAGTGTTAAGATGACACTTGATAGATATGTACTTATGCAAAATATGCTATCACCAAAAACACACAATGGAATCGAAAAGAAATGCAAGGGAGTCAATCGAACAATAGTAGGATGGTTAGCCAATACCAAACAAATCAAGAAGAACAGAGAAATAATAAACTGCTGCTACAGTAAAAGGCTCAATCAGAGCCTGAATTTTCTTAGATCTGATTCATGCTGAACAACATTGATAGAGACTTCTTAAATCGTTATGATCTTCTTCTCTCTCTATCTCTCCCTCTTTACAATTTATATTTACAGGTTACTGCACAAAGTTTCTACCCTTTGAATGCATATTACTTTGAATGCAGTAATCACACGAGGCAATGAGATATGTGAGTTCCTCCTCTTGAATGAAAAAAGTGGGAGGAGGTGAAGGAGAGGAAGAAGGAAGACCTGCAATGCTGTCTCATCAAGAATCCCAGAAGAGCCTTTGCTACTGTCGGCATCAGTTTGCCACTGCATAGAAATCAATCGCGGTGGAAACTTAAAACAAGTTGCCACTAGATAAACCAAACATTTAAAATTTTGCCACAAAAGTTCCCCGGACTCTTTATCAGACAATACAGCTTGCCTGATTGATTCCAAGTTACCTTTCACCCTTAGAGATTAAGTTGTTTTTAAAGAAACACAGCATCCAGAGTAGGAATAGAGAAGTCAAGTGAACAAAATGCAATTTTATCACAAATGCTCCAAAAAATTAGGGCAACACATTGCATATAAATTGTGCAAGGCAGCTTATCTGGCTTAAAAGTAAGGAGAATGGCAGGTGGTACTTGAAAGCACACAGGAGAATACCTGTGATGCTTTTTCATCAAGAAGACTACTGAAGGACATCCATTTTCCTTTGTACGACTGCATAGAAAAAGATTAGGGTAAATTTTGTAGCCCAATTAACAAGAATGAAGCCAACAAACCAAAGCTGAGAATTAATACAGAGAATTATGGCATCAAACAAGGAATCAACACTAATAACAATTAATTCTAGAAATAGCTTAGTATGAGAATCTAGAGGATAAGATGATACACTAATTCATCACTCTCAACTATGTTGCTACATATTTCAGCGCAGTTATTTCAGTTTCATAGTAGATGTTTCTTTATTTATTGTTTCGGAGACGTTTCATACGCTCCCACTATTACCACATACTACATGTACGTTTACTAGTCTTATATGCCTTTTGGCATGGAAAAGACGTTAATAAATCTCTCTCTCTCTCTCTCTCTCTCTCTCTCTCTCTCTCTCTCTCTCTCTCATGGCTGTCCATTGCTACTGATCTCCTTGCTCCCCCCCCCCCACCCCCAAAAAGATATCAATTTCTCTCTCTCTCTCTCTCTCTCTCTCTCTCTCTCTCTCTCTCTCTCTCTCCCTGGGTGATGGTTGTCCATCGCTGCTGATCTCCTTGCCCCCCCCCCACTCCCCCCCCCCTGGAGTGCAAAACCCCGCCCCCTTCCTCTGCTTCCGCCCCCTTCCTCCACTCCACCTGCTGCCCACCAACCACCCTCCTCCGCTCCACCCACTGCCCTGCCCTACCCATCGGATGCTCTGCCCTCTTCCTCCACTCCACCTGCTGCCCTGCCCTGCCCTACCCATCTGCTGCTCCGCCCTCCTCCTCCGCTCCACCTACTGCCCAGCCCACCTGCTGCCCCTCCTCTCCACTCCCCCTCCACAGCCCATCCTGCTGAGCAACAGGTCCCTCCTGCTGCGCAGACACCTGCTCCCACTGCTGCTCAACAGCAATCCCACTCGAGCCCTCCCTCACCCATTGTCCCTTCCACTCCCATCTTTACCAGAACTGCTCCAGATACGCCCTTCTTGTCTCATGTCGACTACACCACCTCCAAATCCCACTACCCTTTCCGATCACTCCTTCCTATCTTTCAGTATGGGCTCCATCCCGACTTCCCAACCACTCACTATTCCATCCATCTCTCGTGCACCTAAGTACACTTTTGACCGTTCCCACATCAAGACATACCAGGAGGCCGTCAGCTCATTACTTTGTCATTTTCCCCACCACACACCGCTGGAGACACAAGCTATCTTCCTTACCACTTCACTACATACTGCTGCATCATTTTCCTTTCCCTCCAAACCACATCGGCACCCACCCACTTCGTCACACCCTATCCAACCTCCCTGGTTTGACGCGAGTGTCGTTTCCTCCATCTCCAAGTCACCCAAGCTAGATTGCATAATACACACCTTCTTCTTGCATCTCGTCGATCTTTCCATCATGCCCTCCGACGGAAGAAACGAATGTATGAAACTCAAAAAGGTAAAAGCTTAGTCGAATCCCTTTGCAGTTCCTCCTCCGGTGCCTTCTGGAGAGAATTCCTCCCCCGTACCCCACCTCCTCCCCTCACTGACCTTCATACCTGGACTACATACGCCACTACCTTATATATTGCACCCACGGACACTCCCATCTCCATTTCTCCCCGACCGACTACTTTCACTTTCTTTATCCGGGACATGGTCCTAACTGCCATCAACAAAAAGATCCTCGAGCTCAACTAGTTCACCTTCCGGAATTAGGGAATCCTTCCTACAAGTCGTTCTTTTAGACGACTTACATGGAATGAACCTTAACCCCAATCGGAAGATCTAGCTGATAAGCGACCGGGTTGATTCTCTTTACAACCTTATAAGGTCCGCTATATCGAGGAGATAGCTTATGGCATTTTCCCGTCCGAAGTACCTTCGAATCCTTAGGGATTTTAAGATACACCCAGGTTCCGACCTCAATATCCCGAGGTGAGCAACCACGATTAGCATAAAACTGAGATCTATCCTAAGTGGTTTTCATGCTTTGCAGGAAATCTACTGTAGCTTGCACCTTGAGACCGTTGAGTCCGACCAAAACTGGAGAATGCGGCTGAAAGCCATACATCAGCATAAATGGACTGAATCCGGTGGCAGAATGCTTGGCACTATTGTGCGCGAACTCAACCAAAGGGAGATACTTTTCCCAATCAAATTGTCAGTGAGAAACATATGCTCTAAGCATATCTTCCAACGTCTGGTTGACACGTTCTGTCTGCCCATCAGATTCTAGGTCATCCGAAGAACTAAGACTAAAGGTTGTTTCAAGTTTTTCAAAAACTGCTTGCCAGAACTTGCCAATGAACTTGGAGTCATGATCACTAACAATATCATTCGGCAAACCATACAATCTGAACAACTTTTCAACGAAAAGCTGACTAGTTCAGATGCCTTGACAGTTAATTTAGTTGGTATAAATTGCGCCATCTTGGTTAGCTTGTCAACCACCACCCAAATGGCATCGATCACTCCGGGTTTTAGGGAGTCCAACCACAAAATCCATTGAAATACTTTCCCATTTTTTACTGGGAATTTCCAAGGGATGTAGAAGACCCGCAACTTTGAGTCTTTCCACTTTGTTTTGTTGGCATTGTTCACAACTTTGAACGTATGCCTCCACATGAACTTTCATCTTAGGCCATAAGAAATTCTGCCTAACAAGGTCAAGTGTCCTCTGTATGCCTGGGTGACCAGCACAAGGGTTGTCATGACACTGCTACAGGATTTGGGCCCGCAAGTCCTCCCTATCTGGCACACAAACCTTTCCCTTTCGGAAAAGCAGGCCATTCCTTATGGAATAGTCTTCAAGTATCTTATCATTTTGGAATTGCTTGGGATCCTGCATCCCAAGGTCATCACTAGATCTAGAATTTCCGATCAGGACATCTAGCCAGATGCGACCAAAAAACCTATCGGTTCGACAAAGATCCCATAGTGAAGGTTACAAACCAGATTGGATCTCAACAAAGCATAATTGATTAATTTCTCCAATCCGACTCAAGGCATCGGCAACACAGTTCGACGTACCTTTACGATACTTAATGTCGAAGACAACTCCCGAATGAGTTTCGACCACCTTACGGCCACGAAGGTCCTTGGCATCACAAATATACTTAAGGGATTGGTGATCAGTCATTACCGTAAATCTAGCACCATAAAGATAATGCCTCTAGATTTTTAACGCGTGAATGACTGCAAAAAGCTCCTTCTCATAGGGGGAATACCTAGTTTGAGCAGGATCCAGCTTCTTGCTTTCAAAAGCAACTGGTCTATTGTCCTAATAAAGGACCGTCATAGTCCATAATGAACCTGTGAAAGAATCCTGTGAAGCCCAAAAAGTATTTCACATCTCGAATTGTCAGAGGTCTCGGCCATTCTCGTACCTTACGGACTTTGTCATAATCGATTTTAGGACCTTTATCCGATATGACATGGCCCAGGTATTAGAACTCACATTTCGACTCCTTAGCATAGAGCTTTTCTTGCCTTAGAAGATCCAAGACAATACGAAGATGCTCTTCATGCTCCTCAAGGGTCCGAGTATAAATTAATATGTCATCCAAATACACCACTACAAACTTTCCCAGATATAGACGAAGAATATCGTTCATCATCTGCTGGAAAGTGGCAGGCGCATTCGTGAGTCCAAAAGGTAACACTAAAAACTCATAATGGCCATACCTGGATCGAAAGCCAGTCTTAGGAACATCTTCATTCCTAATCCTTATTTGATGGTAACCTGATCTAAGATCAATCTTGGAGAAATACTTAGCTCCATTCAGACGATCCATAAGATCATCCATCCTAGGTAAGGGATATTTGTTCTTGATGGTTAAATCATTTAACTTTTTAAAGTCACCACACAAACATGTGCCACCATCCTTTTTACTAACCAAAAGGATTGGTGCTCCCCAAGGGGACTTACTAGGCCGAATATGGCCCATCCTAAGGAGTTCTTGTAACTGCTTAGAAATTTCATCCTCTTCCTTGATGCTAACCTTGTATGGAAAAAGACATACCGGTTGGCTTCCAGGAAGCAACTCTATCTGATGGTCAACACTCCTTTGGGGAGGTAGGCCATCGGGGAGCTTATTAGGAAAAACATCGCTATACTCTTGCCTAAGCTTGTTAAATATTATTCCTTCAGGTGAGTTAACACTTAAGGGATTATTTACAGGCACAATCAAAGGCAAATGCGATAAATCAATATTTAGACTCTGGACTGCATGGTCATCCACATAAGTTTCATCTTTCAAAAAACAAAGATAAACTTTATTGCCAGAATCTTTCAAATATTCAACTTCTAAAGCAGAAACCAAAGGATCAAAAGGCCTATTTACATCGCCTTTTAGCTCAACCAACGAGCCCTTATGCAAAAAGGAAATACTATGCGACACATAATCCTTTCTTAAAGACTCGTTTTTAGAATAATACCATTCTTTTCCTAAGATTATGTCTACGCTATCCAAGTTCATAATATGAAAATCTAGCGGCTCAACATAACCTTGGATCTGAAGCGGCAGCTGAGGAACAAGCTGATCCCAAGCTTGCCGATCTTCCCCCAACGCCATTTTCACCATGTACAAGTGATTACTTGGCGCAGTAGCCACCCTGAGCTTCTGCACCAATTTTGCATTTATGAAGTTATATGTGGAACCATCATCAAAAAGAACAGCCACAGCTTGGCGTCCTACGATTCCATTCATAAGAATGAGATCGTGGGGGCCAAAAACAGCTATATTAAATCAACAATTCTTGCAACTAGAGCCATCCTTAAAGGATAAATCAACAAAAGAAATACTAGAATTACCAAGCGCTTTAAATTTTTTCGATTGCCCGCCAGATTTCTTTTGCTTTTTCTTTGGGCAATCTTTTGAAAGATGCCCCTTCTCCATGCATGAGAAGCACAACCCGCCAGTAATTGCCTTGTCGTAGTCTGTGCGATCCAATTTGACGCGCATTTTCCCGCCTTGGGAACCAGTGTCCGCCGTCTTATCTCTGCCCCGCTTCTTGAAAAATTTCTTTTCTTTCTGCTCAGCCTTGGGCAAAGTTTGCTCCTTGCAAGAGGCAAAATGGGCGTCATCGAAGATTTTCGCAAAGGGAACTGCATCTTCGATTGTATGCGGTTGGTTATGCCGCACTTCTAGCTAAAATTCTTTTGGAAGCCCCTCTAACGGCCTAGTACCCATCTGCACGGTGGCGAAACGCCGCCAATGCTCGAAATCATCCAACACCGAAAGAAAAGCCGTTTTAAAGGCTTCTTGAAAGGCATCCCATGTAGAAGGGGCAGTAGCCCTCTCCTTCAGATCCTGCCACCATGTAAACGCCTTTCCGCGTGAAAACATGAGAGCGCGACCTTTGTACTATCAGGCGCATCGTGCATGGAAAAATGACAATACCACATCAAGAAGTCGGTCTTTCTTTTCACGCGAAAAGAATTCCGGATTAAACATTGAATATACGCCAACAGACCGCGAGTGCGATGAAGAACGCCACTCTTGCTCGGCTGCGGCATGCTTGGCCTGCATTTCTAAAATTTGGTTTTGCAGCAGATTTAGGGCCTTTACAAGTTGGTTAGTGTCTACATCAGGAGGAGGAGGTGGTGAAGACGGTCCTTCAGCCGAGGGCATAGCAGGGTCCATAGCGCTCCAAGGAAGGAGGCAAAGAAAATACTGCAAGGGCTTCGCAACAAAAGGACTTAGAGAACTTGAGACCACTGAAGGAGACTAAGCCACAATAAGCACCTCAATGATGGAAATGGAGCCTTTAACCCCCATCCCACCTCTTTTCCTTCCAAAAAAGCCTTGCTGGGTGGCGGGCCTTATAATCACCACCTAGCAAGCACATGGGCTCCTAAAACAAGTGGCATCCCCTTATGGGGTCCACCTACCCTCAAATCACATGGCCACCACCCTCCCTACGCCACCTCACCCAAGGGTCACTTGGGTCACGTCCCCACCCACCTTTTGGGTCACCGCCTTGACATCTTGGCCTTATGGCCCAAAGACACACCTAAATCTCCTCTAAGGCTTGTCCTTAGACTTAGGAGAAGGTGCTGGTACAACTGTACGTTCATGAGCAGGAGGTGGAGGAAAAAACTTCAAATTTCCTCCCCAAAAGTGAAAAGGATGGAGGATTTGCCATTTTTTTTGTGTGTGCAGGTGGAAGGTTACAAGGAGGTGGATTAAGCCCAAGAAAGAGGCTAAGAAAGATAAGAAGAAGGGCACACAGGTCTATACTTGCAGCAGGTACAGCCTGCAAGTACAGTTTACTTTATTTTATTTCCCCCCCTTTCTTAAAAATTTTGTTGAAGCCAAATCAAGATTTACAATAGCTTTTATGTACTAAAAGCTTATATACAAACTTTGAAACCAAGCTTTATAACTAAGTATTATAACTTTGTAGACTTGTATAACCTTTATGTGACACAATAAGCAAATATGTACTCTACCTACTTACTGAATGTAGTGCATCCCCAAAAGTCAAGATAGGGCCCCTAAACCAAATTAGACTCCAAAGGACCCATGAGTCAGTACATGACCAAAATTGGGTCCAACTAAACTTAAGACAAACTTAGAGGGCCTAAATAACTAAATACCCATGGTTACAGAAATCTCCACCTTTTGGGTCAAAGTAACCTATGGATTAACTTCAGCATAGTCATTTATTTCTAACAATAGCCAAGAAACTACACCTTCTCCAATGAAAATTGCAAAGGCACTTGTTGGCTTTCTATCCTTCTTGTCCCCTACAAAATCTGAATCATTAAAAGCGCGAGTTAATGGAATCACCTTTGTAAAGGATTCCAAAATCTAGTGTACCCAAGATGTATCTCAATATCCTCTTGGCACATTTCCAATGGATAACTAATGGATCTTGCATATTTTTGCTAAGCTTGCATTGTACTCATCACACATAGCTTGAAACCACTCCTTTGATTCTAAGGCTTCACTAACATTTGAAGGCTCTTCAAAAGATGTGATGAAAGCATAAGAAGTACTTCCCTCGGCTTGCTTACCCTTGTCCTTGTATGTGAGCCTTAATGGCTCCATCCTTGTCCTTGTGGATCTTCTTGGTGTGCTTGGTGTCCTTGGCTCTAGCTCCTCCTCATGATCAAGCTCCTTCTTGATCTCGACTATCTCTCTTCCAATAGAGTGGTTAGATGAATTACCTTCAAGCTTATGCATTCTAGTCTCATCAAAAATGACAGCTCTAGAAATGACAAACTTTTGAGAAGAGGGAATGAAAATTTTGTAACCTTTGCTTGCATTGCCATAGCCTACCATGATCACCTTCATGGATGATGGATCCTCCTTGGTCCTTGTGTTCAAAGGGACATGTACATAGCCAATGCATCCAAACACCTTCAAGTCTTTGAGATTAGGCCTTTCTCCATACAACAACTCATAAGATGCTTTACCATTTATAGAGCTACATGGACCTCTATTACATAAGAAATTAGCACACATGAAAGCTTCTCCCCAAAAAGACTTAGGTAGCCATGCATCTAACCTCAGAGCCTTAGAACATTCACATAAAGTCCTATTTCTCCTCTTGGCCCCCCATTTTGTTGAGGGGTGTAAGGACAAGATAGCTCCTTCTTGATCCCTTCTTGATCACAAAAGTCTTTAAATTCATTTGAGATATATTCTCCACCATTATCACTTCTATAAACTTTGATCTTGTGATCATGATGCTTCTCAACAAAAGTCTTGAACCTGACAAAACTCTCAAAAACATGTGCTTTAGAGGAAAGTAGATATACCCATCCATATCTTGAGTAGTTATCTATGAAGGTGACAAACATTGTAGTTCCACCATTGCTCTTTGTACTAGCAATATGCACATCCGAGTGAATCAACTCGAGAGGATGACTTGTCCATGCATAAGATTGAGGACGAATCACACTTCCTCTTCAGATGTCCAGCCTACTATGAGATTCGAGGGAGGTACTACTGCTTATTCAGGGAGCATCCAGCCACACTGTCTACCTTGATATCTTATGAGGATCCTAGATGTGTCGCACTCATGATCCGGGAGATGGCTGACTTGAGGAGGAGGAGATTAGATATTGATACACATCCCCTTACACAGTTGAGAGTCAGTGAGTGCATATCCCGTCGGCGACAGAGATCCAATCTACCCACAAGCTATGATTCAGATGGAGAGGCCGAGATTGCAGACTCCATAACACAGGCAACAGAGACAGTGTCGACGGCCAAAGAGACAGACAGCTATTAGGCCACAGCCCAGAGCGCCACAGCAACAGAGATGAAACCGGCAGCCTATCCGGCGGCAGAGGTCCACAGCACGTCCAGTGACACCTTCGCAGCATACCATCCACCATTTCTTCCATGCTGATGGGCATCATGATATACTATTCCAGGCTGTTGGATCCTGATTGGTGGATCCTGATTGGACCAGACATTTTTATGCATTGTATTTGTAGTTATCGTTAGATGATTAAGCTTTAAGATCCTATGTGCACACTTGACATGTACCTTTTCCTAGTCCTATATACCATAGGGTATTTCAAGGACATTAATAAAGATCTCTCTCTCTCTCTCTCTCTCTCTCTCTCTCTCTCTCTCTCTCTCTCTCTCTCTCTCTCTCTCTCTCTCTCTTCACACATGCGCGCGCGCGCGTCAGATATAGTACTTACTCTATTCATGCTAATCTATTCTATACATTGATGAGTTGAAATCCGGTACCTCTTAAAATGGGGGTGAGAGCAATAAGCTAGGGGTTCTCTTCACGGGGCCTGATTTTAGTATGAGACCGGCAAATATGGGCAAATTAGGGAAGGGCTTCAAAGACCTCCTTGGTCAATACAGAGAGATTATGTTTTCACAGACACATCAAAGATGTAGAGTAAGTGTCACCTCTTTAACATACAGTTGCACCGACAGCCATATATATAAGATATGGGATACAGATCAAGCTAAAACCATCTTTCAAGTGATTACTTACCTTTATATGATCAAAGAGTTTCACAATATGACACCCATATATAGAGGTCATCCTTTCGAAGACTTCACGAGCAGAAACATCTGAACGTTGGCACCTGACTGAACATTCGTAACACTTATGAGGATGAAATGCTGCCCATGCTGTTGTTCAATCAATCTTTTAGTTAGTTAACCATCACCTTTCACGTTGGTTAAGCAAGGATGGAAAATACACTGGTTTAATTAGCACTAACTGAAGTTCCTAACTGAATCAACTGTACGTGGGGCAGCACCTATAGTTAAGTTATGTGTAACTGACAAAAATAATCACAGGTGGTCCCTAACGAGAATATGTTGCTACTTACTTCCCACTTTAGGTGTTACTATCTATTCAAAGTAAACTAGCTCTGTAGTATACCATATGCACAACATAAATGAAAAATTGAAGTACAAATTTTGGCTTCAACTTGATCCTTACGAAACCTACACTTATCTATTCCTTGCGGACCTCACTATTCTCACAAATTATTTCTTTTCTTCTAACCCAAAATCCTTACCAGCATATTTGTGTTCCCAATGGTTCTAATCGTCTGTCCTTGTCATAATCTAAACCCCCTTCAGATACATAACTCATCCCTCAGTGCATATACTTTATTGCTACTTTCAACCCCCAATAGGACATCCGACAAATCCTCATACCCGTGAAGAATCCATATGGTCTCTAATGGTGTCATAAAATTCCACGAAATCACTGCTGTAATTTATTATGTAATAGAATCTATTGCAGCATGATCAATTAAGGATGGCAAGATAGAGTAGCCGTGCAGCTGCTAGATAACATTCTATTGCGAGAGCTTTGGTCTTTGAGTTCGCGCTCGGCTTCCATTTCTTTTGAAGTGTGACCGTTTTACCTGCGTTTGGGCTGAGTTAAGCTCGTAAGCAAGGTTGATCTTTATTGGTGTGCAAGTTCATTTATCTCAAAACGTTATAAAAAATCCTATTATGAAGTAAAAAAGGTTAACACGAAAACACGAACAAGTGGTTTAAAACTCTTCTATTGATGGAAAGGATTGAACGGGGTAAGAAAAACCAAGAAAGAAGTTTCTTATATCAAATGGAAAATTTTCTGCAAAATTTGTTTGCTAAGTTCTATATCTAACATAAAGACGTCGCAGATGGCTTGAACATCCAGAAACTAAATCATTGCGAAACCTAGTCAATGAAAGATAAATCGGTCAAGCTTGATTGCACTTCGATTCAAAAGCAAGCATGCCAATCCATTAAGGCCTCTTAAAGCATTAATTAATAATACTTTCTTAGCGTTACTCCAATTCCTCCAGTACACCATTTTGCTTGTTGCGCCAATAGCCAGCTCCATCATTTGAACATCCACAAGATTTCAGTAAAGCACTTACAAAAATAATCGATCATTCTTTTCACACAAAAATAATCTGTGCTATTACAGTAGAAGCTTAGAAAATAATTGGTCGCTCTTCTCACAACCAGCTCATTGTAGAAACAATATTTCTTACTTGCCAGCATAATGGAATGTGCAACCGTCCTGAAAGCCCTCCGCTGGAGCCAAGGCGCATTGCCAGATGATGAACCAGCTGCTTCATATCTCTCTCTCGCTCCAATCGCCTGAATTGCGATCCAACAAATATTGCCAGACGAATCACAAAAATGAGAAAGGGCGCACATATATTGGAAATCCTTGCTCTTGGTTCTTATCATGAATAGGCTGGTTTTCACAAACAAAGGGACTAACTAGTGGAGGGCCCAACCCTCAAAACACATTCACTTTAAGTCTTGTTTACACATGTACATAAGCCTCTCACAAATTGAGTATTGCACATCATGCACTCTTGGCAAACCATTCACCAGAGTTAAGTGAATCTAAACTATCATAGTTGATAATTGGATGACTTATCATTTGATGTCATAGATGAGATTGAGATATAAGAGACTGTGTCGTGTCTTATTCATCGAGCTTGGTTGCATCAAACTTAGAGAGACCACAAGAGTTATCTTGATCCATATTTTTCATCAAGCATCATATGTCCTTGACAAACTCAACTCTAGGTTGTTGATTTGCCATTACACCAATAATAAGGCACATTGCTTATGTTCTTCACCTTCCCATGTGAAAAAATTTAAGTTCTTGAATCAAATTATGTTGCCAATCACGTGCCTTGTGGCACCTAAGTCAATGAACCACTTTGTTTCATAATTAATTTGTGAAACCAATGAGAATACATTGGTTAAACATGAGAGAGATGGAGTCAAAGGAGAAGCAAGGACCTCCAATTGCCAAAATGGTAGAGTCTCCAATTTTCTTTGATTGAACATAAAAGCTGACGTACATGGTGCCATTATTTATAGTGGAAAATGGGCTCACCATGTACATAGTTTTGAGAGATCTAAATTAGTTAAATAAGTGTGAGGGATTTGGTGCCCTGTGTGTCAACCAATGATCACATTGATATGTTAGTGATAGATAGACATAAAAGTACTTTATAGGCCATTGCAAAAGTTGAATTTTTTAGAGGCCTAAAAATCAAGGTCGTGAATAAAGGGTGGTGTTTTCCACCACTTTTTCAAATTCAAATAACAAGAGAGGTAGGAATTGGCTAATAGCCAGTGAGGCCAAAACGATATCCCCCATCAAAATTGGTGACGGTCCCATGACACCTGTGTAGAACCATTTATTGGCTAAGTGAGCTTTTCTTTTCATGTCGTTGCTTGATGAAATGTGATGTGACCTTCTCCATAAAAGTAAGTTGCTCGAGATTCTAGTCATGTGGTGTAGAAGAAAACACTTGTGCGCCCCCTTAAGCCACCTTCATATTGTCTACGTCACAAACTAACTTTTCCAAGATCCACCGATCATCGATACTCTATAATACAATCTTGCTAACAACAATTGATCTTTGATGTCCCAATACTTTAGCCGCACGTTAGTATCAAATGCCATATCTGGCAAGAAATCATCCCAATTGGTCTTGATGTTGCCAAAGGTCCTATGCATACGCCGCAACTTGTCTCATAGTCGAATTTGGTGGTCAAGTATTGTTGTGCAAAATTTGTAAGCGCGTGGTAAAAATCCAAGGAAATGGCCCAATTATACTTTGACAAATAATTGGCCAATGTGCATGATATTCTGCCCATTGGGATGCCACACTCTGCCCATTTCTTCCATCTTGGCATCAGCACGTAATAGGGATCCACCCGCAACTGGCGTGGACTCACAATATAAGTATTGATTGCCACAAGGTTCTTTTCAAAAATGGATAATCGCCACTTGGATTGATCACCAAGCACGGATATCTATTTGAATAATTTGCCTTGATCTTTGACATGCAAAACTTGAGAACCTAACCACCTCTCGAAGATTTATAAGAATGTTGCTTTAGAAACTCTTATATTTCTCCTTCAATGATGGTCGGTGGCTTAAAAGCCCTTGATGCAAGTATGTGTCTTCATGATTTAGTTGTAGAAGATGAAGCCTTTTGTACTTCTTGTGAGACATCCCCACCTTGATCCTAGACATCTTGAAAAGCACCACCATCTCCACCTTGCTCTTCTTCAATATATTGGGGTGAGATTGAGACTAAAGGGGGATTTGAATCTGGGGACCCGTCTGAATTGCCTCGGCAACTTCTTGCATTGCCATCAATTTGTACTGGTCAAATTTCTGTTGAAAGCCCAAAAATGTGGTCTTGTAGGCTGAGACTCTCTACATCAAGTATGAGATTTCATGCTGAGAGGTAGGCATTTGCATCACAAGAGTTGCCAAAAGACAATCTCGTTCAGTTGACACATTAGTTAACTCTTTCAATATCTATTTCTTCTCAAATTGGGCCATGTCCAACTAACTTTGAAATAATGGGATCTAACTGCTTAGCTTCAAGGACGGCCTAATTTACTTGCTCTTGTGCATTGTGTAGGCTAGTCTAACATATTTCTACAAGGCCGCTCATGTGCTTGCACTTCCTTCAATTGCTTGGTGTCCTTGTGCTCATGTTGCTTTGACACCAACAACATATTCTTTATTTGTATCAGCTTATGAGCCATCAAAGTATTGTCATGGCCTAGTTCTAGAATGTGTAGATCCACCAATGCCTTGTCCTCCACCATTTCTTGGATAGCTTGGTGAAGTTGCTAATGAAGGCCCAATAAATATTGAGAATTAGAAGGCAAAAAACTTCCCTATCGGGGTTCTTCCTCCTCAAAGCCATCCCATTTCTCGAAGCCTCCAGGGTAAAGGGCTTTGTAAATCTTTGATGACTGCACTCCTACTAGCATTTCGAGCGTCTTTGGTAATACACTAGATCCAAGATTCACCAACGTTTCTATAGTTTCTTATTGCTCATACTCCATCTGATAAAGTTCTCCACAAGAAGAGGATTGAAAGAGAGGAGGGCTTTGAAGAATTTCAAGTTGTAAGTTGGCCTTAAAGGGAATATTGGAGTCATTGATTAGATCCATGAAAGACTGAGTATTTGGAGATACAATTTTAGATTCATTCTCTAGCGGGCTAGGAAATGTGGGGTGTAAACTAAGCAAATCATTATTTAACGTTCAACACCCACCCAAAAAATTGTAATCCTTAGTCTGATTATAAACATCAAAGAAGTACATAGAGATAGAATGAATTTTCAATTGTTTTTTTTGTTACTCTGAAGCACAACCTCAAGTCTCAAAAAAACACTTAGTAATAAAAATTTTAATTTGATTCGATTTCCACCACCAATCGAGTGCATGAGGGCTTTAATCAGAGGCAATACAACCTTAGAATTACTGATTTAGGTCATAGGATAGAGTCTGAGTCTGATCAATGTCAAATTGTGGATAGGACAAATAAGATTCTTGCACTTGGCAAGAGGCATGAATACTTATACAGATTGATTCATTGTTATTTTGACACAAGTCAAGTCTTGAATACCTCTGTTATTTTTTGTGAGAGAGAAAGGGAAAGATTTTTTCACAAAAAACTTTGTTGCATTTTTTGTAGGTTTTTTGTGTCACCTTTTATCGCAAAAATTTTGTCGCAAAAAACTTTTTTTGTAGCATTTTTTGTCGCATTTTTACCAGTTGCATCACATCTAAGTCGAATCCCATCAATTCTCATGGCCAGCTTACCAGAAGAACTTTTGGACGAGTTTACACCGCCCAATCATCCAAATGATGAGAACAAACCCTATTACCTTATATCTCAGGTAAATCAAGATCCTGGACCATCCAGGTGGAGACCCAATCAGTCTGAAAATCTTGATGATCAACCCGTTCACAATGCTCATCATACTACCCAATCCGATAATGAAATCACCAAAGTTCGATGGTAATGTGGACCCTCATAGATTTTTACAAGTCTTTGAGAATGCATGCGAAGTGTATGGAGAATATACTGACAATGCAGAAGTCCAATTTTTTTCGATGACCATGGTAGATAAAGCACGAGAGTGGTTTTTCAACCTTGATTGTGATGATCGACAAGACTGGTCAGAGTTGAAAGAGTCCTTTTTTAAACGCTTCCAACCTTTCTGACTCACAAAAAGCCCATTTGTACGCCTTAGTAATATAAAAATAAAAAAAAGATGAACGCGTACATGACTATATTGAGCGCTTTAAGCATCTCAGAAGTCAAGTCCAGGAACAACTAACTGATAAAATGTTGATCATTGGTTTATCATTGGTCTTCTTAGACGCATCCGGGAAAAGCTTAAACCTAGCGAAGAGTATTTTATTCTTAAATCTGCTATGTCCGACGCCATTCGTGAAGAAGATGAAGGTTTTGATGATGAGGACCAGAAAGAGAAAAAAACTCACCGTGTATTCCCTGATAACCGTCCAAGTGAGCCCCGAGATTCTGACCAGGTCTGGAAATCTCAGTTTGAATTGATGAATCAACAACATCAACAACAAATGGAGAAATTCAACAAAGAATTTCAACAAGCTTTGAAATCTTTCCAAAGTCGGTTGCCAGAGCAATTGCCATCTGGTAACACTATCCATCGGCAAGAAGACACTTGGTGCCCACAATGTCGTGGTCCACATACCGGTAATGAGTGCCCATTACACAATCCTTACACACCACATCACTGTATACTGTGTGATACGACCACCCATACCACATCTAACTGTAGGTACAACCCATGCAACATGCAATACTCTCGACCTCAACAATATGCCCCATGCGCACACCCACAAGCACCATATAACCCACGTTATATGACACTAGTCCATGTCCAAGAACTACCTAGACAGCAACTACTTCCACGTAAACACCTTAGGAGACCACAAGTACATGTGGACAGTCCACACGTGTGAAATTCAACATGGTATCAGAGCCTACCTAAAGTTACCATGCATTTTGATCCATTTGAGTGAAAACTATTCATCAATCTTGAGTAGAAATTGTCAAGATCCATTTTCCTAGCTATCTTGTCCAATTTTCGATCAAAAGAGATCAATAGGGCATTGATTGGGTTTGACCTGGTACTGTACGGAATCAGGTGCTCATACACGTGTGAGGAACATCCAATTTCAGTTTGGGAGTTCTCTTTCATGTTTGATCCAAAAATCTTGCTAGATAGCTTGTTTTGAAGCTATTTTTGTCTAGTTTTTGATGCAATCCGTTTCATTCCATTTGGTTGTGCCAATCAAAAGTTATAAGCTTTGAAGAGGGTTAGGTAGGGCACCTAGACCTGGGTGGACACATTTGGTTTGGTCAAGCGATTGCTTGTTTGATCCAAAATCATAGTTGAATGCTTACCAATCTCATCTATATGTGATCTAGGCACTGTTTTGAGATCTTAGCCATTTTGTTTCATGCAATATCATTGTATTTGAGTCAAATTTGGTTTCTTAGCATATTTCACACGTGCTAAGAGTGTTTGATCCTAACTTTGCCCATACTCCATCATTTGATGTGAAGTAGATCTAGTTTTGGAGAGATTGAGATAGCTAGTGAGAATCGTCTCACAGTTTGTTGCAAGATCTTGCATAGGAGATGGTAGCACACCATTATTGGATCCTATAGTGAGAGAGAAGCAACATTTTTTGTTCAACACTTTTATTTATCTCCACTTTACATGACTTCAATGAGTTCATACTTGTTGCAACCAAGTGAGAGATTGTCTACTTCCAATTATTCAATATGGAAGTTGAGGATGGAGTCCATCTTGATACTCCAAGATGTGATGGACATTGTACTTGGGATTGAGGAGGAGCCTCAAGTCCTTCAAGAAGTACAAAAATACAAGAAGAGAGCTAGGATGGCTCTCCACTACATTAAGATGAATGTCTCTAATGAGCTATTGAGGGAGATTGGTGATTGTTCTACATCATGAAGCTTGAGATTGTCTCAAGTCCATCTATGAGGCTAAGAACACCTCTAGGCTCCTCACTCTTAGAAATTAAATCTTCCAAAGTAGTCAAAAGAGTGATGAGAGTGCATCTAATTATGTTTTGAGAGTCAAGGATATACATAGGGAGCTTGCATGTATTGGTGACTCAATCAATCAAAGTGAGCTAGTCCAAGTCATTCTCAATGGCTTGAGAGATAAATATGACAACCTTTTCCAATCCTATGCCATTAAGGAGGAACTATCAAGTTTGGAGGCCCTTCAAAGTGTGCTTATTTTTGAAGAATCAAGACAAGAGTACAAACTCTTGAGGATGGACAAGCTATCACTCAATCATGATGATGGCAAAGTTCTATTTGCCAAGCACAAAGAGAGGAGTAAGAAGAAACACCATCACTTCTCTAATGACAAAGCTAAAGGCCAAGATGTAGAGGAGGAGGAGGATACCTCTCATGCTTCTACTTCAAATCTCAAGAAGAAGAAGATCAAGTGATTTTACTGTGTCAAGAAAGGCCATTATGCCACCAATTGCTTCAAGAAGAAGAATCAACTCAATCAAGTCAACATCACCAATGAGAAAGAAGACTATATTGCAAGTGATGGAGAAGGCTCTCTTATGGCATCAAGCTTCTCCTCTTCCACCTTCAACAAGGATGACTCATGGTATATTGATAGTGGAGCATCTTCACGTATGGGTGGTTCCAAGCACTTTTTTTCATCTATTATGCCTTATGATGGAGTCAAGAAGACCATATACATTGCAAGCAAGCATGAGTGCAATATTGAAGGAGTAGGGATTATTCCCTTGAAGCTTGCATCTTCTAAAGATCTCTTTCTCAACAATGTTCTTTTTGTTCCAAAGCTTACAAAGAACATCTTAAGTGTTGGCCAACTTCTTGATAGTGGCTTTGATGTCAATTTCAATATTGACAATTGTGTGATTAAGAAGGATGGTGAGATCCTTGCATATGGATCAAGATTTGAAGGCATCTACAAATTGGATCCAAGTGAGAGTTCAAACTCTCTTGATGTTTCGTATATGTCCAATATTTCAAAGGAGGATGATCACACAAGATGCACATATCTTCTCTCTTCAAGTATTATGGTGTATGATTATTCCTTATTCTTCAAAGCATATGTTGAGAAGAAATTCTCATTGAAGATCAAAGCTTTGAGGAGTATTGGAGCTCTTGAAGGAATAGCACCATATGAAATTTTATTCAAGATGAAGCCTAAGGTTGATCACCTTAGTGAACTTGGTAGTGCTTGCTTTGCACATATTCCCTTGGAAACAAGAAGGAATGATGATCCAAGATCATGGATCATCATTGGATACTCATCCATCAAGGAGGCCTTTAGTGTCTTTACACTCTCTATTTCAAAAGTGATTGTGAATAGAGATGTCACATTGCATGAAGATTCAATCTTGGAAGTGGCCGAGATCAAGGCTTCTCAAGAAGCATCACAAGTTATCTTTTTTGAAGGTATTCAAGTTATGATGGGGCCAATGTGTGAGGAGGAGCTTCTTCTTCATATGATTTCAAGAAGATCTTCAAGATGCATGGCCGAGTCTTTATGGCTCACTTTACATGGCAAAGAGGGGCATCTTTCATGTTGTATCTACTACAACACATTCATATATGCTTATCTTCCTTTGCTTGAAATGCTATCTTGCTTCATTGAATTTTTTGGATCTCAAAGTTCAAGAAAAGCTATACTAGTTTTGTATGATGCTTATGGTATGGACATGTTTCTTGTCATTATTGACTTAGATGTGTTTCCAATACTTTTTGAAAGCAAGATATTGTATTGTCAAAAGTATGCTCTTGGTTCTAGTAAGAACAAGATTGAGCTTGGTACTCACTTTTTTGAAAATCATGTTTTCACATGTTTTGAGGCAAATTGTAAACTCCTCTTGAGATTAAGTGAAGCATCCAAAGTGGACACTTACATCCTTGAGAGAGTAACTAGCCTAAAAAAGATCAAGGTAGTCTTTGATATCAAGATTAGATCCATCATGGATATAGTTCATTGTATGTGGACTAGTCAAGCTAGAAAGCATAATCTTTGTAATCACCATTGTTTCACATCTTATGATCTTGATCTCCATGATCCTTATGAGGCTTGGAAGCCTCAGATTTCTCTATTTATGGTGCATCCATCATGCAAGTGGAACTTTCAAAGTAAAGATCATCATCAATCATGGAGGAAGCCCATGATCATAGTGGCATATTGGTGGAGCACTCTTCAAAGGCATTGGCAAGAGATCTCTACCAAAGAGATCTTATCATGGATATGGTGAGGGTGATGCTATGATGGATCCCTTGGCTGATCTTCACTTCTTATGCATACCAAAGGATCCACTCAAAAAGATTTACAAACTTCTCAAGTGATCTAGTACCTTTCCAGGCTATTTTTTTGAGGAGTGTGAGAAATTGGCAAAAATCTAGCTTGGTATTTTTTTATGATAGAAGTTTGTAAGTGAATCTCACATGTGTGGAGGATGTTCCCAAGTGTGGAGAATTGTAAAGTAAATAAAAATGTTTGATATAGGGGTCTCATAGAATTTCATAGTCAAGCATTTAGGTGTAGGATGTTGATAGGGTCAAATTTGGCATAGATGGCAAATTATCCATTTCCACTTGTGAGCCACTATTGAGCCAAAATAGAGTAGGAGGCCAAACTTGTGCCAATTAGAGTGTAGACAAGTGTAATGCTTTTGTTTGATGAAGTTTAAGAGGTCCAATAGGATTTAGAGGTGGAACCATGAGTGGTCCAATAGAATTTGAGGTTTGCTTGAAAATGGTCCAATAGAATTTAGAGGCGCATGGATCAATGGTCCAATAGGATTAAGAGGTGGAAAAGTGTGGTCCAATCATAGTTAAGCATAGTGGTAGCTCATGAATCTACTAGTATCATTGTACTCCTCATTTGGATCTAATTGATTTTGAGATTGAGTGGATTTTGAGTGTAAGTGATTTTCTAGCTTTCTCTCTCTACCCAAGGAGAGCATCTTGTTTTTACTTAGATTACTTTTGGAACACTTCCCACACGTGTGAGTGAGAGTTGGAAGTGATTGAATGCATGTAGTAGTGTGTTTTTGCCATAGAATCAAAGATAGATCTTGAATCTCAATCTAGTCTTGATCTTGGTGCATCTACACACCTTAGGAGGTCACAAGTACATGTTGTGGACAGTCCACACGTGTGAAATTCAACAGGCAGGAGCTGAAGCTTAGCTTCCTCGATGGTTTTAGTGGCTATTTCTTAGTCCAAATTGCTCTTGAAGATCATTTCAAAACGACTTTTGTTACAGAGTTTGGTACCTTTGCATATAACGTTATGCCATTCGGTCTATGCATTGCCCCATCCACATTTCAAAGGGTGATGCAACGAGCTTTCAAGGATTTGTTGCACAAGAATCTAGAGATTTATCTCAATGATCTTGGTGTGCATTCCTCTCAAGATAAGCATCTCGATGCCCTTGAACAAGTGTTTATTCACTGTCGAAGGTTCAAAATTTCATTGAATCCCGACAAGTGCCAGGTCTGGGTTACCCATGGTGTGTTATTGGGCCATATTATTTCTCAAAATGGTATCACCACTGAAACTGAAAAGATCAGAGTCATTCTTGAAATGCCCCTACCCATTCTAGGCCACACAGGTTATTATCGAATTTTTATAATACACTATGCCGATAAAGCGCGGTTAGTATATCAAATCGTTACTGACCTAAGGTGGACAGAAGATAGGATTAAAGTCTTTGAAGATCTTAAACATGCTTTAGTTACCGCACCCATTCTTCGCGTGCCCGATTATACTAAGAAACTCCATGTGCATGCGGACACTAGTAATTATGCTATTGGTGTTGTTTTAACGCAACCCAGAGAATATGGATTTTCCAATCCATTTTCTGAGTCGTCAACTTGTTCCAGTTGAGGTTAACTATTCCACAACAGATCGAGAAGCACTAGCAATGGTCTATGCTGTTCAACAATTTTGACATTATTTTCTAGGCCAATTTTTTGTTTTCTATACCGACCATCATGCTCTTCTTTACCTATTAAATAAACCTTACAAAACTGGGCAAATTGCAAGATGGTTGTTGATTCTTTTAGAATTCAACTTTCAGTTGTTATTCAAAAGGGATCACAACATTTTCTGGCTGATCATCTTTCATGATTACCTAATGCTGAAGCATCTGATAAGCCAATAAATGATGAGTTGCTATTGTACTATACCAACAAGATTAATATAGATTTTGCAGTAAATAATGTCGTTCCCACAGAGGACAACGTTAGAAAGTTATGTGTTTGATACAATTATGGTCTCAGAATAGGAGCATTGATCAGCCTTTGCTTAAGTTCTTCGAATGCTTTCTGTTGTTCATTCATCCACAAGTATTCCACTTGTTTCTTGAGTAGATGAGTAAGAGAGGCAGCAATAGAAGCATGATTTTGGATAAATCTCCGATAATAGCCAACATGTCCTAAGAAAGCTCTTAGTTCACATAGATTGGTTGGTATCTAGAGATTCTTTATAAGCTCGACTTTATCTTTGTCAACTTCTATTCCTCTGTTTGATATTCTGTGTCCAAGTAATATTCCTTCTTTCATACCAAAAAAACATTTCTCTGGATGAAGGTATAAACGAGTATCTCGACATCGCTGCAAGCAAAAATTAACATCATGATTTGCTGAGAAGTCGCTGGTGCATTGCAAAGACCAAAGGGCATTTTGCTGTAGGCATAAGTGCCCCAATCCATGGTACACGTGGTCTTTGAACGATCCTCTTCTTGCACTCCAACCTGATTATAGCCAGAGAAACCATCACAGAAACTGTAACGCTCTTGACCAGCAACCTGATCTAAGATGAGATCAGTGAAGGGCAGAGGATGATTATCCTTCCTTGTGACAGCATTGAGCTTGCAGAAATCCCGGCATATTCGTATTTTGCCAGTCTTCTTCTTTGGAACAACAACAATGGGTGAAACCCATTCACTGCTTAAGACGGAATAGATAATACCTGCCTTAAGGTGCTTGTTGAGTTCGTCCTTAACCATGAGGGAGTACTTTGGATTGAGATGATAGTGTCTCTGTCGAACAGGTACAACATCTTTCTTAAGATCAATTTGGTGCTCTTCAAATTATGCAGATATACCTTACAAATCGCCGAGCGACCAGACAAAAACATCTTGATACTCCTTCAACAATTCAGTAAATTTTGCTAATTTCGATTCTCCAAGTGACTTCAAAACATGCACAAATCTACCAGGTGCAAATTCAATTAGTTTAGTAGAATCTAGTAAAATGATACCTTCTGTTATACTAGCCTTGGTCTGGCCATGAATTTCACGCATGGTTGACTCCATATGTATTCTTGTCGTCAGCCTGGTTCTTATTACCAAATTCATGTTCAGATTCGTCACTCGAATCATTAGACTCTTTTGAGTTCATGTCTGCAACTTTAATTTTTTCATACAAAACATCCGCTTCAGTGTTGCAGGCATCGAAGAATTCTTCTTCGTTAGTATTCTCATAGCATTTAAAATATTGCACTTCGATGTCAGATGCATTAGAAAAAATATTTAAGGCATAAGAAGATTCTTCTGAGGTAAAATTGGTGTCAGACAAAGGAGTTTCACCTTCATATTTGTCACGACTCCAGGTAATTATTTGTTCTGCTGGCTTACCTCAATAATTGGTCTCACCAGTCTGAAATTTCAACTCTTTGGATTTCCAATGAACACTTGCATTTGATTGATAAAGCCAGGGATATCCAATTAACACAAAATAAGATGACAAACCAAGTGGTTTGATAACTATGAAATTCATTGTGAAAGGCTTGACTTGAATGTAAACAGTGACATCCTTCAATTCTCCAACATGTTTTCGTCGCGTCGAATCAGCTAACTTGATATTTTGCTGTGTCGGTTGAATGTCAGTCAGTCCCAGAGCATGAGATGTGTCTTCTGTTATTATGTTCACGCTGAAACCAGAGTCTATTGGCACTTTTTCAATCAGGCATCCCGCAATGGTAACATCAATTTCAGGTGCATCAAGATCACCTTAATCAATAGACAAAACACCAACATCTGGCAAAGAATTTTTTTTCTTCTTTTTAGAGGCAGAAAGACCTTTCAGTTGCTTTCTGTAATAAGTGTTATCTGCCAATAGCTACTCAAAAGTGATGTTCGGACGAAGAGATCCAATATCAGTCACGATGTCATAGTCCTTCGTCTTCGATTTTGAGATTGGCTTGTCGATAACAGCACTAGAAAATTTAGTCTTCGTGATTTCATTGTCCACTTCTTCGAACATGACCACCTTCTTTGCAGCAGCTGACTGAAGTTCAGTGTTGCTGTTGAGATGTCTTTTGCAAATAATTTTGTAGCATCGTGATCATAGTCGGAGTCATCTTTAAGATCTTCTTTAGTCGTAGATTTGTTCGTCGTCTTGCTAGAAGATTTCTTCTTCGAAGATTTTATGCGCTTCGTTGAAGATTTCTATTCAGGTTTCGAGGAGCCTTTGCTTCTCTTGTGACTTTGAATATCTTTTCCATGTCACTTGGCCAAGACTGGTCTTTTGTCTTCGCCAATTTGCCTTCAGTAACATCAATCATTTGCACAACAACATTAGTTGAAGCTTTTACTTTCGAGTCTGCAGAAGCTGGCGTTGCTACATACTGATATTTAGGTCGCAGCTTCTACGGCTGAGGGCAGTCAGGATACTTGTGGCCAGGCTCCCTGCAGTTCAAGCATAACGGTACATAACCATTCGGCTTTCGTGGCTGAGGACAGTCAGGTGAAAAATGTCCCGGCTCTCCACAGTTGTAGTAGTTGCCTGACACTGGTTTAGTCGCGGTTTGAGACTTTGCTGGTCCAACAAATTCAGGAGGATTATGTCTTCTTGGTACAAAGTTTGGTCTATCCTGTTGGGCTGATGCTACAGTACCCTAAACATAGTTAGTAGTCGCATCATTTTGAGAAATAAAAAGTACCTCCTGGGCAGGATCTTCAATATACTTGACATTCACAGTGGTGCCGTCTTCCTTAATCTGTCTAGAAGTTTCACATTTTGTACACCACATTCCTGAGTTGGAAGAAGATGTTTTTGGTCTTTTGTCTGCAACTTTAGAATCTACACTTTCAAATTATTAAACTTTATATTAAGGTCAGCCATATTACTCTTCCAAAGCTTTTCGACTTTAGAAGATGACGACTTATCCTCGATGGTTTTCGTGGCATCCTTTCGCTTGGATCGTCGTTTATTTCTTTTGTCTCCTTTATCAGCTTCTAATTCTGATGAATCACTGCTTTCAGACTCCGAGCTTGAAGAACTGGTACTTGAGTCAAAATTTGAATTGTCATCGTTGTCACTAGAATCAGTCTTAGACTTACAAGATCTTTTCGTTGAGCGTCGCTTTTGTGCTAGTTTCGAGGTCTCAAAATTTTTGACACTAGCTATTACTGTTGCTAAGGAGGTCATGTCTCCTTGTCTACAATACCGATCAATCTTTGGTGGTAAACCAGCCAAAAACCATTCGATCTGCATATCAATGGGATATACACCGGTTAGTTTTCCTATAAGATTTTTAACCTTTCGTGTATATTTTCGAAGAGATTCTTTAGTCTTCTTCTGAACATTGTTCAAACATCTAAGAATCCTAGATTTGTAACCGATTTCTCTAAACTAGTTCAGAAACACATCTTTCAGTAGCAACCAGGTTCCTACGCGGCCTGGTTCAACTTGACTGTACCATATGTGTGCCTGCTTTCTCAGCAGACCATGGAAGATTCGTGCCTGCTTTCTCAGCAAACCAGGGAATATTCGTAGTTTGTCTGCATCAGTTCCTTCGTTATTTGCATTAGAGATTGACTCAAATTGCAAGACATAGGTATCTGCATCATCGGAAGTAGTCCCTTTAAAATAATCATACATAATTTTTGAGATAGAAGTGAAACGTGCAGCAGGACCCTCCATACTGAAGCTAATTAGAAGTTCAAGTAACTGGGCAATGATCTTGTCAAGATTTCTTCGACTCAAACTCTCACTCTGTCTTCGTAAAAATTTTTCTCTAAGCTTATGGTATCTTTCTAATCGGGATTCTCTACCTGACATACACTAGAGATGGATATGGATGTGTCAGATTTCTTATAACTTTCCTAAGCTATCCCCGGCAACGGCGCCAAAAATCGGTATATGTCGTACTACACCAACAAGATTAATATAGATTTTGTAGTAAATAATGTCGTTCCCACAGAGGACATCGTTAGAAAGTTATATTTGGTACAGTTATGACAAGTGGTTTCGAGTGTTATTCTGGTTGTCGAGAGACATTAGAAAGTAACCAGTATTACTTGTGTTTGGGGAGTGTAATGTTAATAATTTTAGAACAGCAATCTGGTCTCTATCGAATCGAATGAAATGCATTCTACAGGTGAGATGTTATCAGAGTAGTACAACAACTACACTCCGGCTAATTAAGGTGTCAACAGAGAGTCAAAAAATGTTTGATGTATTTGTGGTTGTGCAGACAATTAATTAATCGCGTTCGCGAACTGTTCGTTTCTAGACGGAAGTCCTCAACAACTTGCTGAATTCACACATGTGGGATGCCCTACACATGTATTTTTGATCTCCTAAGCACAATAACACCATAAAGATCAGACTAGCATTGGTTGTCAATAGGAAAGCTGATCATACAAGCAATATTATTGTGTTACAAGCAAGATCTGTCAGCAAAACATAAGACAAAGCATCATAAATGCCTCTACTCGACTAGAGAGAGAAAATAGAAAGCACAAAACTTGCGGAGAGAGAGAGGGCACAAAGAGCTTGTCTCCAAATTTGCATTACACACAAATTTCGTCATATTCTCAATGAGAGTACATCACATATATATAGATCCATGGACTCTTCTCCTACTTGAAGTTGAATTGGAGTTGTGGATCCACACCTCAAGCTATCTAGACTTATCCAAGCCACCTCACTATGTCTAATTGTGCCACATAGTCTTTTCATGCATTAAATGTGGCATGTAAAGTACAAATGGCAATTCCTATGATAGCTCGAGTTTCTACTTCTACCTACCTTGAATATTTTATTCTAAGATGGGTCTTTACTAAACCAAAAGAGCTCAATTCATCTTTGGCATTTTTCAATATTTTGACACTCCTCCTAAAAATGTATCTAATATGGATCAAGCATTGATCTTGAGATAAGACCAAGATTAGACCTATGCTTTGAGAAGGCACTTTTGCAAAGTGGCTTTGTGAGAAGATCAGCAATACACAAAGATGTGTCGACATGTTCTAAGTTGATTTCACCTCCAATGAGCTTTTCCCTTACAAAATGATGTGCCACTTCTATATGCTTGCTTCTTGCATGAAAAATAGGATTGTTTGCAAGAGCTTGTGCCGATATGTTGTCACATTTGATCAAGGGAAGATCATCCTCTTTGATGCAATTTAGCTCCATGATTAACCTCTTGATCCAAAGCACCTCTTTAGTTGTTGTAGTGAGTGCTTTGTACTCGGCCTCACAAGATGATAGAGATATGGTATCCTGCTTCTTTGAAAGCCAAGACACAAGATTGCCTCCAAGACAGATAGTATATGCATTAATGGACTTTCGATCCATTTTATCACTTGCAAAATCGGAATCTGAATAGCCAACAATTATTAGATCTTCATTCTTGTACAATAAACCATAATCTTGAGTAGAAGGTACATATCTTAGAACTCTCTTGGCCATCTTCCAATGTTGGATCTTGGGATCTTGCATAAATTGACTCAATTTGTGCACACAATAGCTCAAATCGGGTCTAGTGATAATAAGCCAAATTAAAGAGCCTATAAGACTCCTATAAACTGTGATGTCCTCGAAGGATCTTTCATCACCTTTAATAGGATCTTTTACATGTTGCTCCATGGGAGTATCTATACCTTTTCAACTTTGCATATTGAATTTTCTCAACATAAAATGTAATGGATTTCTCCTAGATCTTGCATTTTAAATTCTTTTCCTAATGCATCTTTGGTTTCTTGAACTAGCATCAAACAACTTCCACTAAGAATAATGTCATCTACATAGATGAGGAGAATGACAATATTACTACCATCACTTTTTAAGTACATAGAAGGATCATAGTCACTAAGCACAAATCCTAATGAAAGTAGAAAGTTGTTGAGTCTTGAATACCATGATCTAGGTGCTTGCTTTAAGCCATACATACTTCTAAATAGCAAACATACCTTAGATTTATCCTTGATAAATCCTTGAGGCTGTTCCATGTATATCTCCTCCTCAAGATAACCATTCAAAAAAGCGTTGGAGACATCAAATTGAAACAGTTTCCACTTAAAAAATAAGGCAAGAGAGATTATGATTCTTATTGTCACCATCTCTGCTACAGGAACAAAGGTTTCTTCATAGTCAAGGCCATATATTTGTGCAAAGCCTTTAGCACACAATCTTGCCTTGTACTTGTTGATGGAGCCATCATGATTGTACTTGATCTTGAACACCCACTTGCATCCAATGATATGCATGTAAGGTGGTGGATCCACTAGTTCCCATGTGTGGTTGGTGATCAAGGCATCATATTCAAGTATTTTTTGCCTCATAGATAGACTTGAGAGTATCCCAAGCATCTTTGGCATTAGTACAAGCACCAATTTCTCTTAAGATGTTATTTGAGACATTCATCTTAATATAATGTAGAACCATCCTGGCTCTCTTTTTGTACTTTGGAATTTCTTGAGGAATTTGTGGTTCTTCTTCAATGCCAAGTACAATATCCATCACATCTTGTAGTATAAGACGAATTCCATTCTAACCTTCCAAATTGAGTAATTGGAGGTTGACAATCTTTCACTTGCTTCTAGTAGAAAGACACCCATTGGTCATAAAGAATGATGGAAATAAAAAAAGATGGATGAAAGAATTGTTTTTCTTCTCACTATAGGAACCAATCAAGGGTACAAAACCAAATCCTATGTAAGACTTAGCAAAAAACTGTGAGATAGATCTCACTAGCTTGACAATCTCTCTAAAACAAGATTTAAATCATAAAAAAAGATGAAGTATGGCAAAAGTTATGGTTCTCTGAATTTCACACGTGTGAAATATTCCAAAAAAGTCAAATTGACTCAAATACAATCTATTTGTATGAAACAATTTGCCTAGAACCTATAAGTTTTGTCTAAATCACATATAGATGAGATTGTGTAGCTTCTGGATGATTTTTGTGATCATTCAGGCAATAAATGACATGTACACACGATTTGCCACAGGTCTAGGTGCTCTACCTACGACTCTTCAAAAGCTTATAACTTTTGATTGGCTTATCCAACTGTCATAATTCAAATTGCATAAGATTCTACACATTTCTAGCTTTCTAGTGGGCTAATTTGCTTGAAATTTAAATATGAGGTGAGAGAAAACCACCAATCTGAAAATGGGCGGATTTCACATGTGCTTGCACATGAAATTCCGTACAGTATCTGATCTGGCCCATTCAATGTGGTTTGTAGCTCAGAATCACAAAAAAATTGCAAACTAGCTAGAAGGTAGAATCTAGGCAATTCCTAGCCTGAAATCTGATCAAATCTGCAAACTTTTTGATTAGATTTGCTTGTAAAACTTAGGTAGGCTCTGATACCATGCTGAATTCACACGTGTGGGATGCCCTACACATGTATTTTTGATCTCCTAAGCACAATAACACCATAAAGATCAGACTAGCATTGGTTGTCAATAGGAAAGTTGATCATACAAGCAATATTATTGTGTTACAGGCAAGATCTGTCAACAAAACATAAGACAAAGCATCATAAATGCCTCTACTCGGCTAGAGAGAGAAAATAGAAAGTACAAAACTCGTGGAGAGAGAGAGGGCACAAAGAGCTTGTCTCCAAATTTGCATTACACACAAATTTCATCATATTCTCAATGAGAGTACATCACATATATATAGATCCATGGACTCTTCTCCTACTTGAAGTTGAATTAGAGTTGTGGATCCACCTCTCAAGCTATCTAGACTTATCCAAGCCACCTCACTATGTCTAATTATGCCACATAGTCTTTTCATGCATTAAATGTGGCATGTAAAGTACAAATAGCAATTCCTATGGTAGCTCGAGTTTCTACTTCTACCTACCTTGAATATTTTATTCTAAGATGGGTCTTTACTAAGCCAAAAGAGCTCAATTCATCTTTGGCATTTTTAGGACCCATACTCACAACATTAGATAATTTTTTTAATATTTTGACACAACTTAAGTCCAAAATAATGGTTAAAGAACATGAATGGTTTTAGAGCACGTTAGAAACTTACATCAATTACAATCAGGAACACAGATCAAAGACTCAATTTTTCAGATAGGGACTGTCATCTCATATGTATACATATAGTTTTATTCAATGATCGGACTAGACTATACCAAATGTAGTCGTTATTCGAGTGCCGAAAAGAAAGTATTCACAACAGACGAATAAGATGATTTTAAGACAGTTCTTCAGAGCATGTTTTACGGATACACAACAAACAACTATAATGCACTAGAGAGTCTGTCTGATCAGAGAGTAATTCATGTAATGCATTAGAGATTGCTAGTAGACTCAGGATCACTCACACTCAGTAGTGCGGAGAACAGAGATAAGGGAGAATAACTCTCAGCACTCTATTCACTTCGTCAACCTCTTACATATGCATAAAGTCTTCTCTCTCGATGCTCGAGACTGAAGTGTGAGATCAATATATGTTCTACGGGGTGAACAAACACACCTCTAAAACAACAGGTGCGTCGCTCCCGCGGAAAGGTCTAGCTAAGAATTAGATTGAGTATACGTTCTATTATACCATAAAAGGTATATTTAACTAGGAGTAGTAGCTTATAAGTAGTAGCATAATAGCAATCTCTAAAACAACTCTAAAAGGTGAGCTAGAATGCTCAGGAGTGTTCAAGCTCACAGGCGAGAGAGAGAGAGAGAGAGAGAGAGAGAGAGAGAGAGAGAGAGAGAGAGAGAGAGAGAGAGAGAGAGAGAGAGAGAGAGAGAGAGAGAGAGAGAGAGAGAGAGAGAGAGAGAGAGCTAACAATTCAAATGCTTCTTCTGATAGTTCTGATAACTTGATGATTTGATAGTTCTGATAACTTGATGATCATACTGTATGAATATGAACAACTATTTATACTAAAAAATTAGGTCATCAATTGCGATCGCTAGTTGGCTAGTGATCCGCTAGCATCCATCCGGTTCCGAGTCACTGATTGCTGATAAGCGCGAAGTTGGCCGTAAATGTTCTGTCTGCATAAATGAACCAAAACTGTAGCTCTGCAAAAATGAACTAAAATAGCCACAGGCAATACTATCGGGTTTTTTGCAAAAAGAATGCGAAAAAGGAGAAGGTGCTCTTAAATCTCATTTAGGGTTGCCCCACACTTTGCCAGAGTCATTTCCTTAACATTTGAGGCTCTTTGAAAAAAGTGAAAAAATGTGACACTGTGATTTTACACGAGATTCTTAACAGGCGAAAAAGACGACACTATCGTAAACCCCGTCTAATTCTGCAAACTGTGTAAAAACACTTGTAATTTTGCAGACTATGTAAACAAACGGGAAAATCCGCAGAACAGGATAAACAATGGATGAAGATTAAAACCGATTTGGTAAGAAAGAGAATAATCCAATACTCCCCCTCAATTTGAATCCTTGAATGCCTTGACCTTCAAACTTAGTTCTACACAGAATCTTCTGTGTAACTCCAAACTTAATGCTTTAGTAAAAACATCTGCTGTCATATCTTGTGTTCTACAATACTGCAATCTGACTTCTTCGTTGAGAACTTTGCTTTTGACGAAATGATACTTCAGTTCAATGTGCTTACTCCTAGAACTTGGGTTGCTGATAAAGCATTTGCACTTTGATTATCACAAAATAATGTCGTCGGAGCATATTGATTTAGACCAATATCTGAAAGTAAGTTTCTGAACCAAATTGCTTCCTTTCTAGCTTGAGTGGCTACGATATACTCTGATTCAGTGGAAGATAGAGCTATCAAAGATTGCTTGCAACTGTTCCAGGAAATTGGACCATTGTTGAGGAAGAATGTAAATCCAAAAGTGGATTTACAAGTGTCTACATCTCTTGCCCAACTTGCATCTGTGTAACCACTAAGTAAATTGAGTTTGTCGTTGCCGACTGCTCCATAACAAATGCAAAAATCCATAGTAGCTCGAAGATATCTCATGACTCTAATAAGAGCCTTCCAATGTGTTATACCAGGGTTAGTCATATACTGACTGAGAGAGTTGACTGCAAAAGCTATGTCTGGCCTGGTACAGATTATGGCATACATAAGAGATCCTATAATAGAATGATAAGGATACTCACGCATCTGTTGCTTCTCATGAATTGTTTGGGGACACTGGTCCTTTGACAATTTGAGACCTGGTTCCATATAGGAAGTTGATCATTTCCATTATACTGTAGTTGTTGATCTACAACATCATCATCTTATGATTCATCGTTGATTTGTTGTTCGTCAAAAGTAGAGGAGCTTGGACCTTCAATGAGAATAGTCGATTGGGGAACTGGAAAGTTCAAAGCGTCAGGAGAATCTGATAGGTTGGCTACATGGGGATTGCCCTTTCTTTTGAGGTCTTAAATCTAATCTTCGATGAAGATGACATCCTGACTAGTGAATATCTTCGACTTGATGGGATTGGACAACTTGTAGGCTTGATCTGAAGTAGTGTAGCTGATGAAAACACATTTGATACTCTGGAAGTTGAGCTTCTTCCTGAGATAATGAGGAATCTGCGCAAAAGCAGTACATCCAAAAACTCGTAAATTTGATAAAGAAGGTATGGTACCTGTCCAAACTTCGAATGGTGTTTTGTCTGAGAGGCCTTCAGAAGAACATCTGTGAATATAGGTTGTTGTTGAAACAACTTCAGCCCAGAAGCACTTCGAAAGTGTCAAATGTGATAACATGCACTTTGCCGATTCAACTAAGGTTCTATTCTTTCTCTCAGTAAGACCATTTGACTGAGGCGAATAGGAAGTAATGTATTGTTGCTCAATGTCGTTGTTAAGAAAATACTCCCTAAATTCATTGGAGATGTATTCTCCCCCGTTGTCTGACCTCAGTTCTTTGATTCGTTTGCCAGTTTGATTCTCAGCATGCTCTTTGAATTGTCTAAATTTGATGAAAGCCTCTGATTTCTGTTTAATGAAATAAACAGTTGTTCTTCTGGAGAATTCGTCAATAAAGGTAATGAAGTACGTTGTATCTAGCAATGAAGGAGTTTGCATAGGTCCACAAATATCTGTATAAACAACATCTAATAGATCTTTTGCTACATGCCTATGGTTTGATCTAAAGGAAATCCTAGTCTGCTTTCCAAAGTTGCAGCTATGATAGATAGGGAGATCAACCTTACATGAAGAATAGTTGAGATCAAATACCATGGATTGTTTGGACATGTTCAAAATAGATGCATAATTCAAGTGTTCTAAGCGATGATGCCATAGCAATGCTTTATTGACTAGAAAAGAGGCTTTTAAGACTTGGCTAGACTCTAAAAAGCAATGTGCCAATCTATATAAGTAACTCTGTCTCTTGCCGAGTGCAAGGATCTTATTACTCCTATCAACAATTTTGCATTCATCAGATTCGAATTCTACCTTATGACCTAAATCTGTAATTCTACTCACTGATAACAGATTTGTAGAAAGTTTAGGAACATATAAGACCTTTGATAGTAATTTGAATTGATCATACTGGAATCGCAATCTTATAGTACCTTCACCTTCAATAGTGTGAGTATTACTGTCACCAAGATGAACAAATTTCTTCGTGTTGTAAGGCATGTAAGAGTTGAAGATACGTTGATTGGTCATATGTTGTGTAGCTCCAGAATCCAGAAAGTTCCATGAATCATCCAAAAATGCACTTTGATCTTTGACCATGAATGAGCCTTCATGTACTTCAACCTGGAGAGATGATGAAACTGTGTTTGCTTGTTGATTAGGTTGCTTGGCTGCATTCTTTGCTTGGAGAATTCGACAATCCTTGATCTCATGATTATTGCACTTGCAATACCTATAAAACATCTTCTTCTTCGACTGTGGATCTGATGATTGTGTTTGACTTTGAGTCTATTTCTGATTTGTTGCAGCCTTCTTGGAGCTTTTCTGCTTCTGTCGCTTAGAGCCTTTATTGACATATAGAGCCTGAGAGGAGGAAGTAAATGGAGTATCTTGACTTCTTCGATTATTTGCTTGCAGCAACATACTGATAACTCTAGTAAGAGTTGAATCTGAGTGTGTCAATATGATCATCATCCAGTTCTCATATGTAGAGAGCAAGCTTGAAAGCAATGTCATAATTGTGTCTTGATCGTCTATGATTGATCCGACAACGGCCATTTGTTGCAAGAGATTTTTAAACTGGTTAGTGTAACTCTGAAGTGAATCACCAACAGACATTTTGAATGTGAAGAATTTCCTTCGTAGATGTAACTTAGTAGTTACGTCCCTCATTTCATATAGTGAGTTCAGAATGTCCCAAACGTCTCTTGATGTTTTAAATTCAGCTATGTGTCCAATCTGTGTATATGATATATTGAGGATAATAAGCGCGAAAACTTTACCGTTTTTCGATTTTCACTTTGAGTCTTCATCTTCAAGGTTTACTTCTGTACCTGTAACAACCTCCCATAATTTGTTGGCAATTAACAAGGTTTTCATTTTAAATTTTCACAAATGATAATTGGATCCATTCATTTTGTCTGCAATGAGACCGGCTTTACTTTGAGAATCCATCTGGAACTTAGTCTGTCGTAATGCCAAGAATAGAAAATCAATTCTCTGATATTGAAAGGTTGAAAAGAACTAAAGAGTATGATATCAATTAAATATCGCAAAAGATATCAACTAATAGAGCTTTCTCTTTGATATCATATTGGAATCAGATAAAGAAGTAGTGAAAATGCTCTGATACCATGTCAAAAAGTAATAGAAATCTCTAAACAACTCTAAGAAATGAGTTAGAATGCTCAGGAGTGTTCAAGCCTGCAGGCGAGAGAGAGAGAGAGAGAGAGAGAGAGAGAGAGAGAGAGAGAGAGAGAGAGAGAGAGAGAGAGAGAGAGAGAGAGAGAGAGAGAGAGAGAGAGAGAGAGAGAGAGAGAGAGAGAGAGAGAGAGAGAGAGAGAGAGAGAGAGAGAGAGAGAGAGAGAGAGCTAATTATTCAAAAACTTCTTCTGATAATTCTGATCATCTGATAATACTGATTATTTGATGATAATAATGTATGAGTATGAACAACTATTTATACTAAGAAATTAGGTCGTCAATTGCGATCGCCAGTTGGCTGGTGATCCGCTGGCATCCATTCGGTCCTTGTCATTGATTGCTGATAAGCAATGAAATTGGCCGTAAACGTTCTGTCTGCATAAATGAACCAAAACTGTAGCTTTGTAGAAATGAACTAAAATAGCCACAGGCGACACTGTCGAGTTTTTACGAAAAAGGTGAAAAAAATGAAGGTGCCCTTAAATCTCATTTAGAGGTGTCCCACAATTTGCCAAAATCATTTCCTTAACATTTGAGGCTCTTTGAAAAAAGCAAAAAATGTGACACTGTTATTTTACATGAGATTTCTATCAGGCGAAAATTGCGAAAAAGGTGACTGCATTTTTCAACAGGATTCTTCACAGGCAAAAAGAATGACACTGTTTTCAACTCCGTGTATTTCTTTAGACTGTGTAAAAACACTTGTAAATCTGTACACTGTGTAAAAACACGAAAAATCCGTAGAACTGGATTAACAATGGATGGAGATTAAAACCGATTAGTCAATTGGTAAGAAGAAGAAGAATCCAACAAGAGAGTGAGAGAGTGAGACATAGCCGTAAGGAATGTTACAAGATGAGATACGTAATTCATTGATAGTTTAGCGTAAACCTCTTTTGTAATGATTAGTTAAATTATGTTTTAATCCCTTCTAGCAAAATGTAAGTATAACTGAAAATCAAAAGAAAGTAAATGAAGAGAACGTTGTCAGTGAACAACAACAGAATTGTAAGAGCAGTGTCTGCTATTCTGAGTTGCACTGTCGATTCACTCCAAGAGAAGAAAATACAAAAGACATTTTGTTCTTCCAACAATTTTTTTGCGTTCTATCCATTTTTATTTGATTGATTGTTGCACTACAATTTAGGCAAGATAAAAACGCTTCTAGAAGACAAAGGGATATGGTCAGTGACTGATCTCACAGAGCCAAAACCTCCAAAAGGAGATCCAAGAAGGACATAATGGTTAAGGAAGGATGAACGCGCAATGGCGATCATCGTATCCTCCATAAACGAAGAAATTCTCATGCAGATTGAAGACTGCCAAAGTAGCCATGAAGCATGGAAAAAACTAAGGCAAAAGTACGAAGTGAGGATAGGCCGCATCAGTCATCACCTCCACAATCAGCTACAGAGCTTGCGATGAGATGGAAACGAGCTGGATCCACATGTAGAGAAGATTAAGACGATCTTTGCTCAGCTCTCTACATCTGTACAAGAGCATCAAGTCCCAGCACCCCAGCAGCTGATGTACTTTATGAAATCACTACTCTCATCTTATCAGCCGCTAAGAATGCTCATCTTAAGTTTACTTGAAATGACATTTGAAAGAGCGGTTAATCTTGTAGCAGATGAAAGATTGATGAGGGATGAAAGAGAATCAAATGGTGACCATGAGAAGGCCCCTTTTGCAAAAGGGAAAGAAGAAGAACAAAAACAAATCCAAGACTGAGAAGGCTCAAATGAAGTCTTCAACGAAGGTAACAACAACAAAGATACTTCTACAATGAAAGGAAAAGGATTGTATCGTTCAAGAGGGAGTGTTGGAAATGGTGAACTCAGCCAGCCTTTTTCGACACATTCCCTGAGCAGCTGATATTTCGGCACACCATCGACATCGACATTTGAAATTCTGATAGTTCGGACAACTTTTGAACCTATTGAATGTCTACAAGTGCTAAAACGAACTATGGACAAACACTGTCGAGCGATTCGAATAATCGAATTCAAAGCTAGGCGGTTGTGAGACATAAAACTATCACGTTCAACTGTAAGGAACATTACAAGAGGAGACACGTAGTTAGCTGATAGTTTAGCGTAAACCTCTCTTGTAATGATTAGTTAAATTATCTTTTAATCCCTTCTGGCAGAGCATAAGTATAGACTAAAAATCAAAAGAAAGTAGACGAAGAGAACGTTGTCAGTGAACAACAACAGAATTGTAAGAGGAGCGTTAGGCCGCTATTCTGCATTGCACTATCGACTCACTCTAAGAGAAAAAAATACAAAAGATATTTTGTTCTTCCAACAATATTTTTGCGTTGTATCCATTCTTGTTTGATTGATTGTTGCATTGCATGTGATTCTTATTAGCGTATCTAGTTTCAGATATCTCATGCATCGTGTAGCACACTTTCGCAATAGATAGCGCACTTTTGCAGCATTTTTTGGGTTGGTGTGCTGATGTGTCAAGCCCTTAGAGGCTGTTTTCAGTCTCCTCTACTTCTAAACACCTCCTCCGCTAGCTTGCAATAGATCAACAAAAAAAGAAACACTCTAAACTAGGATAGAGCTCTACTAAAATCTAGTTGTATAAACTTAGTTGCTATCTAACACGAACCCTAACACTAGCTCGCCAATCTAACACTAACCACACAACAAATCCATCATCATATTAGGGAAAAAGAAAGAGAAGAGTAGGGAATCAACAAGGGAGGTTAGCTCATGTGCTTTTAATACTAATCTAATGGAAGAACATTAAGATCACGTAATGGATTTTTGGTGAATATTTTGTCCATTTTTGAACAAATTAAAAAGCAGAATAGTCACCTGTTTTTAAAACAAAAAAATTAGTGTAGATTCTGCTTGTTGTCTGCCACATGGCAGCATTAGATTGGTCTCAAATTTTTTTAGTGTTGATTTTGCCTGTGCCTACCACGTGGCAACAAAGGATTGGTTTAAAAAGGGTCCAAAAGTCCATTATGCAATGGAATGGGACGGCTGCCTGGTTCGGATTCCCAAAATTTTTTAGGCTCGGCCTGGAAATCCTTACCGGGCAGAATGACCTTTGCTCATAGTACATAATCATTCAAGAATGACAAAAGATTAAAAAAAGCAACCATTAACAAAGAGCTTTAGAGAAAGAAGCAAGAGGACGTCTTGAATCACCAAAATGGTAGAGTCTCCTCCTCTTTATTAAGCATGAAAAAATGAGTACAAGAGGTGTCTTTTTATTCTTGGGGTGTCCTTTGCTCCTTTGTTAATATTGGCTACTTCATTGAGCATAATCCAAGCCCTTCATAAAAAACACAATTGATCCTAAGGTGCACAAAGTAGCACATCTCACCTACTATCATTTCTACTTTGACTAACTTAAAAACGTTGTAACTTAGATTTTGGACTTTTTCTATTTACCAGTCCCAAGTCTATTTTATTCTATGATAAAATATTTTACACTTTACAAATGTGCTCATTGGGTCGCTTACGCACACAACCACGACCCTCGCACCTATTTTAATTTCTTAAAAAAATTATTTTCTTATTTTTGTTGTGTCCATTTATATATGTACATATATTTGAGAGAGAGAGAGAGAGAGAGAGAGAGAGAGAGAGAGAGAGAGAGAGAGAGAGAGAGAGAGAGAGAGAGAGTGTCATTAAATGTGTTTTCTAATGTGAGGAGAGAGAGAGAGAGAGAGGGAGGGAGAAGGAGTGTGTGTATGTGTTTTATTTTAGCTCTTCAATTAATGTGAGTTGAGAGAAAGAGAGAGAGAGAGAGAGTGTGTGTGTGTCTGTTTTCTCTTGATCTATTGAATTTTGCATGAGGCTAAGGTCCGTTTTACACATTCTTTTTTAGAGTTATGTGTCCGCCATCATTCCGAAGACATCCTAGTACATAATGCCAAATCTGAGTTTTTTCTTTGTATTTTTGATGCACCTCCAGAGGTGGAATTTGCTTGCACCTGCAAAATTCTGATCCATGATAAAAGCATCAGCGATTCTGTCCTAGAATTCTCATCCTTGAACAACATCATCAACGTTCTGTCAAAAATCAATGAAAAATAAAAAATTCAGACTTGTCATTACCCAGGGGAAGTGGGCCTTCCGTGCAGGTCGGGCTCCCGCCCTCAGGCAAGGGCCCTCCCATCACGGAAGGCCTTCGGGGGAGGGCCTTCCCCCTCACAAGAAGATTTGCTTCAAGGAAGGAGTATTCAAGATGATGAATGAAACTTTGTGGACTCAACTTATTCCACATTAGTAAAATAATGCCCAAAATCATCTCTTACAACTCCTTGCTTCACCAATTGAAGTGCTCAGTGACTGCTGGACCAACTTTTTGGCTAATGATTTAAACGTGTATCGCCTCTTAACAACTGATCTATAGCACACATTTTATGTGAATTGGGACTTGGCTCTTGCTTTTGACCGCTTCTGGATCTGATCTGTAATTGGCATCTATAAGAACCATTCCTTCAGCGAGATCCTGGATCAAACCCACGATTTAGTATTTCAAGCATTCTGTTCTGAATGCTCACTGCTCACAGAATCGGCCAGTTTCTTTGTCTTCAAGAGTTGCAATTCTCTCTTAGCTGCACGTGTTGAATTTGGCGGACTTCAAAGCCGCGAGGAGGTTCTCTAGTGCGGCGGTGGCATTCTTCCTGTGCTGTATCAGAATTTCACTCACCGCTGCAGGAGTGAAATTCGCTCCTTCCATTTCTCGTTCCACCTCCGCAAATAGATCATGTTCTAACACCTCCAGATAATTCTTAGCCAGCAACTTAAATGCAGAAAACGTGCAGTAGGACAAGAGAATATGCATGTCCATGCGTCCGGCGCGTAGCAGCGCAGGGTCGAGTTTGCCGATATGATTAGTGGTGAATATGAAGATTCGCTCACTTCCACAGCATGACCAAAGGCCGTCGGTAAAATTCAACAACCCCGAAAGCGTGACATGACTAGTTTCTAATTCCTTCTTCCCAATATCCTCCTTTGAATTGGTGCTCTGACTGACAGACTTATTGGCACGATCAGACAGATCCAAGGAGCAATCTATATCTTCAATAACAATAATTGATTTGTTGGTCGTGATCATGAGCAACTGGCGGAGGTCATTGTTGTTGGAAACCGCCGTAAGCTCAAGATCGTAGACATCATAGCCTGTGAAATTGGAAATGGCAGCGATCATGCTGGATTTGCCTGTGCCTGGAGGGCCATAGAGCAGGTAGCCGCGCTTCCATGTTCTTCCAGCTCTCTTGTAGAACTCTTCGCCTTCCATGAATTCTCGAAGATCATCCACGATCTCCTGTTTCTGCACTGGATCTAAAGCCAAAGTGTCAAAAGTAGCAGGGTGATGAAACGGTATCGATCTACTAAAATCCGAAGTGTAAAGCTGCTTTTCCCTGTTCTGCAGCTCCAGTTCCTTCCCATGTGCCCTCACGTAGTTGAGAAACCTCCCCAGCAGCAGCTGCCTGTGGGAAGCACGCATTCTGAGGGAGAAGTACCTCTCGTCGTCCTCGTCTTGTCTGCGCTTCACATGATGCTGCCACCAAACTGCCACTCCGTCGAACATCTCCATCAGCGCCTCATCTTCTGCAAGTCGGAAGCGGATTTTGCTGGTGTCAGAGGCGCTGAAGAGGGTTGCAGCGCTTGCGTGGGCGGAGCTGAGGGAGCTCAAATGCCATTTCACACAAGGGTATAGATCGTTGCGTACGAAGCCTTCGTCGTACTCGTAGATGTAGAAGCTGCTATGGAGCTTATTAAGGTATGTGCTAAGAAAGGAGAGATGGGATTTAGCAAAACCGAAACACACATCCCATATCTCCGATGGCACTACCGATTTCAGGAATGCTAGGAGCCCAAAGAGAGATGCCACATATCCTACAAATTCCATCAAAAAATCAATCAATCAGATTCCTATAGCTGTTTCAGTTTCTTATCAAATAATCAATCAATCAATCAGATACCTGTGGGAGTTTGAGTTCTTCTGATCTTTTTTAGAGCAACAGAAACTCAGAGCCTAAGGAAGAGAGTGAGAAAGGTAAATGTAGTACATATTGTTACAGGCTTACATCCCAGCTTTTATTAAGACACCAACCAACCCAAAAAAAAGAAAAGGATGTTTAGTAAGTCGGTGCTACGCTGCAGCTGTAGCGTGTTGGAGAAGCAAAAGAAGGAAAGTTGTTAATAGTGTTTTCACATAACTTTCTATTGAATCTTCGTACCAATTCAACAAACGCTCCAATTGATCAGTCAAACCCAAAACCCAGCTATATCCCTATATATTCTAGTCAAAAGATAACCAAACAAAGTGACCTAAAAGATATTCACTATAGAAAAAAAAACAAAAAGGGATTAATTTTAATTTTAATTTATTATTATTATGCAACTCGTAACAAGAACTTCCCTAAAAGAGACATCTACATTAATGTTGTAATACCTTTATCGCTATTAACAAACCTACAATTCTCTTTCAAAGCATAAAAGGCATAAAAGGTCGCTAGCCATTACTTTTTGTAGAACCTTGATGCTCAACTAGTGTCATGATTAACAACATTAAGGAGTTAAGCCTCTCTCTCTCTCTCTCTCTCTCTCTCTCTCTCTCTCTCTCTCTCTCTCTCACACACACACACACACACACACACACACACACACACACACACACACACAGAGTTGCACTTCAGTTTCTCCCATAATCAACGTTTTGCTTTACTAAAAGCTTATAAATATCTTGACTGCTTCAAACTCTTTCCGAAGATGTGTAAATGCAACCTCCAAAATGAAAAGTGTGAAAAGTTAGGTTTTTAACGAAATTTCGGTAGTTTCAATATTGTTCAATTATTTTCATAAGATAAAGAAGATGTCTAATGATGGCTTTACCTAAACACCTCCTCTTAATTTTATTCATATTAATGATTTATCTTGTAAGAGAGCGCTGAGAAGTTCATTCCCCAATTATACTTCCAATCGGTTGGAGCTAAATGACACTCTACATTGTGTGCCAAAGGAAGATGCAAGTCCACAAACCCAACCTTTCATCCATTATGTAAAGTGTGAGCATGAGCGTGCCTGCAATGTGTTAACAATGAGTTTGAGGCTTGTAAAGGTCTTTCAATGAGGGTGTTTTCACACACAAGGGGGGGCAATAGTGACGATGAGTCACACATCTCTCACAATATCCCTCATTTGCTTCCTTTTTTTGCGTCTTTCTTCATCCCCACACACAAGTGTGCATAGTGGATCTCTTGGCTTGCATTTTGAAACCTTCCTAGCCCTCCACAACCTATTTTCCCTTCATAGAGGTGCATTTTTATTTTAGCCTTACCAGTTGAAAGTTTATTATTGCAAAAAACCTTGTAGCACCCTTCAGATTGAGTAAATGTCTTTAGTTATGAAAGTTACTTTGGATTTACACCTTTCACCCAAAGAGTAGATAGTCTCCCTTCAAAACATAGGCTTGGTGGGCCTTTGTTCTCTCTCCTCTATCCAATAAAAACCAACATGATGTTCTCCCACCTAAAAATTCAAATCTCCAGATCTCCTAAAAAATAGTGGCCCTACAATATTGCAGATACTAGGGGCCAGTGCCCCGACATCTTCTCTTACCCCAAGTCATCATTTTTTATGCCAAGTCATTTGCCGCATTGAGTTTTTTGACAATTAGGCATGCCTTAGGTCTGTGTGCGAAAACGCCCTCAGAGATTCACCAAGCAATTCATACAGTGGGCAACATGTTGACAATTAAATTGTACATGATAATCGCAAGAGAATGTTGGCAGTGATAGACAAAATGTGTTCTAAGGAATCCTATTGGTCCTCTTGTATTTTAGGGTTTCACCAGTGTTGGTTAATGAAGCTTTATTGATGTACATGTGCACTTTAGTTTATCCCATAGTGAACATTTTGTCTTAACTAAAGGCATATAGATATTGTGGCTATTTCAAACTCTTTCAAAAGATGTGTAAATGCGGCCTTAAAAATGAAATGTGTGAAAAGTTAGGGTTTTTATGAAATTACTATTTTGGGAGGAGAATTAGGGATATAGTGAGGTGAGAGAGAGCTAGAATTTGATTGGTAAATTGCATTGTGTGCTAGGTTGGTAAGAAAATTCGATAGAAAGTCAAGTTAAAACACACTAATAACTTTCATGCATTTTGCAAGATTGTTCTTCTTCAAAATTTGTAGATTTTGAACACTAACATGACTAAATCTTTGATGCCAAAGGTCACTTTGGCTATCAATTGTGCATACCATGGCCTGATCAAATGATTTTGCATTCACTATGTACAAATTGTTTCCATTTATTCTTGCTCCTATAACAATCACCTTGTACTAATTCTTGATGCCCTTGACAAGGCACTTGACTTTGTCAAAATCAACTTTGTCTTTGTCAAAATCGACTTTCAAATGTTCATCTGACATTGTTCCAACTAGCAATATGTTGTTGGCTAAACTAGGTACATATTGCATATTGTTTATCTGCTTTATCTTCCCATTGGCTATAGCTTCACATGCACCACTCCTGATCCTATAACATGTAGTTTGCATGTCCAACTTCATCACTATTATGGAGTTTTCTAAACTCTGAAAACCGTTCCTTCTTGGAAGTCATGTGCTTGGATGCTCCACTATTATTGTACTAGTTGTCCTGAGTTTCATTAGTATTTATCAATGCCATAGTGAACAAATTTGAGCTTACAACTTCATATTATCTTTATATTGATCATTATTAAATTGATGTTCATCCACATAGTTGCCCACCTTCGATTTGCCCCTGCATTGTGCTGCTTCCTTTTGCTTCTTCAAACACTCACGTTCCCAACGGCCAAGCTTATGGTAATATCAACAATTACCAAGTTTTTTGTCTCACCATAATTGGCCTTGATGCCAATTACTAGGATTTGTCCCATCATTTGATCATTCTTGAAAGTGATTTAATGAACTCCAATTCGGATTGCCTCTTGATGGTTGGTATCTTCCACATCCAAATATTTCACCATGTCCTCTTGTAATAAGATCTTGATCCTCTATTTCGATGGGTCACATTCTCTTAGTGTTGCTCTTCTTGTAAGAGTAATCCTCCCAATTCTTCATAGGTAGGTAGAGTTAGAAATCAGGTTTGATCTAATTCAGTTGTATAAGCTTCAAATGTAATATTGTCATAAATATACAATTAATTAGATTTTCAATATTTGGTTGTTACCGAGATGTGACCCATCATTGATGATCAGTCGAGCACTTGTCCCGTAGTCGGCTACTTGGATTAGCCAATTTGCTACACGTAGGAAAATTAGCCTATACAGTATAGTTTTTGACGGCATTTGCTATACTCAAGGGCATGTCTTGAGTTTGTCAGTATTTTAGCCCATGTTGGGCCTATTAGTCAAATAGGTGCCTATTTTAGTGTGTTGACACTTGTCACTGGCTATGGATGTTGGGACTTTTGGTATATGTACAATTTTCTTTGTAATACACTTAACTTTTGTTATGCCATCTTTGAGAGCTTGTGAGGAGTGGCTATGGTAATTGATTGTTGTGATATGCATACTGAACTAGATCCTATCAGAATTTTAACTTGGTATTACAGCGGCAGGGTATTGTAGTTATGCACGATCCAGTGGACCCACCATCGCCACCTCATTCCCCCTCTTGGTCACTCTTCCACTTGTTTAATCTCCCGTTCACCCCTCTGTTATTTCCACCATCGCCACTCTCACCACCCCTGTTGTCGCCCCTGCTAACGCCACCATATCCACCGCCATCTCTACCACCATCTGTATCACCACATCTCTTCCACCACCCATCGTAACTCTGTCGCCATTGGCTAGCTGGGATACTCAGGCTCTGGGTTGCTGGACCATCTTAACGGGTCTCTAGCAACAACTCCACCATATGCTCTCTAAACGAGCTATTGAGCAGTCTCACGATCAATTGGTGGTGAGGCAAACGTTGTAGAGAGCAAAAAGGAGAGAAATGAGAGCCAGACGCTGGTCCACTAGTTGACAGGCCATCTAAAGAAAGTGGAACAAGTAGCTTAGCAACACCAGCAGCTCATGTCTAAACTTCAGAATGAGCTAGACCAAGAAAAGACCGCACGAAAAATTTACCGATCTGATCGCCAACACTTGGTACTGAAACAGACCGCGCTGGAACAAGAACGAGAATCTCTTAGAGCCTCCGAGAGATCCCTCAAGGATTACATCGACCAATTGGAGCGTAATGTCTCGAAGGAGCAAACTGAAATGCAGAGGGCCCAGGCCAACTTCACGACTCAACGGGCAGCCCTAGAACTACAAGTCCAACAAGCAGACCACCAGCAGGTGCAAGCCATCCAAGCTGCTCTTGATCAACTAGTAGCATGGGCAGAAGAAGAAACATTGGTCCCCCAGAATCTACAAGGGAAGCGCGTCGAGTACTACAAGATCCATTTTGCCAAGGTGTTGCAAACCTACCAGGACCAACGCAAACTTCATGACATTGTCAGAAATAGGTGAGTAATGGAATAATGGAAACTTCTTACTTCCAATGCATGACTACACCTATCAAAAATTGAACAAAGTAGTAGTGATGGGAATCACGTCCAATCTTTAGCAACTAACTTTTGCTAGATACTAAGTGATTACGTAGCCAAACATAAAGTATTGAATTCTCAGACAATTTCTACCAGTTACAAAAGCAATATAGAGATGCATGCATTCTGACACAAACTGAACACAATAAAGAAATAGTATTGATTCATAAAAACAATATCAGATGCTAATGAGCGCAAAACAATAACGAATAGAAACCCGCACTCTAAAGCTATCTATGAGTAATTGAGAATAAGTCCGAAATAAGCGACTCTACTGATAAGCAATACTGCAATAACAACTCTAAAATAAATCTCTAAAAGACTGAGCTAGAATGCTTAAGAGAGTTCAAGCTTGAAAGCTTGATAGAGAGCTAACTACAATACTTTCTGATTGTGAACTTATTAAACTTTAACAAGTGGCTTAGTGAAAATATCAGCTAGTTGTTCTTCCGTACTACAATGAACAACATGAATTTCATGACTCAGCAGCATCTCACGTATAAAGTAATATTGAATCTCAATCGTTTGGTTCTCGCATGGAACACTGGATTCTGCCAAATTGAAAGCCAAATCGGCGTCGTCTTTCGAAATGCACTCTGTTGCCAGCTCCCAACTCTCTGCCCAATGAATGATGAAATTACCTTTGGCGCACTCCGAACACTTTCTCCATTGCAATAACTCTATTTTGCGGTAACGTACTTGTAGGTACAGTCCGGGTGCCCTTCGTTTGGAGGTTATAGCCTTTCGTTTGGGTCAAAACGGATGAAGGACCCAAAAATAGGGACTTTTCTAGTTTTTGAACTGTTTCTTCAGAGTGAAGAAACTTCACCTTTCATAAACTTGGGACCCAACTTTTATTTCAAAGTGAAATTTTTTTATTGAAGTAGAATGGCCAATTTCTCTTCAATGGCCTTCAAGTCCCTTCAAAGCTCTTTTCAACCACATCTGACGGTGGCCCTCCATCCAACGAACTTTATTGTGCTTTGGGATATCCATAAGAGCCGTCCATCGCGATGGGTCACTATCCAATGGTTCTGCTCATTCCTGGGCACTGAAATGCACCCTTAGAGACACGGATCTCTTCTAGCCGCAAGTGAACTAGCTCTATTGGGTACGCGTGACCAGTCGCGGGCCCTTCCTCTCAATGCTTTGGCTATGGCTGCCCTCTGAGATTGCAGATAACTCCTCCACCTGGCTACAGCTACTCGTGGCCTTCTACATCCTCCTACTAGTGCTAGGGTGCCCTTGATCCTACTTTTAAAGGTTAGAAAATAGTCTCCTACAACTCAAGATCCAAACTTTTGTGCTTCCAAACCCTAGGCCAGAGTTTTCCTTGAAAATACTGAACTTGGTTGACTGTTTACAACTCTCTGACTGGCCAATCCTCTTCCTCTGAAGTCACCCTACTGCTAGGAGTCTGATGCTTTAAACCGTTCTCAAAACAGTGTCCGTTTGAACTCATACCGACTGCAAACGCCAAGTAACCTCCCTTCGAAATTTCAAAATTCCGTTTGGCTAAGGTTCTGATTCAACTGACAACTCGTGTCTCCAAATCCTCACACAATCTCAAGCTCAGCAAGCTTCTGTGTGCTAGAATCTGTGCACCAGTGCTTCACTTTCCATCTACAACCCGCCATAAATCCCGAACTCTCAGAAGACTCTTCTTTCGAAGCTCTCTTCAACAACAACATTGTACTATGTACACTTCCTATACGACTCTAATACCAACTTAGAATTTGCTTCTAACAGGACACAGATCATGCTACATAGTAATACAGACAAAAAAATACTATCCACACCAAGCTCATGTAGCAACTATATTTCTCAAAATGAAATTACACTGTACATATAGTTCTTCACTCAGGCAACCCATGCATGACCCAGGTTGCCGTTGACGGGACGCGTGTCCCGTCGACTCGCCTCGTGGTGAGGCCAACTGATCCTTATCTACTGATAGGACCCACAGTACAGTAACACAGTGATTCTACTTTAATTCTAACTCTTTGACAATTTGAGACCTAGTTCCATTGGTGAGAGAGCTAATTTGCAATTAATCAGATTATATTTGACTAACCTATTGTAGATGTATCTTTATTGAGTAATGTAGACCAACTTTAAATTTTTGTCTCTGTGGATTTGAATACCAAGGCAAAAATGAGTTTCGCGCAGATCGGTCATGTCGAATTCAGAAGATAGCTTTGCTTTGTCTTATTTTATCAGATTGATACTGTTGCTAAAGAGCAATGTGTCATCCATGTACAAAGTGATAATGATAAAAGATTGTTGCACGAGTCTTGAAATGAACATTCGAATATGAAAAGCTAGGTGGGTAGCCATGATCAATAAGAAAATTATTGATCATTTGAAACCATGCTCGAGCAGATTGCTTCAAGTCATAAACTGCCTTATGGAGTTTACACACATGATTGTGTTTACCCTCGATAATATAACCTTCAGATTGCACCATGTTGTTGGAGAGTTTGCGGATCTCCCAAGGCAACCGTAACCCTAGCTAATAAGTGAGAGGGATTTGGCACCCTGCATGTGTAAGTCCAACCTAATGATCACATAGTTATTTGATTATTAGAAAGTCAATAAAAGGACTTTAGAGCTTTTTGCGAGACTTTTAATGTTGCAGGGCCTAAATGTCAAGTTAGTGAATAAAGTTGGGTTTCCCTCCAATTTTGAATGGTTCCCACTCTTTTTTAAATTTGAATAATTAGGGAGGCAGAAATGGACCAATAGGATTCAGAGGCTAGGGTCCTCCTCTCTACTATAAGAAGGGACCAACTCAAGTTTCCTACACATGTACATATCTTCATTTCAATAGAGCAGATTGGTTCTCTTGTGAATTGGATTTAGGAATGTCCTTGCTCTCTATCACTTTTCCTCCATCTCTCATGCTTTTATTGTGTTTGCTAATTGTTGGATCTGAGAGTTATTGGGATTGCATGTTTTTATACTTTTTATGAGAGAGAGAGAGAGGAAGAGAGAGAAAGAATAAGCTATCTTTATTGTGGATCTTAGTGTTAATGGATGTTAGAGTTGGATGTGGATCTTCCATTCATGCTGAAATCTGAAATATACTATTGCTCTCATGGGAACGAACCTACTCGTGACAACTAACTTCATCTCCTTGATGCTAGATTGATTAGATCTTGGGTTGAGGATAGGCAAGGAAAGAAACCCACTACAATTTTGGCACCGTTGTTGGGGAGCTACGCCAGTTTTTCAGTTTGCAGCATGTTTGTTGATGCTTAGCTTGCATTAGGCATCTTGTCATGGCATGAATAGTGTTAAATCTGCATTTAGGATTAGTTTGGGAGTGATTTTGCTTGATTTGAGTGGATTTACTTGTTTGAAATCTAATTTGATTGTAGAACAGGGAAAGCTATTCAGATCACCAATCTTAAAATCCATTTGGATCTGAGATATAAAAAAAAACAACAAAAATCGGTCAAATCTGCCAGATTTTGGTCAAAAGGAGGCAAAAATCGTCATCAAAACTGATAACTTTTGCCCTCTTTCAGGAAACGTTCGGCGAGTTGCAGGCCCCTTCAATTTTGATCATTGAACCTTCAGTTTGAAGGGCAAATATACCTTCCCAGCAGATTTCCAGAAACATCAGAAAAACCACCAAAAAATATCAAAAAATCAAAACCCTAAAAATACAGAAAAAGAATCTTCGTCCGATTCAGTGTGCATAGATGTGATTCAGATCTATCTACTGTCAGGTCGGCAAAGAATAATATAAAAAATAGAAGGTTCCTTAGAGGATCAGTTGTCATATTGTTATATTTTTGTCAATAAAGTCTTTTTTTTGTAAAAATACCAGTATTACTCTTGATTTGCATCAAAACCTTCATCGAGTTTGCAAATTATTCTATTTATAGTAATTTACTAGTTTTGAGTTCGACAAACATTCATTCTATCCGGATCATGAAAAATCTCTATTTTTATCCTCGCCAAACTACATAAATTGCGATTTTATGCGCCAGGAACCTTCGCCAGTTCCACCCTAGTTTTATTTGTGTTAGATTCTCAGTCTGAGAGTTCGGCGAAGGTTATTTCCATAGAATTTGACAGAAAATTCTGATCAGAGAGTTTTTACCAAAAATAGCACTATTGAATCTTCGTTCAGTCAACCTTCACCTAAGGAACCTTCGCCAGTTCTATTGTTAGATTTTGATTTTTCAAATCAAGTCTCTGTCGAATTTTGGGTCAAATCTGATTCAGTCTGATTTTAATTTTGAGAATTTTTCATTTTTAGAAGTATCGATCAGTTGATCTTAGGAATCTTTTTCACGGTATAGGAATCTGATTCTCGTCAAGTGAAAGAGATCTAGCAGATCTGATCTGAGATAGTTCCTGACTGAAAATCTAGATCCAATCTCATTGTCTGCTTGATCTAATCTGTAAAAATGGCTGCTCCTGGAGGTGCTCCTCAAGAAGTCAATCCAATCATTGTTAGGAGAGCACCCCGTTTGGATCTACTCAAATACAATGGATTAACAGATCCAGTGATCTATTCTGAATCTTGTGAAGTCTATGGCAAAGTTTTCTCCCAGGATAAACTTAAGCTTTTTCCTATGGCCTTAACAGGCACAACACAAGATTGGTACTATAATAAAGATGAAAGTGAGCGTACAGATTGGGAGTCTGTCAAACAAGCCCTTATCACACGGTTCAAACCTTGAAAATTTATGGAAGACCCTTTCTTACTTCTAAGTAAAATTAAAATGGGAAAGAGGAAAATGGTTCAAGATTACATTGAACGGGTAAAATGCCTCAGATCTGAGTGCGAACCTGAGTTGATTAACGAAAATGCCATGATTGTGATTTTTGTCAGGTCTACCTAAAAGGATTAGACGTGAGCTGAAATGCCAAAATGAGTACGCAATTTTGCAAAACTCTATGGACAATGCAATTTGGGAGGAGGATAAAGATTCAGATGATGAGCCGAATATCAGTATGTTGCCTTATACAACAGGGCAGACCACTACAACATCCACCACTATTGCATCAACGAATGTCAATGCTACTATAGAGATGATTTTCAATGAGTTCGAGAAACTCGGGAAGAACCAACAGAAACAGATGGAAAAGTTGCAGTCACAATTTGATGAGAAGATCAAAGCATTGGAAGATTTCCATGGACAAGCGAACAAGGAACCTGAGAAGTTTGCAAAGACTTTTTCTACTAGAAAAAATGTCTGGTGTTCCATTTGTACAGGAAATCATACAATGAATGAGTGTCCTCAATTAAAAAAACGAATGGAAATCAGTATATGTCATTTGTATAATTCGCCTGATCATGAGACTGCTTTTTGCAACTTCAATCCTCGAATCATTCAACAACAGTATGCCCAGTTGAAGCTGCTAGAGCAATAGCCGAAGTTCATTCTTCACCAGTGCAACCATTGAATAATTCACGTACATATATGAATGCTCACTTGCATCATCATGAAGAACCCTTCAAGATGACTGAACCAGAAGTGCCGCAAATAGAACTGCTCATGAATATTTTGTCTAGTAAGATCAATATTTCGTTGGGAGAGTTCCTGAAGTTGGTGCCAAAAGCAAAAGAAGTATTAGTACAAAAGTTAACTCAAGCTTAACCAAAAGTCCATCAAGAGCCACTTTTTTGTGCTGGATTTGAAGAATCTAATGAAGTACTCCATGTCGGAGCAGCTTGGGAAAGTGAACAAAAAAATATCACCCTGCCCATATAGCATAGACAATTTTCTAATGAAGCAGCCATGATAGATGGCGGTTCGGGAGTTAACTTGATTTCTACAAAGCCATGTGCAAAGTAGGGCCTTACAAAGATAAAGCCTGCGACTTTTGCCATTAAGCTGGCTGATCAAACGACAGTTCGTCCACGAGGAATGGTTGAAGATATACCTGTTAGAAATTGCCGAAGTACAGTTTGTCATTACTTTCGTAGTAATGGACTTACCGGAAGCACCAAATGTCTACCGAGTCCTATTGGGACGCCCATGGTTACGAGTTGCACAAGTAATTCATAACTGGGGTATCGGAAAAATCACTTTTGAAAATCATGAACCAGTGGCTCAAAAAGAGGATGATGATTCATCAACAACGGATCATACTTGTGACTGACCAGTAAAAAATTGGGGAGTACATTATGACCCTCAAACCGATACTGTCAACTGGAATCAAGACCTTGCAACAATTGACTGTATAGCAAATTATATGTGTCAACAAGATAATCAATCAGATTTGAACGAGATTTCATTATTGGATCAAACTTTGGATACACCGATTACTTTTCCATTGAATGTGTTGAATGTAGCTTGGATATCAACGAAGCCTATACTAGATCTGATTGAAGATGAACTCATTCTTGTGAGTCATGCCTTGACTTATGATGACAATGCAGAACTTACTGATGAGTAGATTCTAAATCATATGGATCCGACCATATTTGGAGTGCGTAATATTCCTGATGAACCAACAATAAAACCGCCAAAAGTAGTTATATTGAAGGAAGACAGGATCACAGGTTCAATGACGAAGAAACAAGCCAAGCAACATGAAATGAAAAAATCCTCCTCAAAAGATTGATTCAAAGAATGTGCCCACCCTTATTGGATAAAGGCAAAGGGAAAGTCAAGAAAGATTTCTCAAGTCAGAGTTCTAGCAAGACATCACCGTCTAGGAAGTCTTCACCTTCGAAGAAGAGTTTATCTTCTCAGAAGTCATCACCTCCACGATCAATTCCTGCTAAAAAGGCTAAGCGAAGATCCAAGACAAATCCTTTTGACAAAGAACAAGCAAATGAAGTTCAACATGAAATGCCTGAGCATTTTAAACACTATACACTGGATGATGTGGTCATCATGTTACCAAAAGCACATTGTGAACCCGAAGAACAAGTGTCAGAATTGAAAGATGTTTACGATGGCCCAGCTAGGAGATAACCTATGAATCTTGTTGAACCAGGAGAACCAGAATCGTTTGGACTCTGTAATGCACCAAGTTCGTTCCAAAGAGTAATGCAATCTGCTTTTAAAGATTATCTACAAAAATTTCTTGAAATTTACTTGGATGACCTTGGAGTCCATAGCACATATACAGACCACCATCTTGGAAGGCCGACTAAAAACCAGATGATGAGCATCTGTTTAGAGGGTTGTTCTTGTACTTGACTTTTGAGGCGTTTGAAACGCTTGATATAGTCTCGTACATGTTCATCCTTTGCCATCTTGATGTTACTCAATTTGACAAAAGGACTCTCAATCAAGCGAAAGGGCTTAAAACGCTCGATAAAGAACTCTTTCAAGATTGACCAGTCTGTCTTATCTTCACGATCAAGGTTGAAAAACCAATCACGTGCTCTAGCGATCATGGTCATCGAAAACAGTTTGACCATAGCATCGGGAGATGTTTCGCCATACACATCACATGCATTTTCAAAGATTTGCAAAAATCTTTGAGGGTCCGAAGTACCGTCAAACTTTGGTAGATCTAGCTTGGGTGTACGTCTCTCATGATGAGCAGTGTGGGTAGCAGAGACTCCATTAAGGTTAATTCTGGCCTGTGAGGGTTCAGCACCATAAGAATAGGCTCGTGCTCGTGAAGACTCAACTCTATCAGATTCTTGTCCCTGAATGAGTTTGTGGATGGCTCGTGTATTTGGGCCCACATTCGGTAAAACCTATGACGTCTGATTTGTTCAGCTACAGGGGACCTGATCTCGTATGGATAATCTTCTAGGATTTCAGGATCTGTATTGTCAGCCATTGGGTATTGTTGTGTCTTTTTTGTGTTGGGTATGTGTTTCTGGTGTTTTTGGATTTTTTAGGGTTTTTGGTGTTTTTGGATTTTTTTGGTGTTGAAGGAAGTGAAGGTGGAGACTCAGTATAAAAAGGGCTTTCTATTGGTATGAGTTTTATTTTTTAAAATTTTTTTGGTGTTCATGTCTTTTTTTTTTTTTTTCAGCCTCTAAGGCTTTCGGGAGATGGTGGTTCAGTCGAAATGCCATTCAGAGGTGTCGTTTGAAAGTTCTATAGTCTGGCATGGAGTTGGTCGGTTGAGATGGTGAGGAATTCTGTCGGTCAAGATTGGACCCCGAACCGTCGGTCGAGATCTGAAGCGAACTAGTCGGTCAAGATCTGACGCAAACCTGTCCGTCGAGATCTGATGTGAACCTGTCGGTCGAGATCTGAAAAAAAACGTCGATTGAGATTCAAAAAAAATCGTCGGTTGAGATTTGAAAAAAAAAATCATCGATTGAGATTTGAAAAAAATCGTCGGTTGAGATTTGAAGGGAAGCGTTGGTTGAGATGTGAGCGGAGGGCGTCGGTTGAGATGTGAGCAGAAGTGTCGGTTGAGTTTCGAAGCTAGGCTCCGGTTGAGATTTGAAGCGTGAGGAACGGGAGGAGCGGAAGCTTGGAGGAGGAGTAAATCCAGGTATGTGTTGGCGTTTGTTAATAGTGGATTTGTGAGTCTATTTGTGGATTTGGGTAATGATGCAGCCATTTATGTGGCTCTGTCCAGTTAGAATAATCTCATATGTAGTGAAAGATTTGGAGTTTGTGTGCATGGATCTGAACGTGGACAAGGTTGTGGTTCTTCTTTATGTAGAATGTCTTGGATTTCAAGTAGCAACGGTGCCAAATGTTGACAGATCCCCTGCTCCAGAGGATCTTTTGTTTCTCACTTTCGATTTGGTTCCTTTCTTACTCAGAACAATTTCTACCTGTTATGAGACATCATGGCATTCGTTATATGTGTTCTTCATATTACAATGCCAAATCAGACAGAAGGGAGCGGGATGACGTTGTAGTATTGTTTTTGTCCTGCCTGTCAGAGGACTACTCAGGATCGAACTCTCTTGAGCGCACTTACATTCTACATAGATGCAAGCCAAGAACGCTCATTCACAGATCAGCATGTAGCCCAAATGAACGTTCAGTAGTTTCTACAGCTACCTACACTTAAAACGGACTGAATCAAAGCCTGCAATACATTAACATTGAGCTATACTTGCATAGATTGGCAAAACAAGAAACAAGAACTAATCTACAGCATTTTAGAAGTCCAAGAATAAAAAAACCAACCAGTCTATAGATTCTTGGACATCCCAAGAACATCAAGAACTGGACTGTAAAGAGATATGCAAGAACCACACCACAGATCCAGCCTATTTAGTTTACCTAAATGCTGGTTCCTACATTAATCCACAAGAAAGCAAGAAAGCTAATCCACTCTACAAAACAGCAAATCTAATCCACTCTACAGTCCACAACCACACACAAAAGGAGGGAAGGGCAATATCATAAATGCATTACTCAAGAAACAAGCATGATCAAGGAGCTCAATAGTTGTACCAAACTCGTGAAGACTCTTCTCATTTCAGCATGGAGTTGATACAATTCACAAAAAGCTCCTCTACTCAAAGAGGGAGTCTCTTAAATAAGCAAGAGAGCTCCTTAAGTGGCATCCTAGTGGAATTTCCACATTTCACAAATTACAAAGTGGAATAATACTCTCCACTAGAGGTCACCATCAAAAGGTGGCTCACTCTACTTTTCTAAGAGGGGCCTACTTGCATTTATTACATTTGCCTAGAAATACTAGTTCCTACATGGTCATTCCATCTTCCGGGATTCACCATGAGGCTTACACAGTCTTACTTGTCATTACTAACTAGTATTCCTCGGCTCTCAGTCTTCATTAGTCTCGTCTTCTCAGAGACCTCCTCGGTCTAAGGTGAGAGGTGCTCTTGAGTTGCTCTGTCCGAGTATCTTGGGGATTCGTCAGAATCAGCCAACACCTGCAGAACAGATCTACAATGACAGCGCTGGAGAACATAACACCATACGAAATGTGGATAGGCAGAAAGTCTGATCTATCATACGCACGAGTGTTTGGACGTGCAGCATACAAGCACATTTCAAAGGAAAAGAGAAACAAGCTCGACGACAAATCCGAGCAAACAATCATGGTCGGCTACTCGAACGGGACACATGTGTACAGACTCTACGATCCAACCATGAAGAAGGTTGTTTCAAGCAGAGATGTGAAGTTCGACGAGTCCACATTCCCTGGACTGAAAGACAAAAGAGACCATGAGATCTTCACACTACTGCCTATTCAAGAGGGAGATCGAGGACAGACATCAAATCAAAATGCAGGCCCCCAAACTCCAGAGCAGCAGGAAACAGAGGATCGACCCCATGAACAAGAAATGTTCGAGCAGCGATGAAACAAACCTCGAAGGTCAACAAGACAAAGAAGACCTCCAGACCGCTATTTTGACAATCTTCAATGGAGCAAAGACACGCAGTTCGAGTACTGCAGCTTCACAGAAGAGCCAGCAACATACCAAGAAGCTATCCAGAGTCTTGAGGGAGAATTCTGAAAATGGGCAATGTCAGAAGAGATCGAGTCGATGAGGCGAAACGAGGCATGGACATTAGAGCCACTGCCAAAAAACAGAAAAGTAGTCGACTGCAAGTGGGTGTACAAGAAAAAGCTGAAATCAGATGGCACCATTGGCCGCTACAAAGCAAGGCTGGGCTACACGCAGAGATATGGTGTCGACTATTTTGACACATATTCACCCATGGTCAAGATGACAAGCATAAGGCTGCTCCTTGCATACGCCACATAGTACAATCTGGAAATTTACCAGATTGATGTGAAAACAGCCTTTCTCCACGAAGATCTAGAGGAGAAAATTTTCATGAAGCAACCTGAAGGCTATGAAGACCCCGACAACAGACAATATGTCTGTCGATTGCAGAGATACATCTACGGTCTAAAACAGGCATCACGAGCCTGGTACAAAAAGCTTGATGGTCTTCTGAAGTCTCTAGGCTTCAATCCTACTCAACCAGACTGTAATGTCTATATCAAAAGAGTAGAAAAGGATTTTGTGATATTGACCATTTTCGTGGATGATTCGCTGATGATAGAAAATTCCTTAATGTTGATCAAAGACACGAAGAGTCAGATTTCTGAAAACTACAAAATCACATATCTTGGAGAAGCAACAAAATGCCTAGGATTGGAGATCAAAAGAGATCGAACAAATGGCGAAATGCACTTGAGTCAGTCAGAATATGCCAGAAAAGTGCTGAAGCAGTACCACATGATGGACTATAAAGAGAAAGCCACACCAATGATAGCTGGAGCCAAGCTCACGAAACAGGATTGCCCAGAAACAGAAGAGGAAGAACAGAAGATGGCAGGTATACCCTACCAGAACTTAATCGGTAGTCTGATGTACTTAACAATTTGTACCAGACCCGATCTAGCCTTCTCAGTTTACGCATTGAGCCAATTCTGTTCCAATCCTGGTCTAGCACATTGAAAAATGGCCAAACGAATCCTACAGTATCTAAAGGATACCCAGAATGTTGGATTAATCTACAGAGCTAGAAACGAAGAGAAATGATTTCAACTACATCACTACAGTGATGCGAGCTAGGCGAGCTGCAAAGATGACAACATGTCCATTATTGGAGGATGTACAATAGCGTGCGGAGTTGCAATCAGCTGGATATGCAAAAAGCAAACTCTGGTAGCTCAATCCTCTTGTGAGGCTGAGTATGTTGCAGCCTCGAAAGTGGTGAATGAGGTAGTGTGGCTACAAATGATGTTGGAGGCAATCGAGATACCACAAGAGGGGCCAAGCACGATGATGATGGACTCCCAGAGTGCCATCTATCTGTCCCAGGATCCTGTCTTCCATTAAAAAACGAAGCACATTCCTCTGAAGTACCATCACATTCGAGATTTGATCTCGAAAGGAGAGTTCCAAATCCAGTTCATAAAATCAAAAATTATGATTGCAGATCTCCTCATGAAACCGCTCAACAAGCCACTCTTTACCAAGCAAAGAGAGGCAATTGGATTGAACGAACAAAGCTGCAAGGTTCAAGAGGGAGTGTCAGAAATAGTGAACTCCTGCAACTTTGTCGAAGCACGAACAAGACACGAAGGTCGAATGAGAACGATTCACGACAGTCAACGTGTCTTTGACTCGAAGCACGAACGATTCGCGAATTATTCGCGAATCGAAAACACACCTCCAGGATCACAAATCGAAAAAGGGACACAAAACGAAAACTATGAAAAGAACGAAAGCAAACGGGAGATTACGAATCAAACAAAGAAAAATCTTTTGCGCTGCCAGCTGGCAGCTCAAAAGGGCTTCACGCCCAGCTGAAACGAGTAGCAACGACAGAGTCTAACTAACTAGTTGATTAGCGTTAACTAGTCATGTGATTCGACGTTTAGCTATCTTGGAAAGTTCACATAGTGGAGATATAAACGATCCTCTCTGGATCATAACAATATATAGACATATGAATATAGAGATCTGTAAGATACAGAGAGAAACGTAGCAAATAGAGTAAGAAAGTAAAGACACCATAGCTGTGAATGAAAGTCTGCCAACGAGCAGAACACAGCGTAAGAGCAGAGTGTCAATCTGCCAACGAGCGAGACACTGACGATCTCGCTCCAAAACCAAACTGACAATATAGTCACTCTATTTTCGTGTATCTCTTTGTCATGTGCTGTGTGTCTTGATTGCTAGAATAAAATATGTTCTGGGATGCGTAGTCGAGTGTCTGGGATCCTGTAAGGGCTTCCGCATGAAAAGAAAATTCAAAAGAAAGAAAATTGTTCGTGAAAAGAGAAGGAGAAGACGAACACGAAACGATCTGGCCTTCTGCGACAATAATATGCTGCTGGATCGAATTATGGTAGAGACCCGAAATACTGATGTAGACATGAATCAGATCACTTCGATCTATGTGTCACGTTTCCCAAGATTTTGAGAAGAATACGGCTTGGATGACAGCTAGGAAGGTCGAATTTCTAAAGTGATCTAATAGATAAAGAATGACCATGCCTCAAAAGATACTTATGTATTTAAACTCAAGGCCAGCCCACTAACCTAGGCTAATACCCACACAAATAAAGTTGTCCTTGAGCTTAATGTTGGTCTGGAACATAGCTCATGCCGTAAGAAAATGAATTGCCTTGAATAGTCATAGGTGCAAGTGTGCCATGACCTCATACACTTAGGATAATTCCAGACACCTCCTTTTGCATTCTTGCCTTGTGCTTTATACCAATAAAGCGTTAACTAGAATTAACTCAAGGCTGATCCTTAAGAACTTCTATATGACCTCAAATCATTGTATGGCCTAATGTGAAGTTGAATACCCTTATAGAATAAAGGTTGATCTTTAACAGTTGAATATGGCCTAAATATATGAAGCTCGTTCATGAACTTGTGATTAAGTAATTCGAAGGTCTTTCCCATGATATAACTAGAATGACTATAGACCTTTGAAGAAGTTCAAATACTTCAAGACTAAAAGATCTTACATTTGCATTCCAGAAATATCGTAAAGCAGGGATAACACTTAAAAATAATAAATCTGGCAACAACAAGTAATATGCAGCTTTTGAAGTATTCAAGACTCAATAAATATAATAAAAAAGCCAATAAATCATATAAAATGCCATAACTGAGTCACCACACTTGCACAGGCTAAAAAGATTGTGGGACTACTCGCTCAACATGCTCATAAAACCTACTCACACAAGACTTTGGTGAAGATCACACCTACTCGCACAACCTACCTGAGGCACTCTCACAGTTGTTTGAATGTTGAGGAATTCCCACACCCTATTGTAGGACCCTCACACGATTGGCTGAAGGGTAAGGAATTCGCTCATAGATCGAAATTGAATGTTGAGGAACTCCCACACCCTATTGTAGGACCCTCCAAGATTGGCTGAAGGGTAAGGAATTCGCTCATAGATCGAAATTGAATGTTGAGGAACTCCCACACCCTATTGTAGGACCCTCACACGATTGGCTGAAGGGTAAGGAATTCGCTCATAGATCGAAAGAAGGCAAAAAAATAGCTGAAAATGACTCGTACACTTGAAACCGTGTAGCTAGAAACCATGGAAATGACTTGCTATGAACAGCAATGAGAAATGTGTGAAAGACTCGGAGGAACATGTGAATACTGCGGAAAAATCAGCTCTTCCAATAGCCGAAGAAAGAAGCTCATGCATGCAGCTAGAACCTTGGAACTCAAAAATCAGATGAAAGGACTCTCAAAAAATGCTGGTCAGGAAAGAAGGCCGTGGAAGGTGCGTGCTTCCCAACGGTCTGCAGTCGTGGAAGCTTGTGCAAGAAATGAACTCCAGCGCTTATGTTGTGTGAAACGTTTAACCACCTCTGAAAAACGGCTAATGGCTGCTGAAAAATATCTATAACAGACCTTGAACACCTAATAAGTAGAATCTGAACACAAGAAAAGATATTCAGAGAAAGGATGTAGCTGCAAAACGGATTCCCCAGCCGCAAAACTAATGGTCGTTGAATGCTTCCCCTCTGAAAAACAAGCAAAACTGATGGTCGTTGAACCAAGCAAAACTGATGAAAAGTTGAAGGCTCTCCCTCTAGCGCCCTATTGAATTTGGAAAGAGCTGAAAAGCACCAGAACTGATAGCCGCTACTAGGCAAAACTGGCAGCTGCGTGTACTCGGAAATCAGCTGCGCCTCTTTCCAAATCAGTCACGAACTAAATTGCACCCCCTGTTGAATGCGCGGTTGGTGCACTCCTTCACCAAATGTAGTTCAAGGAAGCAATCCGTGCATCAAAAGGTCGTGGATCAGAAGGGCGGGCGTGCAAGAAGGGTCGTGAAAGAGTGTGGAAAGAGGGCATGGAAGAGAGTGGGAAGAGGAGTGGAAAGAGGGCATGGAAGAGAGCGGGAAGTGGGCGTGGAACTAACTTAGACTAACAACAAGATTGAGGCCCTAAACTCTAAAATTCTAGAAAAGATACTAAAAGAAGGATGTGAAAAGCAAAATGGATGAGCGACAAAAAGAGTGGCAACAATGCCAATGTTAACTTAAAAGTATCCCCTATCACATTATGGCTTTTTTTAATTTTATATTCGATAATAATTCGCATGACTCATAAAAATGTAAACTCCTCGAATTGTTCCTGGTGGAGGTTACTCCACAATAAGCTTGATTTTGGAATAATCTGTAGCAATTCCATGTTTTGATATCACATGTCCAAGAACAACTCCATGAGTAACCCAAATTTGACATTTTTCTGGATTCAAGAAAACTTGATACTTACGACAACGTTCAAATTCTTTTTCCAAACGACCTAGATGGTTTGTATCAGCAGTATGGACTTCAAGATCATCCAAATAAATTTTCAAGAATTTTTTGCAAATACTTCTTAAAAAAAAATTGCATAACCGACTCCCTCTTAGGCTTGAATTGTTTCTTTGTCTTTTCTTTGTTGTTGTAGTGGGCTTGGTTAGAAGCATCCTTGTGATCAAGATGCTCTCGAGCCTCGACTTCCTCTCGAATCTTGACAATTGCCTTTTCGAAAGTCATTGTAGGATTCTTTGCAAGTAGGGTTCTGGTTGTCTGAAAAGATCTAGGTAAGGCTCTCAACAGATAAGTGAGCTGCTTCTCTGCTGACATTGCATTTTCTGCTCCATAATTATGTAGGGAAAGGAATAGATCCTTCATCTTCCTTACAAAAGAAGTGAGGTCTTTGTCATCCCACTGTAGGTTTGTCAACTGATCTTCCAGCATCATTATTTGACTGTGTGATTTCGTTTGAAATCTCGTGAGTAGGGTATCCCACATCTCCTTTGCTTTGGAGAGCGTAGCCAAGTCAAGTGTGAGGCTATCCTCGATGGATGATGATAGCAAGGCTACTGCCTTGTCATTCTTCTCCCTCCATTCGCGTAGCTCTTTGCCTGATGTTGTAGGCATCTCCTCGGTGCCATCTACCCAGGGGAATAAACCTTCACCCTTTAGTATCAGCGAGGTCTTAACTTTCCATGCTAGAAAGTTAGATCTTGATGAATCCAGAACTGTACAATCTTGGATTGTATGTTGCTGATTGAAGCCATTGCTTCTGAATTCATGTTCATCTGTTGATGATTGTTTGTTTGAATGCTTAGCCTCCTGGATCTGATAGCTTTTCGGCTATGTTAGACTTTGACAAGGTAGGCTCTGATACCACTGATGCAAAAAATGCACTCAGAAAATGCAAATTCCAGCTAGAACTTTGGTGACAAACTAATGAACAAAATTTTGAACGATTCGCAAAACTCGAATTATGTCTGTTCGAGAATAATTCGTGTTGGATCAATTAGGCCCTGTAACACAACGAAACAAAACGAGACAAAATCTAGACGAAAACAAAATGAAACGAAGCGAAACTTAGACGAGCTCTGACGCTGATTCATGCTAGAAGCATAGAGATCGCAAAACGACACGAAACGAAATGAAACGAAACACAAGCATTCAAGAAAAGATCAATCAGGCTTTGTAACGAGACGAGACGAGACGAAACACAAGACGAAACGAAATGAAACGAAACGAAACGAAACTTAGGTGAGCTCTGAAATTGATTTACCCTTATAGCCAACTGATGGCGAAGTGAAGTGAGGTGAAACATGAAGTGAAAGAATTCGCAAACAAGATCACTTCGTCAGGAATTCAGATATGACTGCTGGTCACTGCCGGCTATATCATTCCTACAATCCTTCAGAGTGTAGACAGACACTATTGATCTACGTTAACAGATTAATATAACATTCGACAATATCAAACCAAAGTGTGGAATTGAATGAACAAGTGAATTAGACACACGAATAGTAGCAGACAAAAAAAATATTCAAGATCATATAGTCATACAGAATAATAATGTGCACAACAGCTACAAAATAATCTATTGATCTTCTTGATTCTTCAAGCACTGCATGACAGATCCACATAGTGCGTTGGCGTGAGAGAAATGCAGTTCTCTCACGAATTGTGTCTTGCTTATTAGCAGACTTCTGGATCTACATATCCTCTACAAAATTGTCTTACACGCAGGTGAACATGTATTCTGTATTTTTGTCTTCAGACTTCTTGTCTTGCTTACTTCCTTACTGTATTATGCATATGAATTTGGTGACAACAGTCCCTTGGCACATGTGCAGTGGCTACTTGAGGTTGGTGAATGCTTGAATTTGTGGCGATGTGACACTTGATGTGAACCGTGAGGTCAATAGTAAAAAAGAGAATGATAAAAAAAGGGATAGAGAAGAATTACCTAACAAAATTGAGAATGTATAATAAAATGACAAAGCTATAATTAATACTCAGATTGAAGGGGGGGGGGGGGGGGGGGGGAGGAGATGAAGGAGTTGTATGTGACATAGAATAGCTACAAAGAAAATATACAAAAAAGATGAAAAATAAATAGATAAATGGAAAAGGTAATAATGTTGGAAAATAAGAGGGTCCATTGCTTTCTTTTTATAGGACTTTTTTTTTTCTCTTGTTGAATGTAGACAAGCTACTATTCACAAGCACACACTATTGAGAGATTTTCTCCAACTTAAGGGATTTTGCTTCATTTGCTTGCCTTGGCATCTTCAGCATCATGGCACGTGGTAACAAGCCTGACAAACGAAATCACAAGGAGTTGCACGTGAGTGATTGTGAGAGGATTGGGCCAAATATCGAATGCATGTTGCCAAGGACCTCTGTTGTATACCATCATTTTGACCTCATAATATTGACAAGGACGTCATTGACAAGCACACATGGAAGTGCAATCTATTTACAAAAAGTTTGACCAAAATGACTTCTTTCTAGATTCTACTCAAAGGTCAATTTCACACTTGTGTAGATCCATCTAAAATCAATCTAACTTTATAAAAGTAAGTTATGTACATCCTTTCACACATGGGAACATGCTCCACACGTGTGAAATCCTATCATGATCAAATATCTCAAGATTAATCAAGTACATCAAGTTGGAAGTGGCATTTTTAACAAAAACCATCTCCTAATGACTCACATAGGTCAGAAGAAGATGAAAAACAGCTCATAATGACTCGCACAGGTCAGAAGAAGGTGAAAACCATCTCTTAATGACTCGCACAGGTCAGAAGAAGGTGAAAAACAGCTCATAATGACTCGCACAGTAGACAATGGTAGAGGTAATGACTCAAAATTGACAAAAATGACTCGCACACCTCAAGAATGACTCGCATGTGCACAATAGACAATGGTAGAGGTAATGACTCAGAATTGACAAAAATGACTAGCACACCTCAAGAATGACTCGCACAGCAGACAATGGTAGAGGTAATGACTCAGAATTGACAAAAACGACTCACACACCTCAAGAATGACTCGCGGTAGACAATGGTAGAGGTAATGACTCAGAATTGACAAAAATGACTCGCACACCTCAAGAATGACTCGCCCAACAGAGAGTAAGCACTTGAATGAAGATTTATGAACTCACACACCTGCTGCTTGGCTTAGGAACAGATGGGCGAATGTCGTTTGCAGGGATGGGGGCTGAAAAATGATGTGGGCCAATGATATGAATATTCTGCAGCAGTCGCAAACATCTTGCATTGACTCTAAAGATTTATGAACTTGCACACTTGTTGCTTGGCTACGAACAGATGGGCGAATGTCGTTTGCAAGGATGGGGGCTGAAAAATGATGTGGGCCAATAATATGAATATTCTACAGCAGTTGCAAAACATCTTGCACTGACTCGATTAGGTGCCATTCCGCTCAAATCAATTCCCTCCTCACATTTTCATTTCATATTGAAAATGATGTATTTTCTGAACATGCTGCTTCAAAAATAGGATCAGTTTCATCCTTTCTTTGCAGTTGTAAGTTCAGGACATGGAGCGAATTTCAATTACAGGTTTCGATCCTTGTGGAGTTGTCCACGCGGTGGCTGAAATGAGAAGTGATGATATTGTGAGGTGGGGGAGAGCAGTTGGATAGTTTTCGGAGATCATTGCTAGCTAGGGTGTCGCCATCATGGCCAACAGAGAAGGTAGCAGGAGCAGGAGCAGGAGCAGGAGCTGCCGATTCATCATGGGCAGCTGCTCTTGAGGAGGTGAAGAATATGAGACAGAATGTACAATATACTACCAGAGTCAGACTATGCTCTGCTTGTGAAACCCAAAATGTTAGCAGCCATAAATTGCTTTTGATGGCACAGTCAACCATAGCAATGTGCAAGAATCCTCAAGAGTAGTGATGAACCTGAAAACGATGGGCGGACTGGGTTGAAAATGGCAACAGAAAAATGATTGAAGAACTGAGGACGTCCTTCAGATGCAAAAAACGGTGATGAGAAGATGATTCCATCAGTACGTGCTCATGAGAAGCTGATTCCATTGCTGGTATGTGTCTTTCTAGCGAGATTTTGGTGTGGAGCAGGCTCTTGGCAAGGTCATACTGGGCGTGGGTATGCTGGTTGGGCCTCTCCTTCAACTATTCACTTTTACTAGATCTTGCAATCTACAAACAAGTAAAATACATTGTGAGAATGGTGCACTCAAAAGTTCTTGAAGGCCATCCTTTCCCTTGAAGAATAGTTGATCCTAGGATGACCTGACCACAAGAAGGCTCCTTGTGGTCCCTTGGGGTGGGGCTCCTTATGGTACGTTGGGTTAGGTACCCTAAACCCTAAATCTTAAATCGTGAGGGACCATAATGAGCCTTCTTGTGGTCCCTTGCAGTGGTCTGGATCGCAAGAAGACTCCTTGTGGTCCCTTGCAATGGGCCGTTGGGTTGGGTACCCTAGACCCTAAACTCTAAATCGTGAGAGACCACAATAAGCCTTCTTGCAATCCCTTGTGGTGGGCTGGACCGCAAGGAGCCTCCTTGCGGTGGGCTGGAACACAAGAAGGGTTCTTGCGGTCCCTTGGGCCACCGCAAGAACCACAAGGAGGCTCCTTGCGATGCAGCCCACCGCAAGGGACCGCAAGAAGGCTCCTTGCGGTCTAGCCCACCGTAAGTAAGAAGGCTCCTTGTCGTTTTTAGCGGTGGCTGGACCGCATGGAACCACTAGGAGCCTTCTTGTGTTCATAGCCCTCTTGGGCTTTACTTGGCCATGAGATTGGACCTAGCCCTGGACCTAGCTAATGCACCAGGGCCCCCCTAGCCCCGGACTTGGTCCTCTCAAAAGTCCTAGAGGCCTACATTTGCTAGCATGCGATGTGCTATGAAATTTCACAAGCAAGGCACAAAGAGAACTCGCAAAACTCGTAGATGATTTATTCATAGAATGTCAAAGCCCAAATCATGGATCTAACTAGCTAAAGATTGTTGACAACAAAATCCTAATTCGCTATTGAAATTAGGTCTATCAATAGGAGATAATCAATTAAATTTATCCCAAGTGGGCCCAAGAGACTTGAGAATGAGATTACATTAGATTTTGACAAAAGAGATAATCTTTTGTCAAAGATTTAGAGAAGAGAGGTGGCATTTTGGATCCTTCTTAAACTAGAGTTATTAGCCACTTCTACAGCTATAAGTAAACTCATCCAAAAGAATGAGAGGTGATACACTTAATAAAAGAAATGAGTGATTTACTTTGTTGAAGCAGATTATCGAATGCTAAATATTGAATGAGCTTGCTTATCCCGTAGTTGAATGTTTGGCGTCATTACAAGAAAACACTAATATTCGAAGATATTCCTCTCAATTAGTTTGTTTTTTGTTGACATGCTCAAAGCATGTACTCTAGCACTTGATTTATTCTTTTTGTTTGACCATTCATCTATGGATGGTATGTAGTTGTGGTGACTCAGTTATGGCATTTTATACCATTTAACGGCTTTTTAATTATATATGTTGAGCCTTGAATACTTCGACAACTACATGATACATATTATTGTTCTATTTTTAAGCGTCATTTCTATTTTACAGCATTTATGGAATATAAGCTTAACGTCTTTAATCTTGAAGTATTCGATTCATCGGCATATACTTACTCGAGTTATGACATGGAATCGACCTTTGAACTATTTATCCACAAAATCAACCTTTATTCTACAAGGGTATTCATGTTCACATTAAGCCATACAATGTTTTGAGACCGTCATATGAGGATCAACCTTGAGTTAATTGGCACTACTATGAATGGTTTCAACCTACAATACATGCAATATTTCAACTTTCTACAAAATGAATATGGGTTGAATATCGACTTTCATGATTACCAATATGTTGAGTATTAGTAAAGATGGGCCAACAGTCTTGGTTAACTCCTTATTTGCATAAGGCAGAGGCACTTACTGGAACTCCAATTTGGACTGCAAAAGGATGGGTCTAGAATTATTCTAAATGAATGTGGTCAGGGCCCACCTACATCGATGGTTACTTAAGGCCATTGAGGGTAATGTATTTCTTTAAGACATGACCTATGTTCAAGACTGGCCTTGAGTTTAAGGATAGAACTATATTTCAAATCATGGACCGTCCTTTAAGGAGGCCACTACCTTCAGCCGCGACCTTCAAACTTCGATCCACTGCGGTATCGAGTTTGCTTCCACAACAAATATTGATTCATGAGATGGAAATTGATTCTCAGAAATCAATCTTGAACCAGTTCATAACTAAAACGACGCTGCAACACATTGCCAAATCGACCCAAAGCATTCTACTGGGCAGAGCGCACCTCTATACATGATGATTCTGCTAGCTACACCAATTCTGTAGCCGTCAACCGCTAGAACGATCATGTATCTAATTTCTTAGATTTTTTCGATACGATACTGGATCGGATTTCTGTTTTCGATCCGTCTCGAATTCTGGAAACGGTTATGCCAAACGTACCTAGTATATTTCGTGCATTCCGACCCAGAATCTGCAATGTTTCTTGAAGTATAAAAGAATAGCCGCTACACCGGGCCTATATAGCAACTGATTGAGGGCGCATCTGGATGATATTGTTCATAAGTGCAAGATGGACTTGAACTCTATCAAGTTCCATCTTCTCCCTCGCAGAACGTTGCAGCTCTCTCCCTTTGCTAGACTCAACAATTTTGTCTTCTTGTCATCCACTATTCTCGTATACCATTTAGGTGACAATGTGTTGAGGTGATCCACTACGAGGTGAATATGTATTCCAAGTTGCATCTTGTTTGTTTTGTTTATCACTAGCAACCTCTATCTTCACCAATCCAATAATCTTGTCTTCAACTCTCAATCTTGTCTCCACAATTGGAGAATTACCACAACCTTCATTTTTTGCTCAGTGGTCAACCTATGGTGGTGGTGATATGGCTTCATCATCAATGAAAAGCTTGGATAGTTCATCGCTATCTTTTTCATCATCGCCAAATCTATGGATCCCATCAAATATGACATCAAATACAACTTACATGCATGTGTTGTCCAAGTGGATCATAGCATCTATGCCCTTCAATTTGCTCATCATATCCTATAACGATGCATATTAAGGCTTTTCCCTACATCTTGCTTCATTGGATAAAGACCTTGTAATTTTTGCACCTCCAACAGATGGCTTGGTTGGAACATTCCCTGATTTACCTGATAGTTTTTCACTTTTTTCTATTTTTACATTCTCCTTGTGCAAACCTGCTTTTGAAAGTACTTGCTCTAATCTCTCAATTCCAATTTTAGAGGCTGATTCAGACTTGGTATTCCAGACATACAAAATATGCTTGTAAATCAATTTTTCAATAATTTGTACCTCAGCATGCAATGTGCATATGTGAACATTGATCAATGGAATTGCCAACACAGGTCTAAAGTTTGGATCCTCTCGATCTCTTGTTGGACCAACTCTTGATCTTGTCAAATTCAAGTCTTTACAATTCTTCATACGATACAAACAAGGATGTTTAGTATTTGCCTCATGCAAAACATAATACATACATTTCAGTGTCTTTAAATCACCTGCAAGATGCCATAAAATTTGAAACCTGCCATAGTTTGGCACATATATTTTGTTTCCACCCATGTGCTCTTCAATAATCTTCACTTAAATTGATGTCAAAAAAATCCACGACAATATAGCATGGTCTTCTTTTAAAACCTAAAAAGTAACAAACACATACAAAGTTACGAACGTTGACATTAGCAAACTTAGGTGATAAAATACAATAATAAGTAAAATTGAAATATACCTGAAATGCTGCTAACCACCATATTTCATTATCTGATTGAATACTAAATGATGAATCATCTACATCATTTTCAGTATTGTTCAATGCTCTGTTCATAAAGGTGATACTTACCCGTTTGTCCCTTAACAATTTCAGACTCATCAAGTTTAATAACCGATATCAATTTCCCTTGGACTTCTCTTTCAAATATTTTGTAATATTTAATCATGTATGCCATTACTTTGTAAATATCCAAAAATAAATTGTTGGACTCGTTGTATTCCAATGTTCCACTCTCACATGTATACAATTTCTTGATATGAAATGGTTCACCTATAAGCATAGTCATACTCTCATTAAGACAATATCTTATTTTTTTTACTCTAAATGGACGAGGAAGTGGTAGCTTTCGAATATTCAAATGTGCAAAGGCTTTCTGTACAATTTTAAACAATAGAGTATATGCTTGACAACTGATTCTTGAATCATCACATGATCCCTAGATAACTCTTGAATCCAAGACATGGTGAATGCTCTTTATAATCACTGCAGCAATATCATTCTTAATCCTGTCATAACGAGAATTCTTTAACAATTCTTTTGTAGTTTTTGATGACAATATGGATCCCAAAGATTCTCCAATACTCGTAGAATCTTTAAAATGTTCTCTCACCACCAAAGATGATCTGCAAGACATAATAAATAATAAATTTGATCTTAAAAAAATAGCAAACATTAGAAAAACAAGCACATAAAAACTTAGCAAGCGTGTCATTGCTCTTTTAAATAATACTTACTTGAACGCTTGAATCCTTTTCTTCTTGTTTCCACTTCTTGAAGACAAATCATCTATGTCTTTTTTGCCTTGGCGTTAACTCCACTATAAGGCTCCAATTCTTGCAATACTCTTCACACGTGTGACTGTATGGCCTCCCACAAGCACAGGTTAGTACCTCAACTCTCTAATCAATCCCACAAATACAAAGAACCAAATGCAATTGGCAAATATTAAGCATAGAGATCACAAACAACAATGATAGAAGGAAAACCAAATTTTACTCATCCTTTGATGGAGAAACCATCACATATTTATAAATAAGTAGCTCTGATCTGAGAATTTTAGGGCTTATTAGAGCTCATCATGACCTAACCCTAGCATCCAATCTAATAGGTCACTTGATCCACCCTAATTGGGAGTCAAGATTGAGATCCAAAAACCATGTAAAAATTGTTATTTTTAGCTCCTACTTTTTTTCTGGCCTATCTATGTACATTTTGGCCTCATTCCAAAGGTGCCATCACAAATTAGGCAATCATGATGGCACTATCAACAAGTATGAAGCAAGATTATGTGCCAAAGGATTTGCTCAAATCCATGGCCCTGAATATGAGGAGACCTTTGTACTCATTGCAAAGATGGTGACAATAAGAATTCTTATTTCTCTTGCTTGTTTCTTTAAGTGGAAGGTGTTCCAATTAGATGATTCCAATGCTTTTCTAAATGGTTATCTTGAGGAGGAGATCTATATGGAACAACCTCAAGGATTCATCAAGGATGAGTCCAAAGTGTGTTTGCTCTTCAAAAGTCTTTATGGACTCAAGCAAGCACCAAGATCATGGTATTCAAGACTTAATTCTTTTCTTATCTCACTAGGATTTACTCTTAGTGACTATGATCCTTCCATGTATCTAAAGTTTGTTGATAGCAATATTGTCATTCTTCTAATTTATGTTGATGACATTATTTTTTGTGGAAGTTGTATCAAGCTAGTTGATGAAACTAAGCTAGCACTTGGATGTGAGCTTAAAATGCAAGATCTAGGAGAGATACATTACATCCTAGGCCTAGATATTGATTTTTATGAAAATCATGTCTTTATATGCCAATCTAGATATGCTCACTCTATGTTGAAAAAATTTCATATGGAAAATTCTAAGAGCATAGATACTCCAATGGAGCAAATTGTAAAAGCTCCTAATAAAGGTGATGAAAGATCCTTTGAGGACATCACACTTTTTAGGAGTCTTGTAGGCTCCTTGATTTGGCTTACCATTACTAGGCCCGATCTAAGTTTTTGTGTGCACAAATTGAGTTAATTTATGCAAGATCCTAAGATCCATCATTGGAAGATGGCCAAGAGGATTCTAAGATATGTATCTTCATCTTGTGATTATGGTCTACTTTATAAAAGTGAAGATCTATCCATTGTTGGCTACTCGGATTCGGACTTTGCAAGTGACAAGACGGATCGAAAGTCTATTAGTGCATACACTATCTTTCTTGGAGGCAGTCTAATATCTTGGCTTTCCAAAAAGCAAGATACTATATCTGTCTCTTCATGTGAGGCCGAGTACAAAGCACTCACTACAACTACCAAAGAGGTGCTTTGGATCAAGAGGTTATTAATGGAGCTAAAGTGCATCAAGGAAGATGATCTACCAATGATCAAATGTGATAACATCTCGGCCCAAGCTCTTGCCAATAATCCCATATTTCATGCAAGAAGAAAACACATAGAAGTGGCACACCATTTTGTGAGAGAAAAGCTTATTGGAGGAGAAATCTATTTGGAGCATGTCAACTCGTCCTCTTGTATTGTCGATCTACTCACCAAGCCTTTGAGCAAAAGTGCTTTCATCAAGCATAGATCTAATCTTGGAGTTATATCAAGATCAATGCTTAAATCTTCATAGATAATTTTTTAGGAGGAGTGTGAAGAATTGAAAAAGATTATCTATGTTAGATATAGGGGTCTTATGTTTTTTACATCAAGCATCTAGGTGTAGGATGTTGACAGCTCACACATGTGGAATAAGTTGAAGTAGGCGAATTTTGAGTTCTAGAAGATTTCCAAGTAGATCTCCATATAGAAAATGAACAACTTAAAAGAAATAATGAATCATTACAGAAGATAACATTCGATATGAAATTAGATTTAGAGCAAGTGCAATCAATCTTACAATCTATCCATAAGGAAAACTTACAATTATTGAAGGATGTGGAAGTGGCTAAGAAGAAGGAGGCTAGGAGTAAGAAGCGAAAGCGACAAAGTTACAAGGATATTCAAACTCTTTCAAAAGGAGGTTATCGAAATAGAAGAATGCGTGCATTCAAGTAAGCATATTCTGATTTTTTGTATTAGCAAGAAGCATATGCAACAATATTTCAACTTATTAGAGAAGCTTTATAGCAAGTTCAAAATAGAAAAGTCCCTATTACAAGGTCATATCACTTGAAGACAGAGAGGAATATATTAAACATAGGTATGCATAAGATCATTGTCACCCCATTTCATCTTGAGGAAGTGTATGAAACTGATGGAAGATCAATATCTTATAATTTAATAAACAACTTCTTTGTTGATCTAAATCACTTGCTAACATACATGGTCACATTTTATGATATAACCTTAGAAAAGGTGCATGGTAAAATAATTATAGTACTTAAGTTAGATGAGTCAGTGATTGTGAACTGCAAAAGATGGACAGAGTTAGTAGTAACTCTCATGAATGGTGCACTATCACAAATAGTGGACCAAGGGGATTTCAGATTTAGTGTCCAATCCAAAAATGATTTTTGGTGGTTGGCAGCTTTTCAGGTAATTTTTCTCATTATTAGATTAGATTCAATGGATAGTAAGAATTCTTATTTAACTAAGTTAGTTTTATTCTTTGGATAGTTATTGAAATTGAATCATGATATATTCTCATGGATGTTCTCTAGGACATTTTACCCTAGGATCATCAAGGACCATATGGATGGAGGATTTCTCAATGTTCCAGGAGTTGGAGACTCCAATGTTGAATGGCACTTAGCAGGTGATTTGAAAACATTGAAATGCATGTATAATGTCTCTCACGGTGCTACATCTAAACATCCTTGTTTATATGCATGAAAATGGCAAAATTAGAAGTACAAGATTTACTAGGGAAAATGCAGATCCAAACTGGAAGCCAGTATTGCCTATTTCCTTGAAAAATGTGCATGTCTGCACTCTTCATGCAAAAGTTAGGATAATAGAGAAGCTCATTTATCTTCATATAGTTTTTGCGTGAAATAGTAAGTCAGCATCATCAGCGAAGGAAGCTATTTGTTGATTAGAAGATGTTTTATCGAAAGCAGGACTTCATAAGGGACATGTCAAAATACAAAAAGATAAAAAGCTTTTTGAAAAGTTAGGAAATATGCGTACTAAGCCAAGCGTTAGAGGAGCAAAATCACGTCGATTCCTATCAAACCATACTGGTAAGGCTTCTAACATTCAACACTCAGTTTGGAAAGATATCGTTGCTGCCACTCAAGACTTAGGGGTGATCATCAAATCAAGATTATTGAAAGTTGATGTATGGAGAAAGCTTGACAATATGATTAAAATATTAAGAAAAGACAATTTTTTTGATACTAATAAGAAAGCTCTACAAAAGACTTGTGTTGATTTTGTTGATGCAGTATCAAAAGCATGGGGAAAAGATCACGTCAATCATTACATGGTTAGTATGCATGCTCAGAGCAGCTTTCAATTCAACTATATATTTTGATCCAAAGCATAAGACTGAAATTACGATTTTGACATGTGCAACACATACTAAGAGATCATCATCATTTTTTGCAAACACATCTGGAAGCTTAAGTGTCTAGTCATCACAAGGGATGGAGAAGTCACATTGGCAAGCACGGACAACATTTCATCGAGATATACAACATGGAGAAACCAATGAAAAACAAAACTATATTTGCCAATTATTTTAGTGGTTCTACTGCAGAGTTCAGATTCGACAGATCACCAAATCTTCAAATTACGACAAATTTAGAAAAGCTTGCAAATTTATTGAGCAACAAAGAAGCTAAAAATTCAGAGCTACAAAAATGTTACAAATGTAAATTGTATCCATAATATTCAATATATACAAACTTTCATTCAATGGGATCTAATATTTCATCTTGTGCAATTGTTGTGCTAATGCAGTAACTCTCTACTTGCATATGCATCCAGAAGATGCGCATTGTTCTTGTTACCACTCAATTCTATATACGTTGCATACAATGAATAATGGGAACTCCTTTATGGTACATTCCCATCTATAAATCCTGATATATTCAAAACATACGATCTCTTCACAAAAATTAATTCTATTTGCTTTAGCAAATTTATGTCCACCTAGATAATAAGATAAGGCTTTCACAGCCATTATCATAGTCTCTCCAATTGGACTGAGTTTGGAATGAGCAACGCAAATTTCATTTTCTGAAAGTGGCTCAAGTAGTGGCCGAGACCACTATCCATGTGGAAAGATGATGAATATTGTCTGAAGCCCCCTCGACGAGTAGCAAAGTCATCGATCAAAAGTGTATTCTGCATAACAAAATTGGAGTTCCACATGCATCAGATAAACATACAGTAAAACTTATGCATTCATCATCATCTGTTGCAACTAGATCGGGATGATCTATATTGTGACCACCTATTGAAGAAGAGTCATCTGCAAATTTCATAACTGATGGATGAGGGAATCCCAGCTGGGCCTGGAATGAGATAATTTCTCATCAGATGGCAAACTTCGTCCATGATCACGAACATTTGCCATAGCCAAGGAAAAACATTCCTCACTAGTCAGAATACCTTCTTCATCATCATAGTCAATGCCCGGCACCAAGTCTTTGGTTTCAAAATCAACAATGTCAGAGAACTCATAAATGGTGCTTGACAATAGACAAAGCACCTCATCCTCCCGATAATAAAAAAAAAACACAGAGATCTGTTGTTGTGATATACACATCTTTGTTTATATAATATTTCGGCAAATCAAAAAAGCATTTAGCATGTACATCAGCAATTTTTTTTCTCAATATTGGCATTATAGCCAATGAAAGCATCCCTCAGCTTATCATCTACACTCAAATAGTCAGTGTCTTTATCAGGAGTATCCACCAAGAAATGACTGATATCCTTTATGGAATGTTCAGTACTGGAGGATGAACGGATCTCAATATCGGGTTTCGATGTATTTGACTCTACTGGGATTTTTACTAACAAGAAAAATACAAATTCAATTTGATACTCAAGAAAACGACATTTTCGTTTACAACAATTACATTCATTGGAATTCTTAAATTGGTCAAAAAGTTTAGTGTACATCATGTCTAGCCGCTGCTTCTAATGTGGAAAAGTATGTACAAGGTCAGTGAAATGCATAAACGACAAATTACACATAGAGATTAAAGGGATAATGATTATATCCTTGAGTCTGACATATTGGTCATAAAAACATCCGGACTTTGCTATGCTATACTAAATACATGTAAGAAAGGTCGAAAGAGGGACTTGAAGTACTCTATGCGCTCAATTATACCAAACTCAGTGAGAAATTTGGACAACAAGGACTCCTGACTAGAATCAGATGAGGAAGCCATTGCCTAGTATCAGTTCTGTGCGAGAGGGGAGTATCTATGAAAAAAGGAGTACAGTACGTACGCACAGAAGCGACATGTACAGTCGAAGTGTCACTCTTGTGCGCACACAGAGAGACGAGACAATGAGAGAGCAAACGGGATGCATAGAGAAGCGATATGTGTTGAAAATCATAAGAAAATGAGATGCGCAGAGAACCAATATGAGAGAAAACCGAAAAAGACAAAAAAAAAAAAAAAAATTCACACGTGCGAGTCAAACGGTCAATTGCCCATGTGTCATCCTACAATTGGCTCATAACGGCCCCACGAGCGAATCCGTATAGTTGCCAGGTGTCAAGAACTGATTCGTTGGAACATGGCACGTGTCGAAGTCTCATTGGGCCACTATAGACCCACATGTGAATGCCACATGGCAATTGTTGACTGGATGGTTCGGATCACACATGTGACCACACGTGCGAAATTCGAGGGCACATGGTTGCGAGCGCGGAGGTCATTCAAAGTATTTGACTCTTGGACTAGAGGTCGATGGAGCTTTCCCCTTGTGGTTGATAAATTTGTCTTCCACAAAAATGAAATCTCTACTGGTGAACAATTTGAGTGTCCACATTGTAGAGTTTGTATGCCTTGTGATCTAAGGAATAGCTTATGAAGATCAATTTTCTGCTAGTGTCATCCAGCTTCTTTCTTAGATCTTCAAGGACCTAAGCGTAGGCAATGCATCCAAACACTCTGATATGCTTGAGTGATGGCTTTGATCTTGTCCACACCTCATAGGGTGTTTTGCCATTTAGAGCCTTGGTGATGGATCGATTTTGTAAATAGGTTGCTGTGGTAATAGATTTTGTCCAAAAGTTCTTTGGAAGAGAGGCATGGGCCTTCATGCTCTTGGCACTCTCGATGAGTGACCGATTCTTCCTTTCAGCTATACCATTGGACTGAGGTGAGTAGCTGGTAGTGTATTGTTGATGTTTTCCATTTGCCTTGCAGAAGTCCTTGAATTTAGTGGAGATGAATTCTCCCCCTCCATCAGTACGTAGAGCCTCGATCTTTCTCTGAGTCTGATTTTCAGTAGATGCCTTGAACTACTTGAAGAACTTGAAAGCTTTGGATTTGTTCTGCAAGAAGTAGGTGACAATTTGTTGAGAGAAATCATCAATGAAAGTTAGGAAATAAAGGGCTCCCCCCTATCGAAGCAGTCTACATTGGGCCACAAATGTCGCCATGTACAAAATCAAGCAAAACTTTAGAACTATGAATTGAATCAGACATGAAAGGACTTCTTGCATGCTTGCCGATGATACAACTTTCACAAGGAGAAGTCGGTTTGCTAACAGAAGGAAGATCTTGCACTAATTTTTGAGTCGACATTTGCTTAATACTATTGAAATTTAGATGGCCTAATCTAAAATGCCAAAACATATCAATCGATTCAAAAGTCAATGTGTGAAGGGCTTGGCTGTTTGTCGAATAGCAGTGACTAAGCTTGTAGAGGTAGCCACTTCGTTCGAAGGCTAAAACCTTCCTGGACTTGTCGAGTATGGTGCAGCCCTCTCTATTGAATTCGACCCGTCGACCAGAATCCGTGATTCTACTTATCAAAAGTAGATTCTTGGTAAGGTTACGAACATGAAAAACATTGGACAACAACTTTACTTCACCTTTCTTGAATTCAACTTTGACTGTTCCTTCACCTTCGATAGAATGAGATGAGTTGTCTCCAAGCTGCACAACTCTTGAGTGGGTGAATGGCTTGTAATCCTTGAACCAGTCTTGATGGTGAGTCATATGTTAAGTTGCTATTTGATCACTACTAGCTATCCCACTCTCTTTGGGACCTGAGATGAATCACTCTCTGATTTCTCAACAAGATCTAAGGTGATCTTGAGCTTGATTTATCTTCTAGATCCAAATTAGATCCAAATTTACTATATATTTGATCAAAACTGGTCTCCTCCTTGATTGCGACTTCACAAGAAGGGTGAATCCACCTATACTGAACCAAAAGCACTTTATAACACACAAATTTCTTACAAATAAAGCCTCTTAAATTTAGTTTGAATCACATTGACATATTAAATCACAAACCGAATAGAATGGAAACATAATTTTTACTAGTTTTGCATTTCTAGATGAAAAAATCATCAAAACACTTGATCTGAACCTAAAAGGTGTATTTTAGGACCTAAGAAGCCTAAGAACAACCTAATTAGGCTCTCAAATGACTGATCCAAACTTCTAAAGAGTGGTGGCATTCAAATCCTTATGAAAATTTTACTAGGAGACATGTACTTCAAGATTCAACTCATAAGAACTTTCTAATTTGGTTTGGTTGAATGGAAATGGGTCAATCTTAGTTCCTGCAGTTATAAATCAGCAAAAAAAGTTCCCTTTGATCTATTATCACTCAAATGAAACCAAATTTGAAGCTACAATCACTAGATTAGCAACTAGTAGCAAGAGCAAAGCCAATACTACTCAAATCTAGGATCTAAACTTGAGAAAATCAAATCTAAAGCTCACTTTTGATTAGGCTCTAATACCATGACAATTTATTTATTTTTGAAAACTAATCCCAATCAATCCTAAAAGTTATGGAGGACGCACAAATAAAAGACCTAGATCCAAACTATGAGCTAGAATCAATACTAGTTACCAAAACTAGCCAATTTGACATTCAACTCCACATTAGGCACATAGATTTGATCAAATGAACAAAGTAAAGTACAACAAGCTTCTCAAACCTGTAAAAAGGTTCATTGCCTTCCAAACCAAGCAATTAATGCATAAGAACACTCACATCCGATAGCTAGAACTCGCCACCAAAAGACAATGATGATAGAAGTGGAAAAACTCGATTTTTCTTGATATTTGGATGGAGATCCCATCATACATTTATACTTTTCAAGCTTGGATCTGAGCATATTATGGAACCTCTGAACTTATCATACCCTAACCCTAACATCTACCCTAATAGGTCATTGGATCCACCCTAACTTGGGGTCAAGATCTCGAGATCCAAAAATGTAAAACAAGCTATTTTTAGATCCTAGAATTTCTCTAGCCTATCCAAACACTATTTGGACTCATTCCAAAAGGTGCCACTCCTATTCTAGGTTAGGAATGAGACTTACAAAGAGTATTCTATGCTATTTGGCACGTGTGACAAGCCACAACATGACCATAATACAATTTACAAGCAATATGACCAAAATTGGTCAAGCTAGACTTGTGAAATTTTAACAAAAAGTTGTAAGTGTTGGATTTCAGTGCTCAAGACCAAATCCATTCGGTAATGAGCATCCTGAACAATCTATCTCAACTGACAAATCGGACTCGATCGACAAATCCTGAAAACAGACGAAGGTCAACACGATATTTCGGACCTTCGCATTTTTCAGAACTTTATTTTTCCCTTTTATGCCAAAAACTATTCTGCAGATATTGTAAGAGGACTGGCCATGAAATCAAGGACTGCCGAACTTTCAAGTACAACAATGAAAGAAGAAGCAGTTCCAACAACAAGCACACAATGCAACAACCAGTCACTCGATCTAGCTACAAGAAGAAGATGAAGCTGCTTTCATAACCAAAGTTGGAGAATAACATGATATCGATTCTTGGTATCTAGACTTCGGAGCAACTCAACATATGACTCACCATCGCGATTGATTCAAAGACTATAAGTCATTCACCCACTCTCGAGTTGTGCAACTTGGAGACAACTCATCACATTCAATCGAAGGTGAAGGAACAGTCAGAGTCGAATTCTAGAAAGGTGAAGTCAAGTTGTTGTCCAACGTTCTCTATGCTCCAAATCTGACCAAGAATCTGCTCTTAGTTAGCAAAATCACCGATATAGGCCGGAAGGTCAAAGGTTGCACAATTCTTGACAAATCTTAGAAGGTTCTAGCCTACGGAAGAAGAAGCGGCTACCTTTACAAACTCAGCCACTACTACTCTTTTAACAGTCAAGCTCTTCACACAGCCACTTCTGAATCAACTGATATGTTGTGGCATTTTAGACTTGGCCACCTCAATTTCAATAGTATTCAGCAAATGTCTATTTAGAGTCTAGGACAAGATCTATCGTTTGTCAGCAAGCCCACTTCTTATGCAAAAGCTGTATTATCAGTAAACATGCTAGAAGCTCCTTTAATTCAGACTCAGTTCATACATCCAAGGGTTTGCTTGACCTTGTACATAGCGACATTTGTGGTCCGATGCAGACTGCTTTGATATGGGGAGCTCTCTATTTCCTAACCTTCATCGATAACTTCTCTTGAAGGACTGTTACTTACTTTATGAAGAACAAATCTGAAGCACTCAAATTGTTCAAGCAGTTCAAAGCGTCTGCAGAAAACCATACCTAGAGGACGATCAAGGCTCTTCGCACAGATAGAGGGAAAGAGTATATCTCCACATAATTCAAGGAGTTCAGCAAGGCCAACGAGATACATCAGCAATTCACAACTAGTTACTCATCTCAGTCCAATGGTATAGCTGAACGGAAGAATCGGACACTCATCGAAAGTGCCAAGAGCATGCTGGCCCATGCCTCTCTTCCAAAGAAATTTTGGGCAGAAGTTGTTACTACAACTGCCTACTTACAGAATCGATCTATCACCAAAGTCCTGAATGGCAAGACACCTTATGAGGAGTGGGCATGATCAAAACCATCACTCAAAAATATTATAATGTTTGGATGCATCGCTTTCACTTAGATCCCTGAAGATCTTAGAAGAAAGCTAGATGACAAAAATAGAAAAATGATTTTCATTGGCTATTCCCCAGATCACAAGACATACAAGCTCTACAAACTGGATATTGAGAAGGCATTCACCAGTAGAGATGTCATTTTTGTGGAAGACTGATTCATTGACCACAAAGGAAAAGCTCCATCGACTTCCTATCCCAGAGCCGACAATTCGGAACTCAACATTGATCAACAACCTGACTCTGACTCCGACAAAGAGACAGACCCTTGACAAGTCGAAACTTATCAGAGGATCAAAGTTCAACCCAAAAGATCGAATCGATCCAAACAGCCTCCATCCTGATTCATGGATGATTCAGCATGCTACTTTGTGCAGGAACCAAACATTGTTTCAAAGGCAATGTCGACACCTGATGCTGACCAGTGGAAAGATGCAATGGACATTGAATTCGATTCTCTCATTGAGATTCAAACATGGACTATTACTGAGCTACCAAATGATCGCAAATGGATATTCAGAGTGAAGTATGATGTTGAAGGAAGATTAAATCGATACAAGGCCAACGTTATCTCTCAATCCGAGATTTCAATCTCGAAGAAAACATATCGAAATAAAGTATCATTACCTTAGAGTGAAAGTGCATAGCAAGGAAGTAGCATTGGTTTTCTGCATAACAAACTACATGGCAGCATATTACTTCACAAAGGCTCTTTCAAAAGAGCAACATCTCAGATTTAATGATATGTTAAATTTGAAGATCAAAGTTTTTTATGATCAGGGGGAGTGTTGGATTTCTATGCTCAGGACCAAATCCATTCGGTAATGAGCATCCTGAAGAATCTATCTCAGTCGACAAATCGGACTCGCCCGACAAATCCTCAAAACAGACGAAGTCCGACATGATATTACAGACTTTCGCATTTTGAAGAATTTTGTTTTTTTCTTTTATGCCTTAATCATTTTTAAGACAATATCGTCTTTTTTGTCTTTTTCACATTTTAAGGGCATTGTGGGGTTTTTCGTCTTTTTCGCATCCTTGGAAAAAATGCGACACTGTGACCAAACTTTATTTTAAGGGCACTGTCGGGTTTTTCGCCTTTTTTGCATCTTTGAGAAAAATGCAACACTATGACCAAACTTCATTTTAAGGGCACTGTCGGATTTTTTGTCTTTTTCGCATCTTCGAAAAAAATGCGACATTGTGACCAAACTTCATTTTAAGAGCATTGTCGGGTTTCTCGCATTTCGCTGCCTTCGCATTTTAAGACACGTTCACGTTTTTTGGGTTTCTCCAAAAGTGGTAGATAGACGTCGCCAACTTATCATAAACCCTAAAAATAGCTAGACCGCTAAATATCCCAAGGGCGGTTACCCACTTTGTACATATACAAAGACTGGCGTAAATAGCATTCAATGCTTGTAAGATATTTTTTAAGACACTTGTAAATATATACTACTAGCTGAAACAAGCAATGTAAGTGTTGTTTTAACATTATAATCAGAATTCTTCTGTAGCCAACGTTATCACGCTCAGCAAGCTGAAGTTATTACTTCAAGCCCATTGTACTCAATGTTGATATTAATCAGAGTGCAATTTTTTGTCTCACTATTGTATTGTTCATTTGCGCAATTTGTATGAATGATTCATCTTGAATATTTCTGCTGCTAACTGTTGTGTTTCTGATCCTACACGCCTATGCTCAAAGCTTCAAGCTTCCGCTGCCGGTCATCCCCACGTTTTACGACAGTAAGAACATGGGCATTTGTGAGGCAAGAACGGTATATGAACTCATTCTAATGACATATCATCAACCTTGAAGTTTGGAAAAAGACTAATATATTAAAAGTCGACAAACTACAATATTTCAACTGCAAAAAAAAGTCAGATCGTTGGCGTCTCCAATCTTTATGCTTTAAAAAATAGGCAATTGCCCTGTCCACTAGGTTTAGAGGCAATTCTGCATCTATGGATGTACATTTACTCATATCGTATTGGTCTAGCATTTCGGGCTCAATGGAGTATATATATGCCAAGTGTCAATGCAACCGACTAAACCAAGTAAACTACTTACAAAAAAAGACATGACTAGAATGCTTACATGCACATGAGAACTTACATTAGGATGTATATTTTCTTGTATAGTGGAAAGTCCTGGCCTTGAGGGCTTTCCACAATTTGAGATTCAGTTTTGACTGCTTGAATTTTCATAGTAGTCTAAGGTCCTCAACATTCTATCTTTTCAAAGTGTAAGGTTGAGGTTTGTTGACAAAATTTTTTTAGTTCCATCTTGGAAAAATCAACTAAAAAACATAAATCCTAAACTATCCATATGAAAAAACATTCTTGGATTTTCAAATCCAAGAAAGTCGGATCCCCAAACCATGGGAAGTTCCAAGCAAGCAATGTCAAAAATGTGATTGTCTAAGAATGTGCAAGCAATGAGATTTTTTCAAATCCTAGTTGTATTGAAAATGTGACATGATGGTTAGCACTTCATTTTTTAACCTCAAAAATTAAACTTCAACTCAAACTAGATGCATGACTAGAGATATATGACAACACTAAAAAAAACATTCATAAAATAATTTTTTGAATGCACACAGATAATCTATATTTGATTATTGTTGTAATTGATTATGTTAGTGCGTCATGCACATAAAGAGCCTAGCAAAGCGAGCAAAAAAATATATGAATTTTTTTGGCATTCGTAACTTGCATGTAAAGGCGCAAACCATGGGCATGCATGCAAAAAAAAAAAACAAATGTTTTACTATTTGAAACTCACATATAAAGGATCGAGTTCTTGCAATAAAAGTCTTAGCAATGTGGCAAAGCTTTTAGCGTGCATATACCCTCATGATTTAAAACATTGACTTTCACGATGCCTATTGGAAAAACTCCATTGACCTACTTGGACACGTAGTATTGGTTTTTGCAAAGCAATGCCAAAAATGTGATTGTCTAAGATATAATACAAAGGTAATGAGGTATTTTTCGATCCTAATTTTCTTACCTCAAACATTGAACTATTATTCAAAGTGTGTGCATGAATAGAGATATGACAACAGAAAAGGACACATGAAATAAACTTGTGAATGCGAATAGAATATTTTTATTTGCTTAGTTGTTGGTGCTGATGTTGGTGTGTCATGGAAGCTGAGAGTGATAGATGCATGCAAAAACACGAGGGACACGAAGCTTTTGCTATTTATGCAAATACAAAAATGCATCTAAAGCATGGACATGCATGCAACAAAAAGGACATGAATTCTTTAGTGTTTTCCACTTGCATATAGAGGTGCATCCGAAGGACCCAGTTCTTGCAATAAAGTCATTAGCAATGTGGCAAAGCTTTCTTTGCGGACGTACCCTTAAGACATCAACTTTAACGTTGAATTTTGCATAAACTCCATAGACCAGCTCAAACACATAGTATTGCCTTTCGCAAGGCAATGCCAACAGCCTCTCCACGCTTCTAGAACACAAGACCATAAAATTACGTGGAAGTGCCCCAAAACACATCACTGTAGTCCCGACTCAGGTATTTTTGCTCCTTTGTTTCTCAAACAATCTTTGAAATTTTACTCCCATGTCAAAAGTACACGAAACTAGTTTGTTCAACAATCCTCTGGCCAGATCTTATATAGAAGAAATACAAATCAACTCGGTCAACAATGAAATGACAATCGTACTGATCAGATGATCAGATTGAGCCCTTGGGCAATATTTATTTACCTCTCATGGGCAAGTGCTTGAACAGTTCTCATTGGGCAATATTTATTTACCTCTCATGGGCAAGTGCTCGAACAGTTCTCACCCCAGCAAAGTACTTATCCCACCTCCTTAAACATTGCTGCAAATTGACATGTCAAATGGATCCAAAATTGTACGTAAAAAACAGGTTCGCCGCTAAGAAAGTTCCTCTCAGTCCTTGCACAGGTGGCTCCTTGGTGAAAATCTCGTTTCCTCTTCTCCAGGTCTAGAGTTGAGCTCCACTCAGCCACACGAGGGACATATGAGTTTTTTTGAAAGAAAAATCCTCCCACCTCCCAGTGTAACACCCAAAGTAAATACATTACCACTTCCTGCTTTTTTTAAATAATAAAATCAAAATGAGACTCAGGAGAGCTTCCTTGAGATGTTCCTGTAGCCACTTCCTACACAAGTCAAAATGACAGTGCCTGTCACAGGGTCTGGCTTGATATTGAACTGCACTCCAAGAAACTCCTTGATATGCCGCAGAGTCCTTATACCATGGGGAGAGAGCTTCCCAACACGAACCTTAGAGACATCTGCTGGGCAAAGGCCACACAAAAGGAAGAGCAAACCCTACATCACACAAATTTTACCAGTTAGCTATGCTATATAGCTAGATGACGAGAAAATAGAGGAGGACAGAAAATTGAATATCTTCAGCATAGATGGATGAGATGTTTTTAGTGAATAATCATCTCAGGCATACAGACCTGACGTGCTGTATCAACCACGCCTCCCTGCTTTATTTCCTCTAGCAACTGCATTGCAGCTTGTGCTCCAATGTCTTCAGGTAGTACTTGGGCATGTGCTTTGTCATTACGGACATCGCCCTCTTCACTTTTGGAGCAATTAGCTGCAGCCTCAGAGCTTATAAGACACCCACTGGTGGTTTCGGCCACTAAAGAGATACCATAACCAGGCGATCTACCAAACAAATCACAATAACTATTAAGAACTTCAAATAAAATGTGTGCTAGTTGTCATTGCATCATCTCCCACCATTATTTAAGAGTGAAAGTTTCCTTAGACATCCATTTTGAACTCTTTTGCTGATTTTCATTTTCCTAGGGGCCTTCAACCCTTGTTTTGCTTCATACTATCAGACTTTGCATAGCTGACAAACTTCATTAAAAACGTCATACAATAGCCATCATGCATAGCACAGGCCAACTGCTATGACATCCCTACTCACATTGTCTTTGCCCAAGGGTAGGTGCACATTGCATGTAAATAAATACTTGCCCATTAGTTTTCATGCAATCCTACAGTTGACCAACATATTGACTAATGTAAGCTTACTTTCCAGATTCTTGACCAGAATAATGGTCGGTAAATATGTACACATCAGGCAAGAGACGGTTCAATACTCCACGAGCAGCATCAACCATCCTATTAGACATGTGTGGTGAAACTCTTGTGGAGTAAGCAACTCCCCTCACTCGCTTTACCATACCTTCATCCACCCATCTAACTGCCTGCAATACGAAGTACAGGACTCAATGAATGAAAACTTTTTAGAATTGAAACAAGGTTTGCTTCTAAATGTGAACCTAACTTACCAAAAGACTTTGGGGAACAATTGGAACTTTTAATCTCACTTCCCCACCTCCCAATGGAGGAGCTCCTCGACTAACAATTTTAAGCTCCAAATCTTCTATCTGGACTCCAAAATGCTTCAGCATTGGAAGCGTAGCAGTTCTGAAGGTATCTACAAATGGATCTGTGTTGTCATTTGTAACACCTGTAAGAGAAAATGGAGCAGAAAATAAAAGAATCTTTAGAACGTAAAACCGATAGAATATAAAAGCCAAACAAGCCATTTACCCAAAACAATCTCCATATCCAAAAACCATGTGTTTACCTTTAAGTGTGATTGAAAGAGCAGTTTTCCCAAAAAGTCCAAGCAATATCAAAGGCTCGAGAAAATAACCAATTGCACGACCTGTGCCGCAATCATGAACTAAATCTCGGCCGCCTGCTAAAACTCCTGGTTTATATCTCAGCTTTGTTCCTGCATCATTTCAGAGAATGTCAAACTGTTAGGAAACAAAATCCCCTGCCAGGTGTCAAATCCTAAAGTTGCTTGTTAAAGTATTATGTAATGAGTTCGAGTCCACTTGTACACAGGGGTCCAGTACTACTCTGCAAAAAACATATCCCTTAGTTTCTGCTCGAGAATAAAGTTCACTTCATCTGATGTTCCAGAAGCCATCATGCCGATGCAAGAACAAGCTCCTGCATCTAGCGTTATCTTACAACTTCCTGTATATCATTGTGTTAGGATTTCATCGGATAGTGAGAAGAATTCATAAAGACAATGATTCAGCTTAGCGATGGAGTCTCTAGGAGATTAGTACACACTGTAGTGTCACAATGAACACATACATCACCTTATAGGAAGGAATCACACACGCATACAAAAGCCTATATTGCTAAGGCAGAGTACCGTACTCACATTTCATCCAGCACCTCGGAGTAGAAGCCCCACACACTAGACTTGCCACATCTCAACAATACTCACTATCTCATGCTATGGGGGCTTAATACTCCTCTATGGAGTACTGGGTCCACCAACCTACCTATTCCCATCGCCCTATCTAGCAGCTCAATAATGAACTAGAACCTTTATTTTGTCTAGAGATCTAGTACATTAATGGCACTGTTTACAGCTTGCAGTTTAAATGATGCAATCAAGACATAAATTCGTCACTGTTAATTGCCTCCCATACATATTTACATAACACATTTACATCACTTGGACACTCTGAGAATCTGGACAACAAAATAGTGATTACTCGCAGACACCTTAATCTATACACACTATTTTCACATGGATTTACGATCTCAAAGTATAGTGACAAAGTTCTTCCCTTTTCCTCTGATGTCTTAGAATAGCCAACCTCAAATTGCACAATTCTCTCCCATGCTTGCTTGGAACAGCATCGTTGATTCACATACTTCCACCCAGTGTGATCTACCTCATTCATAGAAGCAGTCCATGTGACACTTATGCAGGAGATGGCCACCTGCTCCCTGGAGCTGGAGACCTTGACAACTGTGATTCTAGCATTGATAACTCTAGCATTTTTGCTAGAACACACTTTTTACTTCTACCTTCCAAATTTTTCTAACCTTTTCAGCAACTTTTAGTAAGAAAATGCTTTTTGGTATTATCTGGGTGGGTGAGCCCAACTCAAGCATGACAAGTAGCAGAATTGCCACAACTTTTGGTACAGATGCACACAATCTGTATAATCCACATTCTCATACAGCTCCATGTTCACGTCATCTTAATTATGAAGGCTGGTAAACTTTGTCGTATGATTGTCCAATTGTCCATTTCATGCTCGATGTGATGTTATTTATGCCTATAATTTGGTATCCAAGCACTTCCACGTCCAGAAAAAGTAGGTGCACAATATACAGTATTTTCAAAATTGCTTCTACAATGGGTGCTGGAAGATCTGATTCTCAGATCTCATTGTTGGGGAAGGAAACCCTAATATTTTATTTTGGCAATAACTTCGCCAAAAGAGCTCTGTACAGTTTCTTTTATTGCAACTTCTTCTATAGCATTGGGTTAAGTAGGCCACAAGAGGAGATATAAAAAAAATTTCAAGCCTCCCTATCAAAGTTGGTTAAATGAAAACCCTCTAATTTTAAGTTTGATTAACATTGTCACTTTCCTACATGTTGGCAACCTAATCTAGAGCTGATTGCATCCACTAGAGTATGTCACAGTGGGGCATCCATACTACATCAACGAGCATGCAAATACTTGTCTAGCAAAGTTATCACAAGTCAATTTTTTGGCCAAACAGCAAAGGTTTCATTCCTACAGTCAAACAGCCCTACCACACTTTACAGCACTTCAATCAATTGTTCCACGCAAAAGTTACCAGAAAAATTATTGGTCCAGGGGTGATTTGTGTTTGATGTTGTTCAAATTCGATTTGATGTACTTGTTTTCTGATGTCATAAGGTTGTTAAGATCCAATTACATTCCATTTTGACCTTCTAGAAGTCATAATATTGCAAAGTCAAGCTTTGGTCAAGTAGATGAATATTTGTAATCTGTTCTACAATATTCTGTTGAGGAGCTATGGATCTTACCATTCTTTACCCTGAGATGAGGTTACAACCCTTTTATAGCTTGTCGATTGGAGTTGCCCGTCTCAAAATATTCAATGTCAAAGTTTTGTCAAACACAGTCTGCTCTGTGAGATTGTCTGGGAGTGGTGTGCATCTTCACGTTCCTTACGTCCACATGAGCTTACAACAGTTTGCAGCTCGTAAATCAACATCGTCTATCTCACTGCTCAAGTTTGTAGTCAAAAGTGGAGTTTCTATTGCTAGTACATTGTCTTTCCTAGCATCACTGGTGGCTATATTATCGGTCCAGACGTTAGAGTTGATGTTCACATTGTTACCCCAATGTTGTCATCTAGGGTTACTGAGGATTATTAGGCCAATACTGCGTGCTCATTCTAGGGGCCTTAGTAAAGTCAAATTAGAATTTAGTTAGACTCAAGTTCGCGATTCTAGTGCTTGATTTGGAGCACATGTTTTGCTATAGATAGGTGTTGGGTGCTTTTACCTTATATAGATAATTAGGTAATTGCTTTCAGATTGCTTTTGCTTTTTGGCATAGACTATTGTCTATAGGCACCCTAGTCAATTTGCAATGGGACATAGTTGGAGTACATCTCATCATCATTGTTGTTTGTGTTCTCTTTCATGCGTATGACTATTGTCTAACAGCAATAGGAATCTTGTCTTGGGTAACTTGTAGCAAGTCGGTTTTCTAACACTAGACTGTTACTAATGAGCTAATTAAGGGTCTAGATGAGGGACCACCACAAGATAAGGTACAATCTATTTATAGTTCTCTTTTGTCAGATTAAAGAGTCTTTATTCATCCTAATGTTCCAGGCCATAACATCAGTATGATGAGGTGCATTTAGAGCAGTCACCGTGTATTCTGAAAAATGTACAAAATTTAAATCCATGTTATGCAGCAAGTTCATGCATAGTTGAGGTATGACCACTGCCTCATTTTGTTGCAGCTAAACATTTTGCATACCGAATGAATGCCAAATTGAAGCTTTCTCAACTCCCTTTGCATTATCAAAACCTGAACTTGATTGGCTTCAAGTTTCTCCATGAGTATTGCAAAAAAAAAACTTGATCCTACTATGTCAACATGTTGCCAACTTGTTGTAGTTGGTTTTCTTACCTACCTTCAAACCTAAGTTGCCTCGGAACAGCATTCCGGAATGCTGTTCCCAAAAAACTGTAAATTTTCTATTTACAGCTGCGATGCCCCATTTCCAGCGCACTATTGTTGGAGGCAAAACATGTGGAGAGAGGAATAGGTGGCCAAATGGGCAGTGTGCGCACTCTATGTGAAGGCCATGATGAGCGTAAGGTGAATGTAACACATAGAAGAGGGCAACAGCCAACAGTGATTATGTGGGGATTTGCAAGCAAAGCAACTTTTTGAAGCTTTTTTTCACCCTTTTTTTCCTTGCTTTGTTTGGAGGCTATAGTGCATTATTTTGAGTGATTCCTATTGCTAAGATTGGTCGTAGGGTTGCTAGGAAGAGACTTATTGCATGTTCCCAGGCTTCTTTACACATAGGTGTTCACTATGAGCATTCATGTGGTTGGTGTGCATGAGGGATTTTGCATTGTTAGGGTTTACGGATTTAGGGTAGGTCTTAGACGTCCATTGGCACTACGGTTCAGGTCTTAGGCAGCTCTAGGCTTGTTTTAAGTCCCTTCTTCCACTTATCCACTTTCCATTGAGTTTTTTGACCTTTTTTATAACGTCTTGAGGGTTTCTATAGCCATGCCTGTGGCGGGACGAGGCGTGTAGGCAAAGGTGGATCTCTTGGAGGGAGAAACCATAGTTTTTTCAGGTTCAGGTGCACGCAGATGGCGTTGCTTGTTTTGCGGTGCCACCTTTTTGTAGCGTGGCGACAAGGATCAAAGCACACTTGCTTGGTTTGACCAGGCCAGATGGGCGAACCACGGGCATCGCCCCATGCGTGGTAGTTCTTGCACCTAAGCGAGAGCACCTTCTGAGCACATACGGAGTAGCAACAACGATTGGGCCCAGGGTACAAATTGGTGGGCAATTAGGTTCTATTCGCACAGGATCAAGGGCTGGCAGTGTTAGAGTTAATGTTTACTTTAGTACCCCTAGTGTTATCATTTAGGATTAATTAGTGATAGTTTGGCCATGCCTGCGTGCTATTTAAAGGGCCAATACTATTTATAATAAATCATATTTTAGGGTCATTACTATTTATAGTACATTCGTTTTTAGTCATGCATGTAGGTGGGCGCACTACTACTAGAATAGGATTTGCTTTTATCACTTAGAAACTCATCTTGGGTGTCTACCCAATATAGGTAGTAATTATAGCAATTAGCTTTTTGTCTTTTGCTATTTGTTTTTTGCTTTTTACCTTACACATAGTTTAGAGAAAGTATATATGTAGGCTGGCGCCCTACTTCATTTGTAATGGGACATAGTTGGAGTACATCTCTTCATCATTGTTGTTCTCTCTCATGTGTATGACTATTGTATAACAACAATGGGAATCTTGTCTTGGGTTATTTGTATGATCAAGTCGGTTTTCTAACATGGTATCAGAGCAAGGTTCAAGATTCAAGAGAACAAGGAGGTACTTCAATGAACGGAATCAATTCATAAGGGATTGATTTGGCCATCATCTTCAAGGAGAAGAGCAGGTGCAGGTGGTGTCCCAAGCCAGCTCTCAAGTTTGATCTTCAACTACAACAATGGCAGCTTTGTGAGAGAAGATCCGGTGTACAAAGGATGAGCTGAGCTGCAAAGAGGAGATTAGAATCAGCCTCGTTTCTCTAATCGTTTCTCTGACATTTAGATTTGCAGGGTAGATTGGTGAAGAGAGAGAGCAAGGAGCTGGTGGACTAATAAGGGTTCAATCCAGTAGACATAAGTTGTTAGCAGCAGGAGAATATGGCAGCAGTGGCAGGGATTCAGATAGAGATGGCAAAAGTTGCGCTCAATGGATCTGCTTACCATAAAGGTGTTGCAAGTGGAGGCTATGGGACTCCTGCAGGCAAAAGAGGCACATGCATAGTGGGGGTGCTTCTAGATATGGAACTGGGAAAGTCCAGCAGGCTATGGAGCTGGTGCAACTTGGGGATGTTTGCAACGGCGATACTGGCCATTCCGAAGTTGTGCGCGCTGGGTCTGGAGCATGTCAGCGCCTAGGTGCTCAGAAGAGGTGATGCAAGTTGGCTCTGTGGAGCGCAGTTGTGTGCACTGCCTATGCATCATCATCTCTCAGACAATTGGGATTTTGTACCAGCCGCAGCTTTGATCCTCCTTTCTTGAGCAGACAAATCCATAATTCTCTGCACAAATCCTTACCATCATCATCTTTCTCTTCATGTGAAGGCAGAGCAGCAAGAGCGGACCGGTTTTGTGGATGGATTAAGCCAAAGAGGCCAGGGGATGGCTGAGCAGGCTGGGATTTGTCAGCCGCACAACAGCACAGACAGATGCAGATAGTTCAAGCACAGTAGCAAAGGGTCCGGAATTTGCTCGATTTGGAGCAGGATGCTTCTGGGGTGTGGAGCTTGCTTTCCAGAGAGTGCCTAGGGTAACCAAAACGGAGGTGGGGTATTCTCAAGAAAGAATTCACAATCGTACATATGGGGATGTTTGTAACGGCGATACTGGCCATTCCGAAGTTGTTCGAGTGCAATTTGATCCGAAACAGGTTGGCTACGAGAACCTGTCAGATGTCTTCAGGGAGCGCCATGATCCAACTACACTTAATTGCCAAGGAGGCGACATTGGAACACAGTATAGGTCAGGCATTTACTATTATACACCTGAACAGGAGAAAGCTGCACGTGAGTCATTAGAAAGAGATGGAGATGGTCGCAATTCTGGTTGCGCGCCTTCAAGTGAGTTCGGCAGTAGCGTACTGAAGATGTCCGCGGATCAGTGCACAGTTGTAACAGGATCGTCCAATGGGGCCCAAGATTCATCAATGACATGGAGCTCTGATCACGTGCACCGTTGGATCAAAAGAAATCGTTGGATGAAGCTGAAAGAGGCTTTAAATGGGCCCAAGGGAAATTGAAGGGCACTTAGCCAGGCAACTTCAAAATTTCAAATAAAATTTGCATTCTGAAATGCATGAAAGGACCCGACTGGTGAATTTGGGATTGAAGGGCAGGAGTTCTTCATAATGAAGAAACAGTTCATTTTTGAACTCATTTCCTAAGGCCACTTTGGAAGGGCCTAACTTTGGCGAGAAGAGGGCTTTTGGGGCCAAATAAAGGCCAAATTGGAGCTTTTGGCATGCAAGTGAAAGCACAACAAGACAATCACATACAAATGGGAGTTTATCGCATGCAAGTTGAGGATGATTACATGCAAGGAAGCATGGACATACACAGATTGCTAGGATGCAATGGCTGTGTCATGTAGTAGGAGATCACTAAGGTTTAAGAAGGGAAAGAACCTTGATGCATGCTTAAGGAGGTCTCAGGAGTAAGGATCAACAATACAACTAGGAGTTGTTTGCAATCAGTTGCAAGGTGAAGAAGAGATTCACAAGAGTAATCAGAACAAGGTTTCTCACAAAATGGAAGGGTTAACTCACAGGGAACGGAAAGTCTACATGAAACAAAAGAGATGGTAAGGGAAGACAATCAGCGATCACGGTGATGCTGAAGCTACAAAAACGGCGACCAACAAGCATACTGAAGGAAGGTCAACTTCAGACGTTCTAAGATTGACAAAGTTTTGTCGAGGTTGGAATCGACAAAGGTGCAAATTCTTAAGAGGAAGTTGCATGAGAAGTATAGACTATGAGTCTATATAGATAAATCGATATTCAAGAGGATGTTTTCACAGTTCTTATCATGGTGGCAAATGATAAGTTCGTTGTTACAAGTGACAAGTGTGGCAAGCTGTGTGGTCAACATTCCACGTTGTATCGGTTTGGTTTCTATTCAAGTCATAGTAACTTGGTTATGTTGTAGAAACTATCTTGTCTATCTGAACTAGTATCACTTCAGATTTATGAGTAATCGAAGTGATTGCTTGTTGTGGTTGTCATGTAATTCCTGAATACCATCCAAGTCATAGTTGATTGTTCATGTGGTGGTACTAAATGAGATCAATTCTATTTTGAGTTGGAGAAAAGTTCTAGAATCTATCCAAGTTCATGTTCTGTCATGTGGTAGATTCTGTTATAAGATTGGGAAGCCAGGGTTGTTGATTAGCCGTTGAAAATCAACAGTACAGGTTGTTTAGCTTCAAGAAAAACAACATGGTTGAAGATGGACGTTCACCAAGTTTGCATATGACAAAGTGTCAGAATAAATATCATGATGAAATACTTTCTAGGTTGGAAAGTTGTTTGGTGCAAGTGACTCTGTGTGTGAGATAGAGGTAGGAATTTCCATGGAAAAGATCATGTCAAGTACTTTGTGTGAGAAAGTCTTTGAAGGAGAGAATCAGTTACTTTGTGTGAGGAAGTATTGTATACATTTATCTTTCTATTAGGGATGCTCTTTTACTTGCATATTTGGTTTGGTTCATGGACGATATTCTATTCTATTTGGAGAGAGTGGTTGGAATGCAAACATGAAGTGTACATCCAGGGGTAGTAGCTCAACCAAAGTCCATCAAGTTCATCACAAGTGGTAACTTATGAGAGTACCAGGAGAATTGAAATGGGTTCAATTCAAGGAATCGACACAAGTGGAGCCGACTACTTATGAACAGGTTTCTAAAGTAGATGAGATTTGATGTTGACATTTGTAGATCTATTTCCTACTTATGGTTATCATGATGGTGTTACTGCAAACAAAGAGGATTATTTTTTTTTTTATGAATGTTGGGGAGATCCTTACATTTGTGGTAGCTTGAAAGATGTTCAAAGAGACCAAGGGAGTCAATCTTCAAGCAAAGTTCTCAAGGTTAAGGCAAAAGTTATCATGTCTACATTATCTGATTCAAAGGGAGTCAAAGTTCTTTGATTCAAAGGAAGTCAAGGAACCGGGTGATATGTTGAACTCATGGTAGTCACACATATACACTAAAGAGACATGAAGACCAAAGCAAGACATTCAGAAGTCATATGAAGCAGGTTCATACGAAAAGGATCAACATTCAAAGGAAATTGTACATCAGCATACGAAGAAAGTTCTACATCGAGTAATGAAGACATTGAGATCAGAGTTGATCATGAGTTCTACATCAGAATTTAGGATCTTCATTACATGGGCTTCATGGAAGATACATGCATACTTTTGTTATGCAAAGTTCTAGACAATGTAAACATTAAGGGGGAGTGTTAGAGTTAATGTTTACTTTAGTACCCCTAGTGTTATCATTTAGGATTCATTAGTGATAGTTTGGCCATGCCTGCGTGCCATTATAGGGGCCATTACTATTTATAATAAGTCATATTTTAGGGTCATTACTATTTAAAGTAAATTCGTTTTTAGTCATTCATGTAGGTGGGCGCACTACTACTAGAATAGGATTTGCTTTTATCACTTAGAAACTCATCTTGGGTGTTTACCCAATATAGGTAGTAATTATAGCAATTAGCTTTTTGTCTTTTGCTATTTGTTGTTTGCTTTTTACCTTACACATAGTTTAGAGAAAGTATATATGTAGGCTGGCGCCCTACTTCATTTGTAATGGGACATAGTTGGAGTACATCTCTTCATCATTGTTGTTCTCTCTCATGTGTATGAGTATTGTATAGCAACGATAGGAATCTTGTCTTGGTGTACTTGTATGATCAAGTCGGTTTTCTAACAGGCAGTAGCGGTGCAGGGCCATCATGGCCTAGTTCTTCAGCAGCAAGCCCATCACAGCCTCATCAACAACAATAGCAATAGCAGGGCCATCACATCTAGTCCATCAGCGCAGGGCCATCACAGCCTAGTTCATCAGCAGCAAGCCCATCACAGCCTCCATCAGCAATAGCAGCAATAGGGCCATCATCTATCGGTGAGGCTTTTCCATCAGGGGAGTCAATTGGGGGAGGGCCTACTGAGGGTAGTGGCCCAAGTTCAGCAAAGGCAGCAGTGCCTATGATAGCTATTGGAGGTGTTGGGGAGAGAGCACAGGGTGGAGCACACACACGCCCTAGAGTCAGGCCACGACCACATGCACCTACACAAGACACGGCGGGCAGATATCGACAGACCAAAGTGCCTGCAGGGTGTCAGCGGACACACCATGAGGCAGCCACTAGACTTATACGCCAATTTTTTTTACAACGGATACCTTGCATTTGCCTTGGCCGACACCAGCATCTTCCGTGACATGATGAGGATGAGAGAGCTCGGCCCCATACGACATGCCTATGCCACATATGGTTGCTCTATTCTATCATATGGGTGCACTGATAATAGGCATAGGCCTATTATCAACATCTTGGTTTCATGTTCGCTGGGCACTATATTTCTCAAGGGGTGTACATGCTTCCCGAGATGGCACTGTTGAGTCGGGAGAGTTTATCTATGAGCATTGATCTTTTGATGCAGGACATAGGAGGCCTCCCCAAGGTTTCCACCATCACATCCAATGCCATCTTCCTAGCGAAGCCATCACCCACAAGCTTTGCCTACCACTTCGTTGTATTGGAGTGGTTGCTTCGGGTTCGACATGCATTGCATTTTGTAAAAGCTTTTAGCATTGTTGAATTGTTTTTTCTATAATGCAATGATTAGTCTTTTGGTTTCTGTAGGATGTTAGCTATCCGAGAGAAGTGGCTTTGACAAGTGGAATTTCTTCCACAAGCCCATACACGCCAATGTATTATGGTACCTTTCGAATCGCCTTTTCGAACCATGTTTGAATTGAGTTTGAATCGGGAAAGATTTGGCTTCTCCAGATTCGAACCAGCGAATCGGTTTTAGGTTTTTCTTTTTAAACATTGATGTCACACCATACATATTACATATTCCAATGTACCATGTGCATGGTTAGTTAGTAGTAAATTAGCAAATGTTCAATGATTCGAATTTCACGAAAATCACAATGTATACAATGTGCATTGTGTAACTTTTAACTATCAACAAGTAATAGATTATAGTACTAACTTCTAAGTTTACACTCACACACACCTAAAGGCTAACTCTCTGTTACAATCCCTACTTACTGCAAACCTCCAGGTGCTGGTTAACCACAAGAGACCGAACGATTCATGTTCTACCCCGCCATAGGACCTAATCCGGGTCCACCCACCGTGCCCTGGCCTGCGACCGTATCAAGCTGGATCCGACCTCCATCCTAGACGGCGTCCCATACCATCGCCTAGGCTCTCAGCCATCTCCTGCCCCATGCTAGCAAACATCCTGGCCGTGCACACGCTCTCCATCTACCTCCTACAAGGTAGATAGAATCGATGGCAAATGAGCCCTCCTCCCCTTGTATACCTCCAAGGAGAGAGACTTCAAGCCATGTGCACTCCTGGATCATGACATGTGGCAACCATGCAGTACAACTTACTAGTAGCTAAGTAATGGCTATTGTAGTTAGAACTTAGTAGTTACTAGTTTGTAACTTTGTGAGCACCTCAGCACTGAATGTTCAAAACTTCAATGTAGTATGTACCTAGGTCCTACTCTTGAATGTTCAATGCAAATTGCAATGCATCATATTTCATGGCACATGCATGTATCGTGTTGTCAGGACTCAAAAGTTAGAACTTGTCACTTGTGCCCTATGCAGGTTTGCATTTATGTTCCTGGTCCTGGAACGATTGCTGAAAGTTCATAGGGGCTTGAGGCAGATGGTTGTTGTCGTTGAGTGGGCGCAGTGGGGGCCATCACAGGAGCCCAGGAGTAAGAGATTCGAGCGGACCGTTTTGTATTCATCATTTTGGGATGAGGCTTGATCCATTGTGGTGGGCCTACAGCCTATCTACACTGTCCTGTGCCTTACAGATCGAGAGGGCTGCACATTGGGCCCCTTGTACGAGTTCATGGACAGGCTGGGCGAGCAGTTGAGCCTTTGCACGACCATTAGCCCAGAGAAGTATATCGCTGAAGCCTGACGCTTATTACTTAAGCCTTACTAGTTAGTAGTTACTAGTACGTAGTTGGTACTAAGTTCTAACTTGAAACTTCTGAGTTGTAACTTGTAACTAATATTTGAAATTTAAATCATGTTTGAAATCATTCTAATTTCTTGCAGGCTTGAGGAGGTCCGACTCCTTTGGCAGAGCAAGTGGGAGTGGTTTCATAAGCCCCTGCATGCCATGGCCCACATACTCCAGAAAACATAAAAATCGAGAGTCAAGGTATATTTTAAGTTGGAGACCCTTCTTGCAAGATGTTGGCAACTCCAAAGCAGTTAAAAATTAATCTAATAACTTAGGTTCCTAAGGTCCTAAGTTAATAATTTTAAGTTGGGTCCAAACTCTTGGCATGCAAGAGTCTACTTGGGTCCTAACATTTTTAATGTCTCTCTAGGTGAAATTCGTGGGTCCTTGGGACTCATGCATGGAAAGAATGCATGCAAACACCTAGAGGAACTCTACTTGACTCATCCACCTACTACCATGCAATGTACCCTTGATTCTCAACCAAAAAATATAAAAAGGGCCCTCCTCTCCTCAAGCGCTGACCTTCTTGAGGTCCTTGGTGGAGGAGAAATCGTGAGAGAGGGTGGAGAGCCTTCCCCTTCCCAACATCTTTCCTCTTGGTGATTCGGTAGTATTGTCTGCAGAAAATTCTTGTATTTTGCTTATGTTCTTTCCATCAATTTTTATGCTTTCTTGCTGCACCGAGTTTTAGATCCAATCAGCCATTCTAATTTTCTGATTTGTACATGTAGGCTGAAATCTACAGTTGCTCATAACCTAATCAATACTTGATCAATCCTTGTCAGCTTACTTGCAGAATCTCTGTTATGATTAAAGGTTTCCATCGGGTGTATTCACATCAAATTCGGTGCTGATTTGGAAAAGATTCAAACAATTTTCCAAATCAGATATGCGCCAACTTTCAAGGCTGCTTTCTGATTTTTTTTTATCTAGAAAACCATTCTGACATCAGTTTTCAGTTCAGGTTGGATCTAAGATACTCCTAAGATGTTCTAAACGTCCTGCATAATTTTCAGTTTTGCATGCATGTTGCATGCTACATGCATGTCACATGCCTGTCTTGCATGTTGATGCATGTTCAACGCATGTGATCTTTTAAGTCTCAAGGCAACTTGTGGGCTTCGAAGATCCAAGATCCTACAAGCTTCCGCTAAGTTTTTGTCTAGAGTTGTGTTTTTACATGCTCTAGGCCATCCCGATTTGCAGCAGTACTAACTGCCCCTTGAACTGTGATTCAGGCCAGCTGCGTTCCGTTTCATGGTGGTCGAAGTTTGGGGTTGATGTCCCCAAATTGCGTCGCCTTGCCATCAGGATTCTCTCACAGGACTGCATTGCAGTCGCTTGTGAGAGAAACTAGAGTGTCCATTCCCTGATTCCCTGCACAGTTGGAGAGGTTGGCGTACATACACGCCAACCTGAGACTTTTGGATAGACTCCAGACCACCCCAGAGCCTATCCAGGTAAGCCATAAATTATAATTTCTAACATGTTATCCCAGTTGGCAGTTAGTAGATACTAAATAGATCAATCATCATGGTAGACTGTAGCTAGATTTTAACTTTTGTCGGCCCTTGTATTTTGTCTTGATTCTTGATTTCAATGTGCATTGTAACATGTGCGTAGGTTAATCCCGATAAGATCGATGTGGCAAAGGTTCCAAAGTTGCCACCGAGAGACCAGGCAGAGGAGGACGTGTACGCATTCCTCCATGAGGAGGCCATGCAGAGTGTAGGTGAGAAATTAGGAATTAGCTCTAGCCTCTAGGCTCTTAGAAGTTAGTACTAGCTATCAAGGTTGACAACTTGACGTTGCATGTGCCATGCTTCTGACTTGTCACTTCAGGCTTGCCGCTTGTCAGTTCAAAGTTGACAGTGTGTCACTTGTCTAAGATCTTAATTGTCTAAGGTCTTGAATTAAATTTTTGAAGTTCGAACTAATTATTGTAATTTACTAATTTGCAAGCAATAATACGTTTGTCCCTCCTTGTGTGCAGGACCTGTCACTCAAGCAGAGCGCAGGAGGAGGGCAGGAGAGGGTAGCAGCTCCCGTGCTCACAGCCCTGAGGCCCCTGACGACGTGTCTGAGTCTGAGGCATCGTCAGGGTCAAAGTCCTCAGAGGAGGAGGAGCATGTGGATGAGGAGTCCGAGGAGAGTGGGGATGAGGATGAGGGGCATCATACCTCTACCTTCGATGAGGATTTCGCAGCTGCCACTCGAGAGACCACAGCAAGCTCCACAGCACCAGCAAGTAGGAGAGCTTAGAGTGCTCATTGTACATTGTAGATTGTAGATGTCACTAGATGAGCATTGACTCTTGAGTTGTTTACACATCATGATTTATCATCAGAGCTGAGACATGTGGCATTACATTGGTGATCGGATTCATGAGGCACCTGGCATATGTATTTACAGTTTACTATTATGTTATGAATCATGATATATTATGGATTCTCATTTGGAATTTCTGATTCCTGAAGTTAACTGTAGTCTATTAGTCGATTATCTAATTACTAATTAGGAATATCACAATTCAGGATTCAGTAGTTAGTAGTTACTAATGGTTTTACAATTTTGATTGGTATTTAATGTATTATGTTAGTAGTTACAACTTACAGATAGAATGTTCAATGTTCAATGTTCATTGTTGAATGATGAATCATGAATCTAAGTTTCTACCCTAAATTTTTTTGGCTTTAGCCTTTCTCAAACATTGTCATAACCTTCTTGTTTATTCTTTTAAGTTTTCTCCGATCTCGACATTGCAATTTGCAAATAAGTTTGAACTTCAACTTTCAACTTTGAAACAAAATTACAATCTATAGTCCTAACTCCTACGGTCTAGACTCTACCTAGCTACCATTTAATATCCATAATACATAATACATATCAATAATCAGACTAGTCAGTGACTCAGTGGTCACACTAACTAGTCAGTGACTCAGTGGTCACACTCACTAGTAACTAGTTAGTAGTCACTGGTCATTGATCACTATTATAATTTATCAGCTCTGAGCTCAAACCTCAAATTTCAGTTATACTCCTAATTTCTAAATCCTAAGTTCCAAGTTTGAAGTGGCAAGTTCCAACTCCAGAGTCCAAACTCCACAGTCTCATTAGCAAGCAGATCCTTGTACCCAGGATATGGTTACAACTTACAACTTACTGGTAACTGCATTTCTCTTAAGACTTAAACTTGGGTCATTATGTTTTGATACGACAGGTCACAGGTCGCAAGAGATCTGATTATCCTGATTCCTGATATCTGTAAATTTAGAGGAAATTGTTTAGCTATTAGGTATCTGTACAGTGAATATATGACTTGTACATTAGATAAATCATTGTTCGAACCATTTTTTTTTGTTCGAACGGTTTAAAAAAAAAAAAAACTCATTACCTGCTGTCCGCATTGATTTCCAGAATGTAGAGGCCAGTCCCGAGAGAGAGAGAGAGAGAGAGAGAGAGAGAGAGAGAGAGAGAGAGAGAGAGAGAGAGAGAGAGAGAGAGAGAGAGAGCTTCATTCATGTCTTTTCCATGCCAAAAGGCATATAAGACTAGTGAATGTACATGTCAAGTATGTGGTAACCATAGGAGCGTATGAAGCGTCTCCAAAACAGTAACAAAAGTAGCAAATCTAGAGCTAAAGCTATGAACTGAAATAGATGTGATGCTATAAGAAACATGTGGGAGCATGTATACTGCTAAAAGTCATGAGTGAGGTATGACGCTATCATCTAGTCCTGTCCTGCTGATGTTGATGCTATAGAAGGATGTAATACGGCCTACGGCATGAAGGGCCACTGGTGGTCTCTGACGTCGTCTGGGAGGATGAAGAGATCTCCTCGTGATAGGTCGAGTAGCTCGTGTTGCACCATGGGTATGTGTGGGACGATGTCTTTGATCTCTGTGGGCAAGTAGGTCATCATCATCATCATCGTCACCCTCATCAAATCGTCCTCTCCTCTTGGAGAAGAAAGAAGTGATCTGAGGCTGAGAAACCTGACTCTGCTGGGCTGTCTGATACAAATCCTGTCGTAGTATAAACATCTCTCATATCACGAGTGCCACGCATCGGGAATCCTCATAAGCTATGAGCGATCGTAAGGAGACAGGTGTGTCACGGAACAAACAGTGGTATCTCCCTCTGATCTCGTAATATACCGGGCACCTAAAGATAAAGTGCTCCTCTGACTCCACCTCTAAAGAGCATAACTGGCAAATCCGCTCCTCTCTCGGGGTACCCTGGAATCTACCAGTCTCAATAGCCAACTGGTGTGATGATACGCGGAGTTGTCCCAATGTAAATCTGAGGCAATGTGATAGTCTCAAGTCCAAATAATGTGGTAAGACCGGGAACCCTGCTATGTCAAGCTCAATAAAATAAGTCCAGTAGTAGCCGGGTTTAACCCCAAGTTGTCGCCCCCAAGTACGGTCGAGATATGCCAGATATAAGATGCGCCTGACATACGGGCATGGGTGACAGACTGATGAAGAGAGCGACATTCAGCATCATACCACAGGGGGTGTGGGGGTCGTATCGATGAGGAACGGGTGCGTCTGCTTTTATGGGGTTTAGATGGAAAAGCAAGGGAAGAAGCGGTATGAAGAGAAGTGCTAAGAAAGGCAGCTTGAGTCTCGATTGTACTATCATGTGGGAAGGAATGGAGTAAGGAGGTTAGGAACTCCCGGTAGACTGGTGTATAGCGAGAACTGAATGTATACCTGGGTGCCCGTGTAAGCAAGGGGTGTGAGGATGGCTGGGGAGGTGGGAGGCGGCCGATAGCGAAGGAGAGAAAGGAATGATCAGAGAGAGTGGTAGGAGATACATGAAAATCAGAGATGAGAGGTATGAAAGATGGTGATCCCATGAGATAATCCACAACGCTATGTCCACCACTGTGAGGGTGACAAGTATAACTGCCGGAATTTGGCCAACAAATTAGGCCATTGTAAATGGCTAACTCATGGGCCTCTCCAAACTGCAATAAATGGTCGGTGATGGCCTAAAACTCTGACTGCCGTGAAGAGGTTCGAGCATTAAAATCCCCAGTGAGGAGAATATGCCCCCGCTCTGCGACAGGCGATAAATCAAGGTAGGGTGAACTTGTGCCCTCAGCAAAGGACAAAGACTTTGGAGGAAAATAACATGCCGCCACAAAGAGGTCCCTGTCCAAACCAATATCCTGCCTAGCAATACGAATCCATATATACCGTGCATGCTCGTCGTGTCTGATGAACTCGATGCTCGGATGGTGAACTTGTGCCCTCAGCAAAGGACAAAGACTTTGGAGGAAAATAACATGCCGCCACAAAGAGGTCCCTGTCCAAACCAATATCCTGCCTAGCAATACGAATCCATATATACCGTGCATGCTCGTCGTGTCTGATGAACTCGATGCTCGGATGAAGAGACTCTCTGTATAAGCATGCAACACCTCCGGATCCACGACTGCTAGCTGATCTAGTCTCAAGTCTGTATACGGAATCCCATCTGTATCCTAGGAAAATAGGTAATCCTCTCTCCTGACTCTCATGAGTCTCCATAAAGAGCAATAAATCTTTGTCAATGTGGAAATCGATCAAGTCGCCAGCTATGGAAGATGAGTGTAAACCATCACAGTTCCATACTCCAATCCGGAGATGGTGTGGATGGGGCCTCGGGGCACTCCCGAACCCAAGGACCCCAAATCCCTAGCACTGGGAGCTGCTAGGTGCGCTATCAAGAAAACGCACTCGTCCATCTCGATAAATGACTAGTCTGCCAGACTCACGGGCTGCCTGAAAGGCCTTACGCCTCTCCTCTCGAGATGGTGGCTGAGATAAAGGGCCTCTTCGTGTTGCTTCTCAATCTTGGTTTCTAGCTCCCGTAGCATGTGGATTCCGAAGCTGCGGCCTGTTTAATGCCGATGGATTGTTCAAGTGAGGCAACCTTGGACTGCAATAACTTCTTCTCATTGATCAGAGAAGTAACCGTTCCTTTCAGCTGTGAAATTTCATGCTGCAAAAACTGGAAATCTGCCTTGAATTGATCAATCTGCCCAGATGAAAAACGTTCAGTTGATTTAGAAGGCGTATACGGAATATTGGCTGTAGACTATGGTGCCGGGAAGGAGGAAGAGTGAGCAATGGTCGGTGTGGGAAGAATAGGGTCAGAAGACGGAAGAGGAGCCGAATCAAGGATAGGAGCAGAATGGACAGAAAATGGTGGAAGTGGGTAAGGTGACATGTCAACATGCCATGCTGCCTCCGTGGCAGGTAGCACTGTCATATCGGTGGACAGCATCGAGGGGGAGAGAGAGCAGCCATCAGAGAGGGGGTGGGAGTTGTAGCAGGAGAGGGAGATGGGTCATCGAGGGGGTGAGGTGAAGTGGCAGCGAGGAGGGGGGCTGGAATGACTGTGAGAGGAGGTGAGGGATCAGCGAGGGGGGGTGAGGGATCAGCGAGGGGGTGAGGTGAGGGGGGCAGCGAGAGGGGGGGTTGGAGTGGCAACGAGAGGGGGTGAGGAGGGAGGGGTCAGCGAGGGTGGGTGAGGGGGTGGCAGCTATAGGAGAGGGATCAGTGAGGGGGAGATTGGGGAGGTTAGTGAGGGGGGGAAGGGGAAGGGGCAGCGAGGGGGGAGGTGAACGGTGAGCGAGGGGGGTGCGTGAGGAGGTGGCAGGGGACCTTGAGGACCTACGAGCAAGGGCGCGAGGAGGAAGGGCAAGGCAGGGCCTAGGACGGCAGCAGCCATCGCTGGAGGAGCAGCCATCACTGGAGAGAGAGAGAGAGGGAGGGAGAGAGAGAGAGAGAGAGAGAGAGACGTTGTAGCAATCGGGGCAACTTGAAGCTGACTTCTACATTAGAGAGAGAGAAAGAGATTTTATTAATGTCTTTGCCATGCCAATAGGCATATAAGACGACAAAGTACATGTCAAGTGTGTAGTACAGTAGGAGCGTGTGAAACATCTTCGTAACAGAAAAGAAATGAAATGCCAATATACTATACTACGAACATGAAGAAGACTTTTAAAAAAAACAAAGGTCTAATACTGCCAATAGGATAATGGTATAACCCTATGCCATCAAGTATTGTTGTTGTGGAAGAAAGATGTGATGGGTATAACGCCTGGAGGTGGTCTCAATAGATGCTGCTGACGTCGCCAAGAAGGTCGTCAGCCGACACTTACTCGGGGCATCCCGAACAGATCTCTGGAAGTAGACACGCTCAAGTTGGACCATGGTGTAGTAAAGTTGTTTGGTTCTAGTCCGTTGTGGTATCCCTATTACATCCAAGTCTGGCTGTAGTTGCATGTCTCATACCAGATATAGGACCAGTGAAAAGAACCCCGAGATAGGTGTAGGATGACACAATCTCCAACAGCTGTCCATCAAGAAAAAGCTCTTGTCGCTGCATGAAAGCCCTGGATGTGTTGAAGACCATAATTTTGGTCTTCTCAATGTTGACCTGCGAACCCCACCTAGTACAGAAACCATGAAGACAGTCCAATTGTCTCTGTAGTCCCTCTCTAGTCGAGGAGACTAAAGCAATATCATCTGCATATAGGAGAATGGCAATCAGGATATCCCCAAGTCGGCAACCCGTACCACCGCTCTACTCAATGATCCTCTCAAGCTCGTCAATATATAGTCCGAATAGTGTAGGAGAAAGGGAGCAACCCTGTTTCACCCCGATGGTACTCCATATGTGCTCTGAGAGGCCAGTGTCACCTCGAAAACATCCAAGAACTCGCTCATATAGTGCCATCACAACTAGAATTGTGTTAGTAGAGAAGCCAAGATCACGTAGTCGCTGGATGCGAAGAAAGCGTGGAACAGAATCAAAGGCTTTCCTGAAGTCAACAAAGCAACAGTAAACCCTCTGTCTCCTATGCCTGGCTTCCTCAATGATAGCTCGAAGAGAGAGAGAGAGAGAGAGAGAGAGAGAGAGAGAGAGTTGGGTGTGTGTTTGACAATGACAAATGTGTGTGAATAGATGTTAGATTCTAATTTCTTAGAAGAGTGTTTGAGGGAGAGGCAAGGGAACACCCCCCGATTCGAACCGGCTGGTTCGAACCGATTCTTTGAGGTTCGAACCGGCAGGCCAGGTTCGAATCGGAAAACGGTTTGAACCTGTCTTTTCCATTTCATGGTGGGGTGGGCGGGCAAATCCGCCCTGATATTACCGCTCTTGCCACTCGTATCCTTGCTCAAGATTGTTCCACTTCGGCTTGTGAGCGGAATTGGAGAACTTGGTCTTTTATGCACACAAAGAGACGCAATAGGCTCAACGTTCCCCAGCTGAACAAGTTGGTACATTGCACCACCAACTTGAGGCTAATCATGCACATGCAACAATCTCACTAAGCTATCTGAATCCAATCCAAAGCACATGAAAATAGGCACCAAATATCCACTTTATTAATTTTTTCTCAAAGTACATGTCAAGATACTAGCCTAAACACAAGAGCACTGCTGCTAAATCTCCTCCCAAAGGGAAGCTCGTGAATGAGAGGTACCCTAGGATTTTCTGGACTCCATGTGATGCACATTGCCTTGACCTCCTGGTTGAAGACATTGCGAGATTACCCTGGGTCAAGGAGGTTGTAGACATGGCATGATTTTTGGTGAGATTTGTCACCAAGAGACAGACATTCTTGAGGATGTTCAAGTCCCATTCCAGCTTGGATCTCCTGAGGCCTGCCCCCACTAGGCAACCAAGTTCCAACCTGTTTCCAATTTTTTGATTTGCAATTTTGTTTTAGCTTCAAGCCTCAATGCTCATAGAATTTGAATTTCGCTATAGCCTGCTGCCTATGACCAATTACCATTCTTATTTCATCCTAGATTTGCCTATATGTTCCTTGTTTTGGAGCGGCTCATAAAAGTGCATGCAAGCCTGAGGCAAACGGTGGTTTCAAACCATTGGGCAAAGTGGGGCCCATCACGAGAGGCCAAGGCCAAGAGATTTGAGGCGACCGTGATGGGCACTGCATTTTGGGATGATACACGCGCCATTGTCATATCCATGCAGCCTATCTATAGTGTGTTGCGCCTTACTGATAGAGAGAGAGATAGAGGGTTGCACTTTAGGCCTTCTCTATGAGTTTATGGAAAGGCTAGGAGAGCAGCTTTAGAGTTGCACCAGCATAGCTCCTGACAGGTATATTACTACATTGAAAGTTGATTCTTCATTGAACATTCATGATTAGTTGATAGTAATGAGTATTTGCAAATTTGATATCGATAGTCGGAATCAGGGTTCATCTTGAGACTTGAATGCTCATACTTCACTCCTGATTGTTTGCAGGCTGGAAGAAGTAAGGGGCCTGTTTCTAGACATGTGGCAGTGGTTCCATCAACCTCTGCTTGTCGTGGCTTGCTTGCTTCATCCACTATGAAGGAAGGAAGACCGATTCCATGATTGAGAGCTCAGGCAAGCATGGCATTCCTACGTCTCCTCTATCTATCCTGATCCTAGGGATCAAGATGCACTCATGGATGACTTGAATTTATTCAGGTATGCAATTAGTAATTACAAGCTACAACCTACTAGGTAGCAGTAAGTACTTGGTAGTTATAACTTATTACTTGGTGCCATCATGAATCATGATTCAAATTTCATCTATGTAGTATGTATCGAAGTCTAAGTTAGTAGTAAGCATTTAGTATTTACTATTTTGAATGGTGATGAATGTTGAATGTTGAACGTTCAGGACCGAGCACCTCGATTTCCGTCGTGCAGCTTCCATGCTGAGGGAAGGGCAATTGCGCCCTGTTTCATGGTGGATGAAGTATGGGAATGTTGTTTCCAAGTTGCAGAAACTTGCCATCTGCGTCCTCTCACAAGATTGCGCAGCAGTTGCATGTGAGAGAAATTGGAGTGTGTGCTCTCTGATTCATACGAAGAGGAGGAACATACTTTCTACTGTGCAGCTGGAGAGGTTGGTGATGTGCATGCCAGCCTACGGGTTTTGAAGAAGCTAAGGTAGACCGGGGAGCCCATACAAGTAATCTGAATTCTGTAGAGTCTACCGTGATCTGTCTAGAGTCTACACTAAGAACCTTTTGGCTTCAAGTTTCAAAGTTTACATTTGCTATTTTTTTTTAAATCGTTTCCTAGTACTGAGAATCGAGATCTTGGTTTAATTCCATAGGTTAATCCCGATGACATCGATGTGCCAAGGGTTCCAGACTTGCCACCAAGATCACAAGAGGAGGAGGATGTCTATGCTTTACTCCATCGGGAGCCCTTAGCAGCTGCAGGTTGATTTCGATGCCTAATTCCCCGATTCATTGCGTTATATCAGTACTTATAGATATACTAGATACTAGATTGTGAATTGTAATTTGTAAGTTAAAAGTAATGCCGATCCTAAGTCTTGATTCCAATTTCCTTGTGTGCATTGTGCAGGGCCTACCACTCAAGCTGTTGCAGCACGCAGGACTAGGAGCGTAGGAGAGGGTCTGAGCCATCCAGCAGTCTCAGACACCTCTGAGAGTCCCTCTGGCTCTTACTCAAATGAGGAATCCGCACTAAGGATGAGGGTGAGTCTGATGATGAGGAGGATGACCTTGAGCTTGAGGACATGCCAGTGCCTCCACGACGACAGCGTCCGAGGCGGGCAGCTAGAGCCTAGATGGGGGGGGCCACTCAATACTCAGCATGGATGATAGTGGCATACTCTAGGCTCTAGCATAGACTATAGTAGTTACACATATGACTCATGGGGCCTCAGGCTTGAGCCTTGAGGCCATGCTTGACACTCTTGTTACTTATGCTTTTACTTTAAAGACTAAAGTTTAAACTTTTGACTCTTGAATTGTGATTTGTGATTTGTCAATGGTCATTGGTCAGTACATTGTATAGTTTACAGCTTTACTACTTATAATTTCTGGAAGTTCTTAGATGTTTGCGACTGTGATGTGTTGCGTGCGTAGAAGTGTGATTGTTGGCACGTTATCGAGTACCTACTACCATGTGGCAAATTGCAATGGCCAATGGGCATGCAAACCCTCACGAGCTAAACTTCTTGTTCTCTTAGTAGTAAGTACATACAAGTTACAAGACTCTAAAGATGAATCATGATGATGGTCGTGTCTTTGCATACTTCCTGAAATTTGAATGCACCTGTAGGTTGTGACTTGAGCATGTTGCATGATTTCTCAAGGGCCATAAGCTTTGTACTGGCAATGGGCATGAACATATGCTCGCAACCTAATAACCTATCCATGACAATATCAATAATTGACTGAGGGTACACAGCTTCTCCTCTTGAAATTAAATTCTCTAGAGCATTCTCATGAAATTGGATGTATCTACTTGGTACTAGACTTTCTATGACATGTGTAAATCCCAAAAACCCTTAAAAACACATTTTCAAAAAAAATAAATGAATTTCCTGTTTCAAACCTGAACTAGCCGTTTCATATGCGTTTCAAACGCGTTTCGAAACGACGTACGAAACGACCCCATGAAACATTGGTAGGGCAATATGCGTCACTCGTACACTACAGACCAAGTGTCCTAGTGAGCTTATGACACGTCCCATTGACCAGTCAACTCTCCTGATTTTAAGGAGATTTGTCCAGTAGCCTCAAAATTAAGACCCAATAACCTATACCAAATACAAGCAGGTCATTAACCAAAACTTGCTATTTACATTTTCTTATAAAACACCACAGGCCAATGTGAGCCATTTCAATGTTTACAATTTACAAGTCCAGCGTGTTCATACTGAGGTAGGATTATAAGTACATGACATTCCTTCCCTCCTCAAGGAACATCGTCCACATTGGTAACATAAGGGTACTATGCATGCAAAGCGTTCACGGTCTCCCAGGTAGCAACAGTGAGGAGTCTACTGTGCCATGCAACCAAGTACTCACGGATCAAATGGTTTTTAAGCCATCTCTTTCTCCAGTCCAATACTCTATCAGACAAATCGATCAGTTAGCAAGTTATCGCCCGCATGTGAAACTCTCTTTAAGCGTGAAACATGAAAAACAGGATGAACTTTACAATCCAAGGTAACGATAGTTTATAAGCAACATCATTAAGTTTTTAACTATTTTCTAGGGTCCACAATAACACGAAAATAACTTATATAGCACTTCATTGTCTTAAGAGAAGGTGAGTCCTTTGGAATCAGGAAAACCGTCATGTCTCCTTCCTCAAACTCTCTTGGTGTGCGATCCCGATCAACAAATGTCTTTGCACGATCCATCGCCTATTTCACATTTTTCTTGGCTGACTCAAGCATCTGTACCATGTGAGTTAGAGAGTCTACAACACTAGGCACTTTATGAGGCATTCCTACAGTAATTGGACTAGCTGGCCTAAAACCATAGTTAAGCTCAAAAGGACTCATCTTAGGAGAAACATTCCTTTTATCATTATAAGAAAACTCCAACAATGGCAAATATTTTTCCATTGCATTTGCTTAGCACTTGCGTACGCCCTAAGCATGTCCTCCATGGTTTGGTTAACTCTTTTTTTTGACCATCCGTTTCAGGGTGATCAGTACTGCTCATTCTCAACCGCACCTCACACTTATCCATTACGGCAATCCAAAAATGACCCGTAAAGCGTGTATCTCTATCAGACACTATGGACGACGGTAACCCATGAAGTCTGAATATGTTATATAAATAGATCAGTTACCCCAGGTGCATCTGTCTTTTTATGGGTTGGTATGAAATGTGCCATTTTTGTGAGTATGTCAACCACAACCATTATGGCATCATGTTGAAGCTGCGTACGAGGCAAGTGTGTAATAAAGTCCACCGAAACACTCTCCCATCTTCCCTTTGGAATAGGCAAAGGGTGTAACGATCCAAAAACTTTAATCTTTTCGACTTTGTTAACTTGACACTTAAAACAATGTGTCAAATAACTATGGACATCTTTATTAATCTTAGGCCACCAGAAATTACATCAGACCAACTCACAAGTTTTATCCACACCAGGATGACCTGCACTAGGGCTATCATGACAAGAATGCAAGATTTTCTTACGTAGCTCCTCACAAGCTAGAATTTGCCATTCCTCTTAACAAAAACATTAGTGCAAGCAAAGGGAATACAGGACTCCTTTTGAGACTCTGCATGGCCATGACTCACCTCAAGCTCCACTCTCTTACACTGAGGATCCTCTAGTTGAGCCTTCTTTATCTCAACTAACAAGTCATTTTTAATGACCACAAATGACATTTGATACACTATCTGAGACAATGCATCATCCATTGTATTTTCTGCCCCTTTCTTATATCGAACTTCCATCTAAAATTCTTGCATAAGTTCAGACCATCTTGCCTGTCGGCCTCTAAGATCGGGCTGTTTGCATAAATACCTCAAGGTAAAACTCGGATCCGTACAAATAATGCCTCCATACCTTTAACGCACGGACTACTTTCTCATGAGTTGGATAATTTCGTTGTGCCAAGGTGAGCTTCTTGCTCTCGAAGGCTACAGGCCTTCCCTCCTGCATCAGCACTGCCCCCACAGCAATGTCACTCGCATCCATATCAAGGATATAGAGTTTTAGAGGGTCAACAATTTTTAGAGTGACACACTCATTGATAGTTTGCTTTAACTAATCGAAGCTTGCTTGTTGCAGTTCAATCCACTCACCAAACTTGTTCTTTTGAGTTAAATCAGTCAAAGGTACTCTGATACAGGAATAATCTTAACATATTTTCTATAAAACACCACCAATCCTAGGAAAGACTTCAATGTTGTCAAATCAGCTGGCATACGGCACGCAACGATCACAACTTTCTTAGGATCTGGTCTTACTCCATCAACAGTCACAATATGAGCTAGATACTCAATTTCTTTTTGAAAAGTTCGCTCTTTTTTGCATTAGCAAACAATTCGTTTTCCCTCAAGGTAGACAACACAATCCAAAGGTGGGTCACATGCTGGGCCTCACCTGCACTATAAGTCAAAATATCATCAATAAAGTTTAAAACAAACTTACCCATATACGATCTGAGCGCATCATTCATCAACATCATGAATGTAGTTGGGGCATTAGTTAAACCAAAGGGCCTCACAAGATACTCATAGTGGCCAAATCGAGTTCGGAAGGCGATTTTATGAACATCCTCTTCACGGACTCTAACCCATACCCGCCCATACAACCCTTTGCCTTTTGAAGCACCAACCCCTTTAACCTTCTGGCCACCTGGAGCTTGCCCTTGTCCTTGTACTTGCCATTGGCCTTTGAACTTCTTGAATTTGCACCTACCCCAAGGCATTTGGCCCCCATGAGGTGGACCACCAAAAGGTTTGGCTGGTTAATGGAACTTCTTCCCATCTTCATAGAGGAGTGCCTTAGATCCATGGACACTGCAGTAGGCCATGCATACAAAGAGGCAACAGCTGATGATGAGATCTTTTCCAAGTATCATCGGGAGCTGGCACGCCATGATAGGAGGCAACGCAAGACCACTAGATCCATGGCCAAGGCCAATGCAAAGGATGCAGGAGCGAAGGGTGGGGATGAGGCTGAGGAGGAGTTGGATGATGTTGAGGAGGAGGAGGCCTTGGATGATGAGATGGAGATGGACATTGGAGAGAATGTATGGGTTGATCCCGATGTAGAAACAAAAGCCGAGCTTGTGTTAGAGTTAATGTTTACTTTAGTACCCCTAATGTTATCATTTAGGATTTTAATTAGTGTTAGTTTGGCCATGCCTGCGTGCTATTATAGGGGCCATTACTATTTATAGTAAGTCATATTTTAGGGTCATTACTATTAATAGTAAATTCGTTCTTTAGTCATGCATGTAGGTGGGTGCACTACTACTAGAATAGGATTTGCTTTTATCACTTAAGAAACTCATCTTGGGTGTTTACCCAATATAGGTAGTAAATATAGCAATTAGCTTTTTGTCTTTTGCTATTTGCTTTTTGCTTTTTACAATACACATAGTTTAGAGAAAGTATATATGTAGGCTGGCGCCCTATCTCAATTGTAATGGGACATAGTTGGAGTATATCTCTTCATCATTATTGTTCTCTCTCATGTGTATGACTGTTGTCTAACAACAATAGGAATCTTGTCTTGGGTTACTTGTATGATCAAGTCGGTTTTCTAACATGGTATCAGAGCAAGGTTCAAGATTCGAGAGAACACGGAGGTATTCCAATGAACGGAATCAATTCACAAGGAATTGATTTGGCCATCATCTTCAAGGAGAAAAACAGGTGCAGGTGGTGTCCCTAGCCAGCTCTCAATTTCGATCTTCATTCACAACGGTGGCAGCTTTGTGAGAAGATCTGGTGCTACAAGAGTTATGGACTCGGCTCATTACATTCGCCATGTCCATTTACATTTACTTTACTTTATGCATAAGCAGGCTTTGGGCCCTTTATTTATTCATTATTTGACATTTAGACTATATGGTTGGCCTTGGGCCCTATTATCTATTGTGTCTTTTCATTGGCGTGCCTGTTGTGACGACTTATGTCCTCTCCTTCAGTTCGTCCAATTGTTTAGCACATTTCTTTTCTTGCTTACTTTTTCTTCCTCATGGCTAGCTCACCCACTACACCTGCGAGTCATTCCGGACCTTTAGATGAACAGTTTGCTGATATGCGTGACTCTCTTACTCTCCTCAGTAGTCATTTCGACCAAATGATGACCGGTTTTACCACTCTACAGACCGGCTTTGCCACTATGCAGTCACAGATTGATTCCTTACAGCCACATGGACCTGGCAAAGCCCCTGTTCATTCATCATTTGGGTCTCCATTTGGACTTCCATCCTCGTCTACTTCCTTTGGCGGTGGACCTCATTTTCCACCTAACCCACCACCCGGTTTTCCACGTCCTACAGCTCCTGAGTCACATTTTCCACGACATCTATCTCTTGAGCCTTCTACTGATTTACTTCCTGCTACTTGCCATGCTCAGCTTGCTTATGCTACCTGGCCGGTCCTCGCTCCATTCGGCTACGTGTGCGCATTACTGGTCGTGAGTATATTGCTTTAGTTGATACCGGCAGCACTCATTCCTTTATCAGCAGTTATGTTCTCAGCCGGATACGCGCTTCACCTATTCCTGCTCCACAGCCTCTCACAGTCGAGGTTGCCAGTTCTCACTCGTTTCCTAGTTCTCAGATGTTTCAGGGATTATCCTACCGCATTGGTGATTTTTCTGGACAGGCAGATCTTTATATCATTCCTCTGGAGCGCTATGACCTTATCCTTGGTGCTGATTGGTTTGCTTCATTGGGAGCGGTTACTTTGGACCTGGCTCAGCAGACATTGACATTTGTTCATGATGCAGTGACCCACTCACTTGCTGGTATTGATTCTCAGGCAGATTTCCAACTGATCAGCGGGAAGCAGTTTATCCGCAACCTACCTAAGGCTCATTGTGCAGCTTTATTATGTGTTCAGCGTGCTGCAGCAGATTCTCCAGTGACTATTTCTCCTCCAGCAGCTGTTCCTCAGGTGATCTCTGACTTATTACATCAGTATGCATTTGTCTTTTCAGAACCTACGACGCTACCACCATTACGTGATGTGAACCACCACATTGATTTGCGTCTTGGTTCTGCTCCTCCCTCCTGGCCTCCTTACCCTATGTCTCAGTCTGAGCGTGATGAGGTTGAGCTTCATATTACTGCTTTACTAGATCAGGGCCTTATTGTTCCTAGTCACAGTCCTTTTGGTGCCCCTGTTCTCCTTTTCAGTAAGAAAGATGGTTCCAAACGCCTCTGCATTGATTATCGTGCCCTCAATAAGTTGACCATCCGTAACCAGTATCCTATTCCTCACATGGATGATCTCTTTGACCAGTTAGGCACCTCTCATCTTTTCTCTAAGATAGACTTACGTTCCGGCTATCACCAGATTAGGATGCATCCTTCGGATGAACACAAGACTACGTTTCGTACCCATCTTGGTTTGTATGAGTTTCGTGTTCTTCCTTTTGGTGTTACTAATGGTCACCTACGTTCCAGAATGTGATGAATAACATCATGCGTCCTCTCCTTGGTCGTTGTGTTTTAGTTTATTTTGATGATATTCTTGTTTTTAGTAAGACTCTTGATGAGCATGTGTTACATCTTTCATCTGTTTTTCAATTGCTTGTTCATCACCAGTTGTTTGCTAAACTTTCTAAGTGTTCCTTTGCTGTTGTTGAGATTGAGTTTTTAGGATTTCTCATTTGTGATGGTCGTATTCATTTGGACCCTCATAAGGTTCGGGCAACCGTTGATTGGCCTGTTCCCACAGATGTCCACCATGTTCGTATGTTTCTTGGTCTCGCTACTCACCTTCGTCGTCCTGTTCCTCACTTTGCCACTGTGGCTGCCCCTCTTCATGCCCTTTTGAAGAAGTCTAGTGCTTTTGTTTGGACTTCTGATTGTCAGTTCGCCTTTGACACTCTTCGTCGTGCTGTTGTAAAGGCCTCTGTCCTGTGTTTACCACAGTTTGATCAAAAATTATTGTTGAGACCGATGCTAGTAATGTTGGTTTGGGTGCCTTGCTTCGTCAGTCTCAGTGTATTATTGCTTATGAGTCGCGTCGTTTACGCTCTTATGAGCAACGTTATTCTGTCCATGAGAAAGAGCTTCTTGCCATTATCTATGCTCTTAAGAAGTGGCGCCATTACCTGTACCGTGTTCCTTTTGATATCGTTACTGATCATCAGTCCTTATGTTATCTCTTCTCCCAGCGTGATCTTAGTGATCGTCAGTTTCGTTGGTTGCAGTTTTTACAATCTTTTGATTTTTCTATTTTGTATCGTCCTGGTCCTGCTAACACTGCTGCTGACGCATTGTCTAGACTTCCTGCTTTATTGAATACCCTTGTTGCCACGATCCCTTCCTGGTTTGATGATCTTCCATCTGCTTACCTTACATGTTCTGATTTTCATGATGTTTATAGTTCTGCTCCACCTATGTCGTCTTCACCTCATCAGGCTTATTCCATTGTTGACCACCGTCTTTATCATTATGGTTCTCTTTGTATTCCTAGTTCTTTGGGTATTCGTTCTCAGTTGTTGTCGGATGCTCATTCGTCCCCAATTGGGGGTCATTTTGGTTTTCAGAAGTCTTATGCTCGTCTTAAGGATCATTTCTATTGGCCATCCCTTAGGAAAGAGCTTGTTGTACTTATTCGTACCTGTCCTTTCTGCTTACGTAATAAGTACTCCCGTGCTAAGTCCGCTGGTTTGCTTCAGAGTCGGCCTATTCCTCACCGCCAGTGGACTGATATTTCTATGGACTTCATCATTGGCCTTCCCCGCACCCCTCGTGGTCACGATTCATGTATGGTGGTAGTTGACAGGTTCTCGAAACAGGCACATTTCATACCCGTCCGCAGTACTATCACAGCAAAGCAGTGTGCACGCTTGTTCCTTTCAGAGATTTTTCGCCTACATGGGTTTCCTCGTACTATCCTTTTTGATCGGGATAGTAAGTTTACATCATTGTTCTGGACAGAGCTTATGCGTATATTGGATGTACAGCTTTTTATGGGGTCTGCTTATCATTCTACTTCTGATGGGCAGTTTGAGGTCCTTAACAGGATCCTTGAGGATTATTTGCGCCATTTTGTTACTCTTTCAGGGAAGGATTGGGATCAGCACTTATGTTTGGCAGAGTATAGCTATAACAGCTCTGTTAGTACCAGCACCGGCGTTGCACCATTTTTATTATCTCATGGTTATGCATCTCTTTTACCTGGTATTCCTCTTCCTCCCGAGGATACACCTGTGACACTGTCTACATTTCTATCAAGTGCTCGCGAGCTTATTCTCCAGGCCAGTTCCCATTTGCAGCAGGTCCAGCAGCGTTATCAGGCTTCAGTTGATCGTCATCGACGTCATGTTGAGTTTCATGTTGGTGATATCGTATATCTACGCTTACGGTTTGCACGTCATCATTTTATTCAGGGCCATGCTTCTACTGAGAAGCTTGCACCACGTTATTATGGGCCTTATTGTATATTGGAGGTTCTTAGTCCAGTTACATATCGTCTTCAGCTTCCTGCTTCCACATGTGCCTGTGATATATTCCATGTCAGTTTATTACGTGCTGCTATTGAGGATGATGCTCCTCATGATGCTCAGTTTCCTACTGCACCGGATCTCTTTCCTTTATTACCTGCCGCTATCCTTTAGGTGCGTTTGCATCATAGTCGACGCCGCCGGCAGATTCAGTTCCTAGTCCAATGGGATGGTCGTCCTGTTGAGGAGGCCGCACTTGTTGATTCCTCTACATCAACTGTTGCTCCAGTTGTTACTACACCAGATGTTGTTCCAGTTGATCCTCCAGGGCTTGCTGTTACTTGATCCAATCCTTTATGGCAGTTGGGTCTTATTTTTGTGTCGGGGAGAGTTATGGACTCGGCTCATTACATTCGCCATGTCCATTTACATTTACTTTACTTATGCATAAGCAGGCTTTGGGCCCTTTTTTTATTCATTATTTGACATTTAGACTATATGGTTGGCCTCGGGCCCTATTATTGACATTTAGACCATATTATTGGCCTTGGGCCCTATGATTCACTATATTGGTTATTTGGTCATATTACTGAGAGTGGGGGCCTTCTTGGAGGGCGCACTATTTTCCCTCTCAGTTTGGCCCTAGCCATTGGAAGCTTCCTTTTAGGGCTTTCTCTTGGCTATAAGTAGGGATTCTGTGTCATTTGTTACTTGGCTTATGATATGATCTCCTTCTTTAGTCTCTTTAAGCTTTCTCTCTCCTGCTTTCTAGGGTTAAGTCTTGCTTATGTGATGCTTTCATAGACTAAATCTAGATCAGCCGTGGCTACGTTCATAACTACAAGGAGGAGCTGAGCTACAAGGAGGAGATTATGGAATCTCCCTCAGATTTCAGGATCAGATCTGATTGCTGTTTGCAGATCAGTTTGTTGCAGTTGGAGGTCGCAAATTAGCAGGTCATTTCTGGAATTATTCGCTACTGATCAGATGGAAAATCGCTGGAATAGTTCGCTGGAAAATAGCAAGTCAGATCGTTGAAAGTAGCAGAGTTCAGATCTCTGAAAGTCAGATTTCAGATCACTGATGGACAGGTTCAGATTTCAGATCGTTGATGGACAGACAAGTCAGATCGCAGCTGGTTCACAGGTCATAGGAGTGCTGAAAATTCATCAAAATTAATCGCTGCAAGAATAGGGAAAGCTATTGGATTCCACAACAGTTTGTGATATGTCGGGACGCATGTCTGGGGACTCCAATGGAGGTGTGCATAGCACTTGGGCTGCTTGTCTTTGAAATCAGCGAGGAATCTTGAAAAGGCCATGTCTGCATGTTGTTCAAGGATCAGGTGAAAATCAGGACAAGAAGGTTTGAACAGGGCTAAGTTCAAAGGACAAGAGTTTGAAGGCAGCTCAAACATCTGAAGGACAAAATTCACAGGCAGAAAATTCGAATCAAGCGAAAGTTCGAAAGTGGAGACATCAAAGACCAAATACAAACCTAGTTTGGGTTGCATGCAAGGATGCATGTTATTGGTTGTGGTTAGTTACAGATTTCTAAGAGAAATTTGGAGCATACTCAAGTGGATCACTACAAATTGTCGATTATTGTTGTTTAAGAAGGGAAAGAACCTTGATGCATGCTTAAGGAGGTCTCAGGAGTAAGGATCGGCAATACGACTAGGAGTTGTTTGCAATCAGGTGCAAGGTGAAGAAGGGATTCACAAGAGTAATCAGAACAAGGTTCGTCACAAAATGGAACAGGGAAAGGAAACTCTACTTGGAAAAAAAGAGATGGTAGGGGAAGACAATCAGCGATCAAGGTGATGCTGAAGCTACAAAAAGCGGCTACCAACAAGCATATTGAAGGAAGGTCAACTTCAAAGGTTCTAAGATTGACAAGGTTTTGTCGAGGTTGAAATCGACAAAGGTGCAAACTCTTAAGAGGGAGTTGCATAAGAAGTATAGACTATGAGTCTACATAGGTAAATCGATATTCAAGGGGATGTTTTCACAGTTTCTTATCATGGTGGCAATCTATGTTGTGTCGGTTTGGTTTCTATTCAAGTCATAGTAACCTGGTTATGTTGTAGAAACTTTCTTGTTTATCTGAACTAATATCAATTCAGATTTATGAGTAATCGAAGTGATTGCTTGTTGTGGTTGTCATGTAATTCCTGGATACCATCCAAGTCATAGTTGATTGTTCATGTGGTGGTACTAAGTGAGATCAATTCTATTTTGTGTTGGAGAAAAGTTCTAGAATCTATCCAAGTTCATGTTTTGTCATGTGGTAGATTTTGTTATAAGATTGGGAAGCCAAGGTAGTTGATTAGCCGTTGAAAATCAACAGTACAGGTTGTTGTTTAGCTTCAAGAAAAACAACATGGTTAAAGATGGACGTACACCAAGTTTGCATATGACAAAGTGTCAGAATAAATATCATGATGAAATGCTTTCTAGGTTGGAAAGTTGTTTGGTGCAAGTGACTCAGTGTGTGAGATAGAGGTAAGAGATTCCATGGAAAAGATCATGTCAAGTACTTTGTGTGAGAAAGTATTTGAAGGACAGTATCAGGTACTTTGTGTGAGGAAGTATTGTATACATTTATCTTTCTATTGGGGATGCTCTTTTACTTGCATATTTGGTTTGGTTCATGGATGATACTCTATTCAATTTGGAGAGAGTGGTTGGAATGCAAACATGAAGCGTACATCCAGGGGGAGTAGTTCAACTAAAGTCCATCAAGTTCATCACAAGCAGTAACTTATGAGAGTACCATGAGAATTGAAATTGGTTCAATTCAAGGAATCGACACAAGTGGAGCCGTCTACTTAATGAAGTAAAGGTTTCTAGAGTGGGTGTTGATGTATGAGATTTGATGTTGACATTTGTAGATCTATTTCCTACTTATGGTTATCATGATGGTGTTACTGTAAACAAAGAGGATTATTTTTTCTTTATGAATATTGGGGAGATCCTTACATTTGTGGTAGCTTGAAAGATGTTCAAAGAGAACAAGGGAGTCAATCTTCAAGCAAAGTTCTCAAGGTTAAGGCAAAAGTTATCATGTCTACATTATTTGATTCAGGGGGAGTCAAAGTTCTTTGATTCAAAGGAAGTCAAGGAATCGGGTGATATGTTGAACTCATGGTAGTCACACATATACACTAAAGAGACATGAAGACCAAAGCAAGACATTGAGAAGTCATATGAAGCAGGTTCATACGAAAAGGATCGACATTCAAAGGAAATTCTATATCATACGAAGGAAGTTCTACATCGCGTAATGAAGACATTGAGATCAGATTTGATCATGAATTCTACATCAGAATTGAGGATCTTCATTACATGGGCTTCATGGAAGATACATGCATACTTTTGTTATGCATAGCTCTAGACAATGTAAACATTAAGGGGGAGTGTTAGAGTTAATATTTACTTTAGTACCCCTAATGTTATCATTTAGGATTTTAATTAGTGTTAGTTTGGCCATGCTTGCGTGCTATTATAGGGGCCATTACTATTTATAGTAAGTCATATTTTAGGGTCATTAATATTAATAGTAAATTCGTTTTTTCGTCATGCATGTAGGTGGGCGCACTACTACTAGAATAGGATTTGCTTTTATCACTTAAGAAACTCATCTTGGGTGTTTACCCAATATAGGTAGTAAATATAGCAATTAGCTTTTTGTCTTTTGCTATTTGCTTTTTACCTTACACATAGTTTAGAGAAAGTATATATGTAGGCATAGGGTACGCCTGATGGATTTGCATGTTGAGCCAGAGAAAGCAGCATCACAGGCAGAGGGAGCAACGGCCCGCGGCGAGGCCTTGGTAGACATAGAGGCAACGGGAGAGGCAGTGGCAGAGGTAGGGGTAGAGACAGAGTGGCAGAGGCAGGGGCAGAGACAGAGGCAAGGCCAAAGGCAAAGGCAGTGACAGAGGCAGAGTGTTACAATCCCTACTTACTGCAAACCTCCAAGTGCCGGTTAACCACAAGAGACCGAACGATTCACGTTCCACCCCACCGTAGGACCTAATCCGGGTCCACCCACCGTGCCCTGGCCTATGACCGTATCAAGCTGGATCCGACCTCCATCCTAGACTTCCATGTTTTTGCATCATTTACACTTAGCACTTTAGTCTGCACTATGTGATTGCTTTCAAGTTTCAGTTTTGGAATGCACCATCCTGAACCCTAAATGCTTTGTTCAGTTAGAGAATAGACTTCAATGTAATATGCTTTGTTTAGTTACTAGTTACTAGTTATTATGTTTTGCAATGTGTTTGAAATTTTTTTTACATCCCTACATGTTGTTTTCCAGCCCAACACGTAGTTTAAAAAGAAAACCAAAAAAAAAATCTATTTGCAACATTCCAATCTGGAATGCTACTGGATCCCAGAACCATTCCAGAACGGGCATTTCAGAACACTCCCGGAACGCAGCGTTCAGGAACACCACGCATCTATGCTTCAAACCCATTTTCAAGATCAAGCAATAGTAATGCAACTAGGGTAGCAAGGTAGTTTCTCCTTTCCTGCCATGCACTAATTCATTCCCAAGGGAGGAATGCCTATTCAAGGATGTTATGCAAGCTTCCAAATACATTCTAACCACTAACCAAGCATTGACCCTAATTCGTCCACAGCTTACTTTTTTTTTTCTCTCTTTTCTCCCATAAGGAATGCAACAATAGCAAAACTAGCTCTCCACCTTCTTTTAACTGACCATAAGTACAATGAACCACTGTATATATTTTGGCCCTTCTACCTATTGGCTAATTTCTACCTCCCTAAACTTTCAAATTTACCACGAATCATGCATGATAGCATAGATAATTGGAGATGTTGAAATTTGGCCCAATTCAAGGTTGCAAGTCCAGTACACCATGACTCAACTACACACATAGCAGCAAAGTGTAAATAAAGTATCGAAAAGGTGACAATGAATTTATGGATCATGCATACGTCGTCTGAAACAAAGTCGGTCCATTTGGACAAGCAAGGATTGGCTATTTCCGAGCCAGGTGACAACTGATCTCATGCTCAAGAAGAAACATTCTTCTTCCCTTTGAGATATCACATGAAGATCTTGATGCCGAAAACGATTCACAAATGCCAAGATCCAATTTCCAAAGCACTCAAGTTACGGACTACAGGATACATGCCTACTAGGCTACTCTGCATATATTCCGCAGGCCTCTTTACATTTACTGTTGGTTATGTATATTTCTGGTTACGCATTTTATATTAGTCATGTACAGGCCCCAGAGCCTTTTTATATGCTTATGACCCGCACTGGGTCCTTTTTTATGACATTGACTGGCCTTGGGCCCTTATTATATGGTTATATGTGGAGTGGGGGCCCGTAGGAGGGCGCACTATTTTCCCTCCACATTTTGCCTCCCTTTACTTTTGAATTCCTATTTTAGGGTTCATTGGTAAGGTATTTATAGGGGCATTTGTACACTCATTTTTCAGATTATTGATTGGTATTGCTTGGGCTCTTCGTGGGAGAACCTACTGTCTTGTCTATTGCTTGTAGGGCTTTAGTCTATTGCTGTCTTTTATGCTTCATTGATGCAACACCTAAGATTTTGATCATAACTTGGTCTCAGAGCACTTTCCTGATTGCTGAATTTCAGATCTGATTTTTTGATTGGGTGCCCATTTTCCTTGCTGAATTTTCTCTCTTTGTTGCGGGTTTTCGTCTCTTTGCTTCAGCAACATTCAGCACAGTTTGGAGGAGGACCAACTCCCATCAGAGCATTTTCCTTGGCGGAGCTTTAGCAGATAGTTAGCAAAAGTACTTCCGCTAAACTTGGCGGCCGGAAAAAAAAAAATTTGGGCAGATTATTTCCGGCGCCCAAGTTCCAAATCCTTTTCCCTCTCTTTTTTTTGAATCCTCTATTTGATTCAGGGAAAGGATTCCCAGCCATCTTTTCAGCACTGATTGGAGGCTGTCCAGCGCCCTACTTCATCACATTTTTCAGCCATTGTTCTAGCAGAGTTTCAGCCATATTTCAGTTTTGATTGGAGGCTGTCCATCGCCCTATTTCATCACGTTTTCCACAAATTTCCAGCCATATTTTCAGCATTGATTGGAGGCTGTCCAGCGCCCACTTTTATTCTCCTTGTGGTCACATTTTCCAGCCAGCTCTTCGCACACGCTTGGAGCTCTATCGAGAGGTATCTTTGCTGGTTTTTCCTTGCTTTCCACACCTTTTCTTGACATTTGTCATTTCCTTTCTTGCTCTTAGTGTCGTTTGTGTACCTAAAGCGTATTTGGGGTGACGACAAAAGTCTGCTCCCTCCGATATTAAGCTTTTCTTACACTCTCTTCACTTCCTGCATTCCTTGAGCATGGCTACTTCCCCTACATCTTCTGAGCCTCACATACCGTCTTCCACTTACCTTGACGAAGTACGACATGAATTCCGAGATCATCTTAGGGAAGCCATGAGTGATGTACGCACTGATTTACGCCAGGAGTTACGAGAGACGTTCATTGCTCTTTCTGCCCAAATTGCTACACTATCATTACAGTCCAGTGTTTCTCCACTATCTCCACCTGTTCCCCCACAGCGTACATTTCCACCACCCGAGACTCCTTCATCTTCTGGTCCTTTGCCACGGGGTCATCCGATAGGAATGAACTCGAGAATTGGTATTCTAAACTTGAGACCTACTTCCTTATGTTTCCTAAGACTGACATTCAGCGGATACATTTGGCTGCTTTACATTTGGAGGGCCGTGCTGCTACTTGGTGGCGCATGTTTCGCCAAACGGCTTCACACCCTGGCCTTGCTAGTTGGACAGAGTTTATGACAGCACTCCGCCTAGCGATAATTGATCCTCAGTGGATTATTCGACAACGCGACATCTTTCGCAGTTTATCTCACACTGGTGACTTGGCTGCTTATACGACAAGGTTTACAGAGCTTTCCTATCTATTCCCAGATATTTCCACATTGGAGCTCATCTCTCGCTACGTTGCTGGTCTACGAGGTGCACTCAGGTATGTTTTCCACTCACTCTTTCTCACGCCATCTCCCTTGCTACCGCACTGCAGCACAAGTACTCTGCCATCTCTTCCTCTGTTTCTCGTCCTTCACGTCCTTTCACATGTCCTATTTTTTCCTCTCCATCCTCTGCTAGTCCCACATCTGTCAGTTCACCTTCGTCCACTCTTCCTTCTGCACCACGTCCTCCTTTTTCTCCTCGTCCTGTTTTTGTTCGTCGCTACTCACAGCCTGAGATGTCTGAGATCCGTGAGAAGCGCTTATGTTTCAACTGTAAGAGTCCTGATCATATCGCTCGTGATTGCCAACAGCCTGCCACTGCTACTGCCGTCTATTTCCATGATGCTGACACACCTGATGATAGTCCTGATTCTGCCATATGCCTTCATATTCTTGATGATGACCCACCTGTTGATCAGTTTGCCACACCCACTGAGCCTGTTCCTGATCCCCCTGATCTAGCTGTATGCCATGCTCAGCTTGCTTATGCTACTTGGGCCGGTAAACTGGGTCCACGCCATATCCGTCTTCGCGTACGTATCACTGGTCGTGAGTTTATTGCCCTTGTTGACACGGGTAGCACTCACTCGTTTCTCAACAGTCATATTACTAAACGCATTCGTGCTATGCCAGTCACTACGCCTCATCCCCTGCATGTTGAGGTTGCCAGCGCACACTCTTTTCCTAGCACGCAGATGTATCAGCAGCTTTCATATCGGATTGGAGACTTCCTTGGTCAGGGAGATTTTCATATGATTCCACTTACACGATACGATCTTATCCTCGGTGCTGATTGGTTTGCATCCCTTGGTGCGGTTACAGTAGACCTCCAGCAGCAGACATTGACATTCTCTCATGATGGTACTCAGCATATATTTTCCGGTATTGATTCTCGGCAGGACTATCAGCTTATTTCCGAGAAGCAGTTCATACGGAGCCTCTCGAAGGCCCACTGTGCGGCTATTCTTTTTGTTCAGCCAGTTCAGCCTATTGCGGATGCACCACCTTTGCCACAGGTATTTTCTGAACTGTTGCGTGAATTTGAGTTTATGTATAGATTATCGTGCTTTAAATAAACTTACTATCCGTAATCAGTACCCTATCCCTCATATGGATAACCTGTTTGACCAGTTAGGCCAAGCCAAGATCTTTTCTAAACTTGACCTCCGTTCCGGTTATCACCAGATTCGTATGCATCCTCCTGATGAGCACAAGACAGCTTTCCGTACCCACTTTGGTCTGTATGAGTTTCGTGTCCTTCCTTTTGGTGTTACCAATGGCCCGCCCACTTTTCAGAATGTCATGAATAACATCTTTCGTCCTCTGCTTGGAAAGTGTGTCATTGTTTATTTTGATGATATCCTCATTTATAGCACCACTCTCTCTCTTCATGTTTAGCACATTCGTTCTGTTTTTGTTTTGTTAGTTACTCATCATCTGTATGCTAAACGTTCTAAATGTTCTTTTGTTGTTGTACAAATCGAGTTTTTGGGCTTCTTTGTTACTAATGGTACTGTTCGTCTCGACCCCTGTAAGGTCCATTCTATTCTTTCATGGCCTGTGCCTGCTGATGTTCATGATGTTCGTATGTTTCTTGGTCTTGATATCCATCTTCGTAAACCAGTTGCTCATTTTGCCACTCTTGCATCTCCTTTGCATGCTCTGTTGAAAAAGGAAACTTCGTTTGCTTGGACTCCCGCATGTCAGTCAGCTTTTGATACTTTGAAGGTTAAGCTTACCACTGCCCCTATTTTATGTCTTCCAGATTTTTCCCAGCGTTTTGTTGTTGAGACTGATGCTAGTTCCACAGGATTAGGTGCTTTGTTACGTCTGCGTCAGTGTGTTATTGCATATGAATCCCTTCGTCTTCGTTCATATGAGCAGCGCTATTCCACTCATGAAAAAGAGTTGCTTGCTATCATTTTTGCTTTAAAGAAGTGGCGTCATTATCTATATCGTGTTCCGTTTGATGTTTTTACTGATCACCAGTCACTTCGTTATTTGTATACACAAAAGGATCTTAGTGATCATCAGTACCGTTGGCTTCAATTTTTACAATCCTTTCATTTTGATATTCATTATAAGCCTGGTAAAAGTAACGCTGCTGCTGATGCTTTGTCTCGTTTACTTGCTCTTACTTACAGTCTTGTTACGTCTCCCCACTCTTGGTATGATGATCTTCCTCAGGCTTATGCCACATGTCCAGACTTTCGTGATGTTATGTTGTCTGCCTCTCGTCCTTCCTCTCACCCTCACCAGGTTTATTCCATTGTTAATCATCGTTTGTTTCACTATGGTTCGTTATGTATTCCCAACACTCTCGACATACGTCCACACTTCCTTCTTGATGCCCATTCCTCTCCTATTGGTGGCCATTTTGGTTTTCAGAAGTCCTTGTTCCGTTTGAAAGAACATTTTTATTGGCCTTTCCATGAAGCGTGAGCTTTCCCACCTTATTCATACTTGTGATTTTTGCCTTCGTAACAAGTATTCCCGTGAAAAACCTGGTGGTCTCTTTCAAAGTTGGCCTATTCCTTCCCCCCAGTGGACTGATATATCTATGGACTTCATTTTAGGTCTTCCCCGTACTCAGCGTGGTCATGACTCTTGTTTGGTGGTAGTTGATAGGTTTTCTAAACAAGCTCATTTCATACCAGTCAGACATACTATTACAGCAGAGCAGTGTGGTCGTATATTTATTTCTGAGATTTTCCGCTTACATGGTCTCCCACGATCTATACTTACTGATCGGGATACCAAGTTTACATCAGGTTTTTGGACAGAGCTTATGCGTATCTTGGATGTTAGGATACTTATGGGCACTGCTTATCATTCTTCTGCGGATAGTCATTCTGAGGTTATTAACCAGGTATTGGAGGATTATTTACGACATTATGTTTCTCCTTTTGGTCGTGATTGGGATCAGCATTTATGTTTGGCTGAGTATAGTTATAACAGTTCTGTTAGTTCCAGCACGTGTTTCTCCTTTCCTGCTTGCTCATGGATACTCACCAGTTCTTTCCGATATACCTGCTCCTCCAAATGATGCACCTGTTACTATTTCATCTTATCTTTCGGGAGATTATTACTAGAGCTGCTACTCATTTACAGCATATTCAGCAGCGGTACAAGACCATTGTTGATCGTCATTGGCGCCATGTTGAGTTTGCAGAGGGAGATACTGTTTTTCTCCGGTTACGCTTTGCTTGCCATCGTTTTGTACAAGGTCCTGCTTCTACTGAGAAGCTTGCGCCGCGCCATTATGGGCCTTTTCAGATTCTTGAGCGCCTCAGTCCAGTTACATATCGTCTTGAGTTACCTGCTGCTACTCGGGCTTGTGATATCTTTCATGTCAGTTTATTACGTGCTGCTATTGAGGATGATGCTCCTCGAGATTCCTCGTTTCCTACAGATCCAGAGCTTTTTCCATTCCTGCCAGCTGCTATTTTACAGGTGCGCTTATTGCATAGTCGTCGCCATCGGCAGGTTCAGTTTTTGGTCCAGTGGGATGGTCGTCCTATTGAGGAGGGGAGCCCATTGATGTTTTTTATCATACCCCTATCCTGGCTGATCAGGCTCGATCACTTGCAGCTACCATTGCTTCTCGGGATGCTCCGGCTTCTCTTGATGTTCCTTTCTCAGATGGGATATCTTGATGTAGTATTTTTCTCTAGCACTGGTTCTTATCTTATTTTGCCTACATTGGGGGCAATGTTCTTTATAGCCAGGGAGAGTTACGGACTACAGGATACAGGCCTACTGGGCTACTCTGCATATATTCCACAGGCCTCTTTACAGTTACTGTTGGTTATGTATATTTCTGGTTACGCATATTATATTAGTCATGTACAGGCCCCAGAGACTTTTTATATGCTTATGACCCGCACTGGGTCCTTTTTTATGACATTGACTGGCCTTGGGCCCATATTATATGGTTATATGTGGAGTGGGGGCCCGTAGGAGGGCGCACTATTTTCCCTCCACATGTCTTGTCTATTGCTTGTAGGGCTTTAGTCTATTACTGTCTTTTATGCTTCATTGATTCAACACCTGAGATTTTGATCATATCTACTCAACTTTGTGTCAAGTCCTTCAGCAAAATTTCCTGCCTATTTCTTCCTGTTGAACCTGTTTTTCCAACATTCTTGTGTGTATACCTTGCTTACTACAAATAAAGCATTTTCCATTCCTGTTAGAATTTTCCTTGTCTTCATCTTCTTGTTGGTTTGATTGATTGTTGTTCTCCCAATTCTGTTGCTGCTTTTTCTTCCCCTTGTTCTTTTTCCACTTTTCAACTCTCTTCGAATTTTGTCCATGCTTTTGTTGTATGAATGCTTGTTATTTACATCTCTTCATTAGATTATGATGTCTCATCTCCTCTTGTAACAGAATAGCATTCAATTCATCAAAGGTAGGCTTGGTTTCCGGTAAAGATAACATCATGACAAAATTCTGATAAGCTATAAGCGGATACTAACATTGAATCTGGGACACTTTCTCCAACCACTATAAGTTGTCCTCAAAGATATTTTACATGTGTAATATAATCCATCACTAATTCCCTTGTATCCATTATTAAAGATAATGTTCCCAGCGACATACAAATTTCTTGTTGTTGTCTCTACTTGCTTGCAACTTCAATTTCCAGTAGTAACCTGATGAGCAATCAACAAGCTGCAACAATGGTTCGCAAACAATCTTGATCATCTAGTTGATCTGTGTAGAACCTTTCTCCACTTCTACGAATTTGATAGCTGCCTTGCAATTCTATGTAGATGCGCTCCTCTTCAAACGTAGTGATTCCTAGCCAGCGAGGCCTCTCCAGTAATGATCTAATCTATAGCGCTCTCTTTCCAACGATGTCCTTCAGCAGTAGCGATCCTTCATGTTCAGCAAATCTTCTCAGCAATTGTCTTCCAACAACATCCCTGTCCTTGCAGCAGATAGCTCACACAGCCTCTTAGCTCCAACGATCTGCCATACAAATCTATAGTGACTGTCCATCTACCCTGCAGTTGTGATCCACTTCCAGCTGACCTACAGAACTATAGCTAACCCATTCCAGCTGTCCTGCGGAATTATAGCGTTCCAACTTCCAAAGCACTCCAATCAGAAAACCCGCAGCTCTAATACCATGTTAGAAATCCATAAAGGGTAATATGGATGGACAGACTAGGATTCAAACCCAGGACCTCCTTCGTACCAGATGAGATGCTCTACCAGTGAGCTATCCGCCCTATATGGTAGTTGTCTCCAGAGTGTGGATTGAAATTCCAAAATGTTAGAATTCATAAATCATAATATGGAATCTGGATGGACAAACTAGGATTCAAACCCAGGACCTCCCTCGTATCGGATGGGATGCTCTACCACTGAGCTATCCGCCCTGTATGATAGTTCTCTCTAGAGTGTGGATTGATACTCCAACACCCCCCCCTCAAGCCACACTCGATTGGGGTCCTAGCTGCCCCACAACTTGGGCCACCTAACCATGGCTTTGACACCATGAGCTGTTAGGTCTAACTTGGCTCTAATATACTGTCAGAATCACAAGGATAATTCAAGAGGGGAGGAAACTAATCTTATTAGTACTCACATGCCACATGCCGTAGGATTGATAGGGCAAATAACAATATCTTAGATTCAAGTCGTAGATCTGAAAAACTCGCTACAATGGATTGAAGGAGGTGGGGCACTTGTCCTCCTTATATAATATTCTAGTAGCCTTACCAAAAGCTACAAGCATAAAGCTAAAAGCTAAAACCTTGATCTAAACTTACTTCCTATACTTTGAATTTCTCAAGTCTTTTTCTAAACCATAAAATGTAAATCCTTTTATTGAACAGTTGAACTATAGCACCCTACTACATGCCAAAAGTATTCTATGGCAAGACTAAATATATGGGCCCCTAAATATAGCTCGCAGGCATGGCTCGTTAACTTCAGGGGTCCAATTAGCATTAATTTCTAACACTAATTGAGTCGCTGCACGTACACATTTCAGTCCATACAAGTATCTGTTTGTGCTTCTTGTGAGCATCAAGATCTGCTTTGGATGCTAGCCTTTTGCATATCAAGATTTGTGTTGGATACTAGTACAAAAGTGGAACTTCATCTGAGTTAGCCTTTGTCGGCAAGGCCATGGATTCATGAGAAGTAAAACACCTCCAGAGGTTCACAATCCACATGAGGATAAGGAGAATGATTCAGAGTAAGAGACCAAGCTAGGAGAGAGATTGATCCAAATACTGAGACAATACGTTGAGTTGGAGCCATGTGTGGAAGGAGGGGAATATAGACAGGACAACCAAGGAGGACAGGCACATGGACCTGCTTACTGAGATCATAGCAATCCATAGTGTAGAGGGAGAGGAAGGCAAAAGCCTCATCAACAATACAACTGAGCTTTGTGCCCACCAAGAAATCATCAAATTTTAGGGAGATTCTAGATATATAGATATGATTTATAGGATAGTATGGTGACCCGACATGTTACATAACAAAAGCGGCGTCCAATTTTCAACCTAACAAAGTCCACCCACAAAAATCTCAGACCAACAACTGCATCAAGCATGGACTCATTAGATGTCACAACATCCCTGCTCATTAGAGGATGAGAATGATAACAATAAGAGGCAGATTGCTAGATATTCTAGGCCTATTTTTGTTATACTTCTCATTAGAATAACAGAATAGTCGATGTGTTTAGCCCTGTATTTTGTTCTATGATGCAACGATATCCTTTATTTCCACTTCAAGCTTCAAATTGTGCTGAATGCAATGAAATGTTAACAGTTAGTTCATAATCGGGTAAAATACTGAATTTGATAATGTTTGAAATAGTGCTAATGTGATATAGGGTACCGTACATTTAGGGTTTCAACCCAACATGATAGAAGTTAAAAATTGTTCTTCGAATGGTTCAATTTTAAGTTCTGAATGAAACATGATGTATATCAAACATGTCACATAATTCAAAATTTTAGAGTTTTTAATCATGCAAAATAACACTAAAGATGCTCATGTTTTAGTGTATGAAAATCACAGAACTTCATCCATTTCTGCATCAATTTCCTTCCACCAATTTCCTAACGTGATACATGGGCTTGTACCTTGTCTGTTTTTGGAAAAAAGAAAAAGAAACAACAACAAAACTAGAACGTGCTCATTTTTTTTATTTGTATCCATTAGGAACGTGGTGAACATCCTATCATTTTTCATACATAGCGTATGGAACAGTGAAAAAAACCAAGCCATTCAGACACAAAATATAAACCATGAGAAGGAAATATAGACCAGTTTCATTGATCTCCACCATGGAGCCATTGCTGATCTTTTCCAAAAGACGAAGAAGTGAAGCCTCGTAGTCACGTAGACCAGGAGCTGCATCCTGAGCACGGATTTCATCGATCCGGATGGGTACTCCCGACAGGGTAGCTAGAAGCAAGCGCTGTCTCAGATGTTGAGATCCACGCATACGAATTAATTTTCTTCCTTCCATAGCTTCTCTCTCTCTCTCTCTCTCTCTCTCTCTCTCTCTCTCTCGAGTTGCTACTCAGACCTAAAATATAATACGAAGCAATATTAGGGTTTACTGGAGAAACCCTAATGGGTGAGGACATGGAGAAAAAGAAGAAAAAGGGTGTGCCCCATCTAGATGCTAAATGTTAGCATGAGTTGTAGGGTAGAGATGCAGGCCTACGAACCTAGTATTCTCACTACTTGAAGTGTGAGGAGAGAGTGCTTGGAAGGTGTTGACATGTGAGTTGAGTGAGAGCTTGCAAGAGCATCTCTCAATCACCTCCACCAAGCATTTAGTTGAATCCTTCGTTTCGTTAGGTTAGGGGCGACTTAATATCATTATGTTAGTTGTAACGAGCACTTGAGATCCTACCTATTGTTGGCATATTTTTAACAAGTGAGAGTTGTGTTAAATTAAGATTTGCATCAACGTCACTAGCAATTTGGAGGAATGCACTATGACCATCATGAGGACAACTAGCAAGAGAACATTGGCATTATTCAACAACCAGCAATTCAACAAACAATGATTTCCAACAACAACTGGTGGGTTGCATTGTAATTGGAATCCATGTTCAACTGCCAAAATAGCTAGAGTTGAGACAAAGAACCAACAAAACCATGAGAGCACTAACCATGCCCTTTCAAGTTTGTTAGGAGAGCTGAAAAACTACTTTATTTCATTAGCACGTACCAAATGTACTAACATACTTGGTTAGATAAGTCAAGTGGGGCAACAACAATAGATAGTTAGCACTAATTGAGCATTCTAACTACATGTGGGGGCACTGTAGCGCAGGCATCCCAAAGGGAGCCGGGAACCACGACTTAGCTTCCCAGCCTTCAACTCTTGCCATCCAAACTCACTTGACATACAAGCAACCAACTCGCCAACAAAGATCAGACTTAACCAACTTGAAGTTCCGAAACCAACATTGAGATCCAACCTGGCGCCATGCCAAATTGGGGATCCCGATGTGGGTAACCTCCCTCCACGCCAGTTGTCCGACATACATCAAACTTAACCAACTCGAAGCTTCGTTACAAACGAGTAACATCCATTCCAAGCAAGCGGTCTGACTTACATCAGACTTAACCAACTGAAAGCTTCGTCACGAGCACTGGAAGCCAACCTGGCGCCACGCCAGACTGGACAGCCATAAACAGGTAACTTCCACCCAAGCAAGTCGTCCAACTCAGCCGACAGGTTAGAGCCCGTTCCCCAAGAGCTTAACCCATTCACGTTCGTGCAAGGAACACTCAGAACCACAAGTCGCGACAGATATGGAGACAACCAGTTCTTGGACCAAATGGTCCCGACAGCATACCGCTGGCGCCACGGACCGAATGGTCCCGACGGCATACCGCTGGTGTCCCGGGATACGACCCTCAGCTATGTGCCAAATTAAAAAGTTTGAAGCGGCCCTACAACTGGCGCTTTTACCGAACACTGAAACCCAGAAGGTAATCATAGTCAGTTTGAGGAAAATCCCACTTTATTGATAAATCTGAGAAGATTACATTTCAAGTGTGTGACTGACCCTAGTCTTCGGGGCGCTGGCATGCCAAGGCAACTGCCAGGACAACATTCCAACAAGGGAGGCTGAGACTTGGTTGGAGCTCGCCCTGAGTTACAACCCGCACTCCCCTATAGTATTGGTGGGATTCGCCACCTCCCCTCATACCAAGTACTCTACCCAGGCTGGCAACGCACGTTTTCTCTCTCTAGGATTTTCTCTCTCTAGAAAGTCATTTTCTCTCTCTAGAATTTATTGATCCTCAGGCTTCCTTTAATCATGCCTAGATCGTGTGAGGTGATTGCACATCGATCTGAGCTCTCTGGACTTCGCTAGAACCAATCAAAGATTTTCAGCCATAGGAACTTGGCGCCGGCTGGATTCTAGTCACAGTGGCACCGGGAGCGGCGCCGGTGCTGTTGGCGCCGGGAGCAGCAGGGGCGCTGCTGGCGCCGGGGACAATACTGGCGCCGGTGGCGCCGAAAGTAAGGCTTGTAAAGGTAACTTTACAACAGGCACCCGTAAGACCAACAACTAGGTGAAGTGACTCTCCTCCCGCTAGCCAGGTCAAGGATTGGGACTAAAATTTTTGTGGCAAACCTTGGTGTTTTATGCCATGCAATATCCGCTTGCTTGGAACTTCCCATGGTTTGGGGATCCGACCCTCAAAACTTTCTTGGATTTGAAAATCCAAGAATGTTTTCTCATATGGATAGTCCAAGATTTATGTTTTTTAGTTGATTTTTCCAAGATGGAACTAAAATTTTTTTGTCAACAAACCTCAACCTTACACTTTGAAAAGATAGAATGTTGAGAACCTTAGACTACTATGAAAATCCAAGCAGTCAAAACTGACTGAATCTCAAATTGTGGGAAGCCCTCAAGGCCAGGACTTTCCACTATACAAGAAAATATACATCCTAATGTAAGTTCTCATGTGCACATAAGCATTCTAGTCATGTCTTTTTTTGTAGGTAGTTTACTTGTTTTAGTAGGTTGCATTGACACTTGGCATATATATACTCCATTGAGCCCAAAATGCTAGACCAATACGATATGAGTAAATGTACACAGATGCAGAATTGCCTCTAAACCTAGTGGAAAGGGCAATTGCCTATTTCTTAAAGCATAAAGATTGGAGACGCCAACGATCTGACTTTTTTTTGCAGTTGAAATATTGTAATTTGTCAATTTCATTGACTTTTAATATATTAGCGTTTTTCCAAACTTCAAGGTTGATGATATGTCATTAGAATGAGTTCATATATCGTTCTTGCCTCACAAATGCCCATGTTCTTACTGTCGTAAAACGTGGGGATGATCGGCAGCGGAAGCTTGAAGCTTTGAGCATAGGCGAACACAACAGTTAGCAACAAAAATATTCAAGATGAATCATTCATACAAATTGCGCAAATGAACAATACAATAGTGAGACAGAAAATTGCACTCTGATTAATATCAACATTGAGTACAATGGCTTGAAGTAATAACTTCAGCTTGCTGAGCGTGATAACGTTGGCTACAGAAGAATTCTGATTATAATGTTAAAACAACACTTACATTGCTTGCTTCAGCTAGTAGTATATATTTACAAGTGTCTTAAAAAATATCTTACAAGCATTGAATGTAATTTACGTCGTCTGCCACTTTTGGAGAAACCCAAAAAACGCGAACGTGCCTTAAAATGCGAACGCAGCGAAATGCGAAAAAACCCGACAATGCTCTTAAAATGAAGTTTGGTCACAATGCCGCATTTTTTTTGAAGATGCGAAAAAGACAAAAAAACCCGACAGTGCCCTTAAAATGAAGTTTGGTCATAGTGTTGCATTTTTCCCAAAGATGCGAAAAAGGCGAAAAACCCAACAATGTCCTTAAAATGAAGTTTGGTCACAGTGTCGCATTTTTTCCAAAGATGCAAAAAAGGCAAAAAAACCCGACAGTGCCCTTAAAATGAAGTTTTGTCACAGTGTCGCATTTTTTCTGAAGATGCAAAAAAGGCGAAAAAGACGACAGCGTTTTAAAAATGATTAAGGCATAAAAGAAAAAAAACAAAATTCTTAAAAATGCGAAGGTCCGTAATATCATGTCGGCCTTCGTCTGTTTTGAAGATTTGTCGGGCGGGTCCGATTTGTCGACTGAGATAGATTCTTCAGGATGCTCATTACCAAATGGATTTGTCCTGAGCATAGAAATCCAACACTCCCCCTGATCTTGAAAAACTTTGATCTTCAAATTTAACATATCGTTAAATCCGAGATGTTGCTCTTTTGAAAGAGCCTTTGTGAAGTAATATGTTGTCATGTAGTTTGTTATGCATAAAACCAATGCTACTTCCTTGCTATGCACTTTCTCTCTAAGGTAATGATACTTTATTTCGATATGTTTGCTTCGAGATTGAAATCTCAGATTGAGAGATAACGCTATTGTGCTTTAATTGTCACAATAGATTGTTGTAGGAATTGTTCGTGCAAGGTTGAGGTCTGCTAGGAGTTGCCTTAGCCAGATCGCCTCTTTGGTTGCATTTGTGACAGCTATGTATTCGGATTCCATTGACGATAATGCAACCGAGGTCTGCTTCTGGCTATTCCATGAGATTGTCTTGGTTGTATAAAAATACAAATCCAAAAGTTGATTTTCTAGTTCGATATCTCCTGCCCAATCCGCATCTGTGTAGGCTTTAAGGATATTTGCGGTTTGGCTGTTTCCATAGCAGATGTTGAGAGTTTTTGTTGTCTGGATGTACTTCATGACCTTTGTTAGTGCTTTCCAGTGAGTTAGGCCCGAATTTAATAGGAACTGGCTAAGTGTACTGATCGAATATGCAAGATCTGGTCGCGTGCAGATCATTGCGTACATCAGTGAGCCGATGATGGATTGAAACGGGTAGCACTTCATTTCCTTCTTTTCTACCTTAGTTTGAGAAAATTGTTCCTTTGATAGTTTTAGTCCAGGGTCGAGTGGAAAGTAACTTGGTTTGCAGTTGGCCATTCCATACTTTTCCAGCACGTTGTTGAGATATCGTTGCTGACTGATAAAAATCAGTCTGTTGGGACGATCTCGTTGGATCTGGATTCTGAGACAATAGTGGGCTGGACCCATCAGTCATCTTGTATTCTTGGGCCAGCATGCATTTCGTATCCTTCATCAGATTTAGATTGTTACTGAATAATATTGTATCATCTACATAGAGAGTGATGTGATGAAGTAATCTGGTACAGACTTGAAGTAGACATTTGCTGAGTTTGGAATAAAACCATTCTCTATCAAAAATGTGTTGATCTTTTGGAACCAAGCTCTTGGTGATTGTTTCAACCCATAGAGAGCCTTGTGGATTTTGCATACTAGGTGCTCCTTGACCCTGAGCGACATATTCTTTGATAATCCCATTGAGAAAGGTAGTCTGGACATCCATTTGGTGGACTTCAAGGTCTGTTGCGGCTGTAGAGGAGAGGAGTAGGCGAATCAAAGCATGTTTGACAACTAGGCTGAAGGTTTCAGAATAATCTAGATCTGGAATCTGGGAGAAGCCTTGGGCGACAAGCTTGGCCTTGTATCGATTTAATCTTCCTTCAACATCATACTTCTCTTTGAATATCCATTTGCATGGAATTGGATTTCGATCCTTTGGTAGCTCAGTAATAGTCCATGTTTGATTCTCGATGAGAGAATCAAATTCAGTGTCCATTGCATCTTTCCACTGGTCAGTATCAGGTGTCGACATTGCCTCTGAAACAGTGTTTGGTTCCTGCACAAAGTAGCAGGCTGGATCATCCATGAATCAGGATGGAGGCTGTTTGGATCAGTTTGATCTTTTGGGTTGAGCTTTGATCCTCTGATAAGTTTCGACTTGTCGAGGGTCTGTCTCTTTGTCAGAGTCGGATTCAAGTTGTTGATCAATGTTGAGTTCCAAATTGTCGGCTCTGGGATAGGAAGTCGATGGAGCTTATCCTTTGTAATCGATGAATCGGTCTTCCACAAAAATGACATCTCTACTGGTGAATGCCTTCTCAATATCCAGTTTGTAGAGCTTGTATGTCTTGTGATCTGGGGAATAGCCAATGAAAATGGTTTTCCTATTTTTGTCATCTAGCTTTCTTCTTAGATCTTTAGGGATCTAAGTGAAAGCGATGCATCCAAACACTCTAATATTTTTGAGTGATGGTTTCGATCATGTCCACTCCTCATAAGGTATCTTGCCATTCAAGGCTTTGGTGATAGATCGATTCTGTAAGTAGGCAGCTGTAGCAACAGCTTCTGCCCAAAATTTCTTTGGAAGAGAGGCATGGGCCAACATGCTCTTGGCACTTTCGATGAGTGTCCGATTCTTCCGTTTAGCTATACCATTGGACTGAGGTGAGTAGCTAGTTGTAAATTGCTGATGTATCTCATTGGCCTTGCTGAACTCCTTGAATTATGTGGAGATATACTCTCCCCCTCTATTTGTGCGAAGAGCCTTGATCTTCCTCTGGGTATGGTTTTCTGCAGACGCTTTGAATTGCTTGAAGAATTTGAATGCTTCGGATTTGTTCTTCATAAAGTAAGTAACAGTCCTTCGAGAGAAGTCGTCGATGAAGGTTAGGAAATAGAGAGCTCCCTGCATATCAAAGCAGTCTGCATCGGGCCACAAATGTTGCTATGTACAAGGTCAAGCAAGCCCTTGGATGTATGAACTGAGTCTAAATTAAAGGAGCTTCTAGCATGCTTGCTGATAATACAACTTTTGCATGAGAAGTGGGCTTCTTGACAAACGACAGAGCTTGTACTAGACTTTAAACAGACATTTGCTGAATACTATTGAAATTGAGGTGGCCAAGTCTGAAATGCCACAACATATCAATTAATTCAGAAGTGGTTGTGTGAAGAGCTTGACTGTTAAAAGAGTAGTAGTGGCTGAGTTTGTAAAGATAGCCTCTTCTTCTTCCGTAGGTTAGAACCTTCCGGGATTTGTCAAGAATGACTTTCCTGGATCATCTATCCAAGGAGAACTACGAAGATCAAGCCTTTGCCTTGTTTTTGACATGTCGCAAGTGCTTGATCATCAGTATTTTGACGTCTAGCCTTCACCATCTCTTGTTGTTGCTCCTCTTGCATCAAGATTTATATGAGCTCATCAAAGGTTGGTAATCTTTCTCTTGATGCTATCCCTCTTACAAACATCTGATAAGGTTCTGCAATGCCGCACAATGCATTGTGCACTAGCTCTCAACATCACGTATGCACTCACCAATAGAATGCAATTCATCTCTCATTGTCTTGATTCTAGTCATATAAGTCTGAATGTGCTCTCCTTGCTCCATTCGGGCACTATTCAGCTTTGACTTCAGAAACATAATCCTTGATGGATTTCACATCTCGAACTGCTCCTTTAGCACATCCCATGTTTGTCTAGGTGTAGTGGCATCACTTTATGTGGGTGATGATGTGGTCTTTCACTGATAAGTTGATGAAGGTCAAAGCTTTCCTCACCTTCCTATCGAACACTTTAATGTCCGCTTCATTTGGTGGTCTTCTCTCATCACCTGTGATGACATCCCACAGTTCTTGCTCTATCAGTATGTTTTTGGGTAAAATGGAAACGTCAATGACTTATTTTGATGACCTACTAAAATTTCACACCAGGGCGTCCCGTTGCTTAGGTGGCATTTCGCAAGCCAAGCCGCTTTCCAAATGTGAAGTGCCTTTTACCTCACACTCCTGACTACCCGCTCCTTAAAAGGGAAAAAAGAGATTTGATGTCCACTGAGTGCATTCTCCTGTTTTGTGGTACCATACTTGCAAGTACAGTCCGAGTGCCCTTCGTTTGGAGTCCATAGCCCTTCGTTTGGCCAAAATACACTAAGGGAGGCCCAAATTAGAGATTTTTCAGCTTTTTGAACTACTACTTCTTTATGAAGTAGCCTTCAAAATGACTTTCACTAGTTGGACCCTTTCACCGAATTTCAATTTGAAGATTTTTATTAAAGAGAAGTGCAATTCCTCACTTCATAGCCCTTCGGGTCCTTATATGTGATATCCAATGGCCACTTCCAAGCCTACAGTCCAGATCTTACTGATCTCAACCGTTGATCCACCCTGGGGATGGGAAAAGATCATGTCATTCATTACATGGAGCAGCTTTCAATTCAACTATATATTTTGATCCAAAGCATAAGACTTACATTACGATTTTGACACGTGCAGCACATACTAAGAGATCATACATCATTTTTTGCAAACACATCTAGAAGCCTAAGTGTCTGGTCATCACAAGGGATGGAGAAGTCACATTGGCAAGCACCGACAACATTTCATTGAAATATACAACATGGAGAAACCAATGAAAAACAGATTTATATTTGCCAATTATTTCAGTGGTTCTACCGCAGAGTTCAAATCCGACAGATCACCAAATCTTCAAATTACGACAAATTTAGAAAAGCTTGCAAATTTATTGAGTAGCAAAGAAGCTAAAAATTCAGAGCTACAAAAATGCTACAAATGTAAATTGTATTCATAATATTCAATATATACAAAGTTTCATTCAGTGGGATCTAATATTTCATCTTGTGCAATTGTTGTGCTAATGCAGTAACTCTTTACTTGCATATGCATCCAGAAGATGCGCATTGTTCTTGTTACCACTCAATTCTATATACGTTGCATACAATGAATAATGGGAATTCCTTTATGGTACATTCCCATCTACAAATCCTAATATGCTCAAAACATACGATCTCTTCACAGAAATAATTTTATTTGCTTTAGAAAATTTATGTCCACCTAGATAATAAGATAAGGCTTTCACAGCCATTATCATAGTCTCTCCAATTGGACTAAGTTTGGAATGACCAACACACATTTCATTTTCTGAAAGTGGCTCAAGTAGTGGCCGAGACCACTATCCCTGTGGAAAGATGATGAATATTGTCTGAAGCCCCCTCGACGAGTAGCAAAGTCATCGATCAAAAGTGTATTCTGCATAACAAAATTGGTGTTCTTAGTTTATTAAATTTAATAGAACACATGCATCAGATAAACATACAGTAAAACTTATGCATTCATCACCATCTGTTGCAACTAGATCGGGATGATCTATATTGTGACCACCTATTGAAGAAGAGTCATCTGCAAATTTCATAACTGATGGATGAGGGAATCCCAGCTGGGCCTGGAATGAGATAATTTCTCATCAGATGGCAAACTTCGTCCATGATCACGAACATTTGCCATAGCCAAGGACAAACATTCCTCACTAGTCAGAATACCTTCTTCATCATCATAGTCAATGCCCGGCACCAAGTCTTTGGTTTCAAAATCAACAATGTCAGAGAACTCCTAAATGGTGCTTGACAATAGACAAAGCACCTCATCCTCCCGATAATAAAAAAAAAACACAGAGATCTGTTGTTGTGATATACACATCTTTGTTTATATAATATTTCGGCAAATCAAAAAAGCATTTAGCATGTACATCAGCAATTTTTTTCTCAATATTGGCATTATAGCCAATGAAAGCATCCCTCAGCTTATCATCTACACTCAAATAGTCAGTGTCTTTATCAGGAGTATCCACCAAGAAATGACTGATATCCTTTATGGAATGTTCAGTACTGGAGGATGAACGGATCTCAATATCGGGTTTCGATGTATTTGACTCTACTGGGATTTTTACTAACAAGAAAAATACAAATTCAATTTGATACTCAAGAAAACGACATTTTCGTTTACAACAATTACATTCATTGGAATTCTTAAATTGGTCAAAAAGTTTAGTGTACATCATGTCTAGCCGCTGCTTCTAATGTGAAAAAGTATGTACAAGGTTAGTGAAATGCATAAACGACAAATTACACATAGAGAGATTAAAGGGATACTGATTATATCCTTGAATCTGACATATTGGTCATAAAAAACATCCGGACTTTGCTGTGCTATACTAAATACATATAAGAAAGGCCGAAAGAGGGACTTGAAGTACTCTATGCGCTTAGTTATACCAAACTCAGTGAGAAATATGGACAACAAGGACTCCCGACTAGAATCAGGTGAGGAAGCCATTGCCTAGTATCAGTTCTGTGCGAGAGGGGAGTATCTGTGAAAAAAGGAGTATACTACGCACGCACAGAAGCGACATGTACGGTCGAAGTATCACTCTTGTGTGCACACAGAGAGATGAGACAATGAGGGAGCAAACGGGACGCATAGAGAAGCGATATGTGATGAAAATCATAAGAAAATGAGGTGCGCAAAGAACCAATATGAGAGAAAACCGAGAAAGACAAAAAAAATTTTGGGGATTGTGCCATTTATAGGTTTTTTACATGTGTGAGTCAAACGGTCAACTACCCATGTGTCATCCTACAATTGGCTCATAACAGCCCCACGAGCGAAGCCGTATAGTTTCCAGGTGTCAAGAACTGATTCGTTGGAACATGGCATGTGTCGAAGTTTCATTGGGCCACTATAGACCCACATGTGAATGCCACATGGCAATTGTTGATTGGATGGTTCGGATCACATGTGTGACCACACGTGTGAAATCTGAGGGCACATGGTTGCGTCGAAGTTTTTGACTCTTGGACTAGAGGTCGATGGAGCTTTCCCCTTGTGGTTGATAGATTTGTCTTCCACAAAAATGAAATCTCTACTGATGAACAATTTTTGAGTGTCCACATTGTAGAGTTTGTATGCCATCAAGGACCTAAGCATAGGCAATGCATCCAAACACTCTGATATGCTTGAGTGAAGGCTTTGGTCCTGTCCACACCTCATAGGATGTTTTGCCATTCAAAGCCTTGGTGATGGATTGATTTTGTAAATAGGTTGTTGTGGTAGCAGCTTCTGTCCAAAAGTTCTTTGGAAGAGAGGCATGGGCCATCATGCTCTTGGCACTCTCGATGAGTGACCGATTCTTCCTTTCAGCTATACCATTGGACTGAGGTGAGTAGCTGGTAGTGTATTGTTGATGTTTTCCATTTGCCTTGCAGAAGTCCTTGAATTCGGTGGAGATGACTACTCCCTCTCCATTAGTACGTAGAGCCTCGATCTTTCTCTGAGTCTGATTTTCAGTAGACGTCTTGAACTATTTGAAGAACTTGACAAGAAGTAGGTGACAATTTGTTGAGAGAAATCATCAATGAAAGTTAGGAAATAAAGGGCTCCCCCTATCGAAGCAGTCTACATTGGGCCACAAATGTCGCTATGTACAAGATCAAGCAAACCTTTAGAAGTATGAATTGAATCAGACATGAAAGGACTTCTTGCATGCTTGCCGATGATACAACTTTCACAAGGATAAGTCGGTTTGCTAATAGAAGGAAGATTTTGCACTAAATTTTGAGTTGACGTTTGCTGAATACTATTGAAATTTAGATGGCCTAATCTGAAATGCCAAAACATATCAATCGATTCAAAAGTCGATGTGTGAAGAGCTTGGCTATTTGTCGAATAGCAGTGACTAAGCTTGTAGAGGTAGCCACTTCGTCCAAAGGCTAAAACCTTCCTTGACTTGTCGAGTATGGTGCAGCCCTCTGTATTGAATTCGACCCTTCGACCAGAATCCGTGATTCTACTTATCGAAAGTAGATTCTTGGTAAGGTTAGGAACATGAAGAACATTGGACAACAACTTTACTTCACCTTTCTTGAATTCGACTTTGACTGTTCCTTCACCTTCCATAGAATGAGATGAGTTGTCTCCAAGATGCACAACTCTTGAGAGGGTGAATGGCTTGTAATCCTTGAACCAGTCTTATGGTGAGTCATAGGTTGAGTTGCTCCGAAGTCCAAGTACCAAGAATCGATATCATGTTGTTCTTCGACCTTGGTCATGAAGGCTACTTCATCTTCCTCTTGTTGCTGGGTTGAGTGACTGGTTGTAGCAGAATTTGCTTGCTGCTAGAACTGCTTCTTCTTCTCGTTGTTGTACTTCAAAGTTTGACAGTCCTTGATTTCGTGGCCAGTCATCTTACAGTATCTGCACTATAATTTTTGCACTGGTTGGAACAATGAAGAGGTTGAATTTGATCCTGAACCATAATTTGGTCCAGACCGCATGTTGCTCTTCTTGTCAATATATTTTGACTTTGTAGATCTCTTGGATCTAAGCTTCTGATTTTTTGAATATAGAGCATGAGGATCCAATCATGAGCCTGAGGAGAATGCAGTTCTTCTGATCTCCTCTTGTAGAAGCATCAAAATTACTCTTGAAAGAGTGAGATGCTCCTGGGTCGAAATTGCCATGACCCAATTTCCGTAGGCTTCAGGTAGACTCGATAATAGAGTCATAACAACATCAGAATCTTCAATGACTGAGCCAGTTGCAGTCATTTGCTCCATAAGATTTTGAAAGTGTTGAGATGGCTCAAAACACTATTTGCATCAGACATTCTGAGGGTGAAGAATTTCTTCCTCAGATGAAGCTTGGAAGTAACGTCTCTGATGTCGTAGAGAGTTGCTAGAATGTCCCATGCATCCTAGCGGTCTGAGCAGCATGTATGTGGCTGATTTGAGTATCATGGCAAATGCTTTGCCATCTCTTAGTCTCCACTTGGTGATGTTAGCTGCATCACCTTCTGGTTTGAGTTTTGTGCCATCAACGATGTCCCACAAGTCTTTGGCTAGTAGTATGACCTTCATCTTGAACTTCCAGAGATGGTAGTTATTTCCATCGATTTTGTCAATCAGAGAGGAACTATAAGACTGATCTATTCTGGTTGAGCCAGATCGTTGATAGAAACAACGATTTCGAAATATTGTTGGTTGCGCGCTAGAACGATGTCTTGATAGAAACAAGACTGATAATCCACAATATAAATGCAAAACTGCCCGCTCTGTCGTAAATCGAGAGGATGACTGGCAACAAAAGTTTGAGCGAGCATGGGTGTAGGATTGGAAGCGCCACAGTTAGCAGCAGAGATAATCAAGATGAATAATTCAGATAAGCGCAAATGAACAATACAATAGTGAGACAGAAATTGCACTCTGATTAATATCAACAATGAGTACAATGGTTTCAGCTTGTCGTTGAGCGTGATAACGCTGGCTCCATGAAATCTACTTGAGAGAAGAACAATTAGTAATTAACTCAACTATTGATCAGTTTGTTATAGCTGATTACAAAATATCTACTTGTAAAAGATCTGTTTAGCATTTATTACAACCGCCTTAGAGCAATAATTGTATGTACAATAGTAGGTGAACTGCCATAAAGACTTCTGATAGTTTATTTGGATCGATTTTTTCTTGATGGAAAGAATCGACAAAGGTCGGTTGATGGCAAATTCGGTTAAGTCGACGAAGTCGGATACGTCGACGAATTCGGTTGATGGAGCAAATTTGGTTGATGGAGTTATTGTTGTAATGTCGATGAATTTGGTTGATGGGTATATAAATGAGAAGTAGAAGTTGATGGAATGAAGTAAGTCGGGTACTTCGAATACTTCGATGTCGGTACCTTGATGAAGTAATTTGAGTATATGCATTTGAGAAGTCGTAGTCGATTACTTCGATGTTGGGTAAGTTGATGTTGTATATATCAGATGAGTATACACAGGAGGAAGTCGATGACTTCGATGTCAGACACTTCGGATGTTAACATTTGACTGTACACATGGTGAAGTCGAAGTCGATGAAGTCAGAATTCGGACACTTTGATGACTTCGAAGTTGATGGAGTCGACTTCGGCTGAGTCTTTCAAAATGCTCATTACTCCATGGATTTGGTCCTGAGCATTAAAATCTGACAATAAAGTGTAGAAGTGCAAATTGGCAAGTAGTGCACCATAGGTCAAATTCATCATCACTTTGACTATTGGAGTCCAATCAAAATATGAGGTGCAAATCATGGATCCAATCATGTTTAAAGGTGACTATAGTAGGAGCTCGAGATACCACAATATGGATGTGGAGTCTCATTGTATTTGTGAAGAATTTTGAGGGTTAATCAAGTTTTTGTCTTGTAGACTTTTGGTCTATTCTCTCCTACTCGAGAACTTGGCTGCTTTCTCTCTCTACTTTGGATGATGATTACTTTTTGTGTACAAGAGCTTTTGTCTAGATCCAAATTGTGTTAGATAGATTTTGAAAATCCGAGTTGATCACAGGTAATCTGGTAGTGTGCAACATCTCTCATGCATGTAGGTCATGGATGACCTACTCAAAGTCCTCAAATCTCACTTTCTTGACAATAATAAGACTCTAGGTCTTGGTGCTCCATCTCTTTTTTTTCCCCTAGATTTCAATTCTAAATCTATGGCTACTTATTCTAATTATAGTATAAATTATGAAGATTTTTTGACCACCCTATCTAATATATCAGATCTTTTTGAATTCAAAAAAAAATAAGGCTCTTTGCTTTATAGCTAAGAACCTTAATAGGTTCTATGATTCGTTTAATTATAAAGCTAATGATTTTCTAGCTAATGGAAATGACCTCAAAGATTATGATTTTTTTTGGAAAAGAGTGTTCGCAAATTGCTTTTGAGAAGATGCACAAAGATCAAGCCAATTTATGCACTGAAGAGGAATCCATCAGATCTCAAAATCAAACTTAGTTTTCCAAAAGCCAAGTATTTATGCTCCCACTTCATTAGTGTTAGGGCGTCATAGTATTGACCATAAAAAAGTCATTGAGAAGGACAAAATAGAATGTGTAACTATTGTGTCCTATATTGTATTGGTCTTTATTTAAGACCGGATCTTATCTTGAATCTAATTTATTCTCTTCATGACAAGAAACTCTCTATCTTGATAATTTTGCAACCTATCGAAAAAGACAGAGAACTTTTAGTCGTGAATTTAGAAAGAGCATGCATTGGGCCACTATTAAAAGCTCTCTAGAAATAATGAGATAAGTTTCATTCACAAGGGGAAACAATGATAATGACAATTAAGGCATTTTATCATTTTCTTGGAGGCCAAAATTTTACAATTGCATAGAATAATATTTCTCCAAAAACTATTGGGTGGCTATGCACTCCTTAGAATCTCACGCTTTTGTTAAGTGGGTCTATTGTGTTTATGCATTATCCATCTCAAACCCATGAAAGTGATAAATGATAATTTTACCCATGTCTATAAATTTTTGAATGTTAAGTTTTTCCATGAATGCAAAGGCCAAGGCCATGGTCATGGAGGTAGATAAGTTGACGAATGCAATTCTAGATAGACAAATGAACTATCTTATGTTGTGCAAGAGGAACATTTATGTGAAACACTTAGTATTGAAGTTATTCAGGAATCTAAAGACACTGACTTGGGTGAGGCTTCAGAGGACGAGTACGACCAAAACATCCATGCCACCTTGTTTGGGGATTATAAATACAAGAGTGAGAACCCTTCAAAATGACAAAGAAGATTTGAAGAGGGTCTTTAGAAATGAATGGTATGTAAAAGAAAGTGAAGTGTTGATATCGAGCTTGTTGTTGCCATATAGTGATTCAAGTGTGAGGTTAATGGAAAATGAATGGAATCTAAAGTGGCAAGCTATAAATGAAAAATTTGAGTAGGAGATCTAGGAGAAAAAAGCATATATGTGTTTATCAAAGAAAATGTTTTATGTTTGTGAGGAGAACCACAACATTTTTACATGGCTGCAAGTCATAAATGAGGAACATTGAAACAATAGCTCTAAGCACCTTGCATGTTTGCTTATGTCGATGTTATCTTGTGTTGAATGATTTTTTTTCTAAGGCTAGTGTTTTATTGTGCTAATCAATGTAAATTCAATCCATGCTCAATAAAGATCCTATTGTGAAACTAATATAAAAAACTCTCTTCAATACCAAGACCATTTGTGACTATGGAGAGAGGGGATTCTTACAAACACTATCCCTTGGCAAGATGAAAAAGATTGATTTGTATAAAAGGCGTGAGACCAATTTAAGAAAGAAGCATTGGTATCTCTTTTGGGTCGAATAATATATGCAATATGATTCGTGTTTTGTCTTTTGCTTCATGTACATATGGAGTTGATGTTTGGTGCTTTTTTCATTGTCTGCATTTGTAAGGACTATCAAACAAATATATGAAGTTCAAGGTTCCTTTTAGATTTGAAAAAGAAAAGCTACAATTCTGAAAGAGAGAAAAAAATATGGCCAGAGCATGTCCAAGAGAAGACAACCTAATTGGGTATTGCATAATACATCTAAAGAAAAAAACATTCAACCAAATGTTCCGCATATATATTCAGACTCGATGTCAAATGTGTAGCAGCATCCAAATTTGAGATGATGCATTGTGATTACATATATCTTGGTGGCCACATCAAGAAAGGGATTGTAGATGGTGTTGATTTTATGCACAAGGAGTGTGGTTTGTCGGTCCGATGGGTGTTGCCTTGGAATTATATTAATCGAAGACCACATGTGATTCACTTTGTTTAGCTTCTACACTTGTCAATGATTTTGGTTTGTGCATTTTGTTTTTGCTATTGCATTTTGTAAGGTGCCTACCAAAGTCCTATACTAGTCACATGGGGCAATGCTAACCTATTTCCAGATCTACCCAAGGGACCTAAGGGTTTTGACCTAGATTAGCTCGAAACCAATGTTGCTGCTTCCTAAATATTTAGGCACTCATTGTGAAGCATTATAGCCAATCACAATGCCATTCCAAGCTATTTCTAGTGAAGACACAATTTTGGTTGAAAATAACATGCTCAAAATAACTACATAAGACTTGCTTTTGGGCTTCGGTATCCTAACATCAAATCAAACTTTTGAGACTCTATTTTTTAAGTGCTACGTTCCAAGTAATAAATTGGGATAAACGGAACTGTACAACAACTTTGCTCAAAATATCCAAGTATGACAAAATGGTAAAGTGCTAAAATAGACCCAAAATTTCTTTATTCTTTTTGCAAATGACCCTAAATTAACCCAGATATCCCAATTGAGTTCTTGAGCCAATGTTAAAAATCACATCATACAAACTTCTCATGAGTCTCAAAAATCCCGTGTGTGTTGCCCTAGTCTCGGAGCCTCTTGCTCCCTACCCAAAAGTTCTTTATAATACATGTTTTTTGAATGATCCGTTTTAACCATTAGTGTGTGGCACAACAACTTGTTGGTGTCCACTCATAGGTAGTACAATCCTACAAAACCTTGCCAAACGTAACGTTCCTTTCACATTTCATGTCACTGGGCCCGACATGGCTTGGATATGAAAGTTAGTGTAAAAGCAAAAGTACATTCAATTTCTATAACTGATGGAATGTAAACATGTCTCATCAATAAAAGAGATATTTTGATGCTAAGTTCAAAATCTCAACATATATCAAACTAACAAAAATAAGTATGCAACTATATTGGGGTCATGCTCACATTCACAATAAGTATTAAGTATAAGTAAAAAATGATATAAAACGTGATGGAAAAATGAATCAATTAGTCAATCATGACTTTGAAGACATCTACTTATAGCAAACCACCCAACATGTGTTGGAAAATAACTAGTTAATTAATGATGATGCTTTGATATGTGAGAACTGCATGATCTCCATGTCGTAACTATTGATACCCCTTTGTGAGCCTAACAAGGTGGGTGAGACCATTCCTTTCCTATATTATGTACTATCATGCCAAATTCTCTATGTAATACGTTTTGCCATACCAAAGGAGAAGTATATGATTTGCGATTGTAATTGCTTGGCGTCGTGTACTCAAGAAGGTGCTTCTTTAAACAGATTGTGGTCAAGGTACAAATAGTAATCTGTCTGTGCATGGTTGGTCTAGAAAAGGACATACATGTCTTCTTCAAATTTCACACCAAGTTGGACAACAAAACATTGTCAATTCGTGGGATCTCCACCTCATTATGAGCAAAGTTGATGAAAGGCTACAAAATCAATTGCATTTTATGTCATATTATGCTTTACATAGGTCAATATCATGATCACACAATCTAAGACGTGCTTCAATAGAATTCAAGCAAGAACCTCAGACAACCCCTACATCTCTTAATATCTATAGCCTAGACAAAATGTCAAGGGTGTGGTGATCACTCTATGAGAGGTATTTATGAGAATAATGCATATTCTTGAAACTCAGTCCCTGGAGAATGCCAACAAGTTCTATAAGTACCTACAATTCTCCACTCTTGGAGTGCTATAGCATTTCGTCTATATTAGAAGTGATCTCATAATCTTTGAATGCATTCTAATAAATTACATCCGATTCATGATTTTAGACCACTTTCTGAAGCAGCAAGATTGGCCGACATGTAAGCCAAGCAATGGGGGAAAAAATTAGGAGATTTTACTTGTCAAAATACGCACAACTAGGCAGCAACTCATGAGGAACGGAACCCGTCCCTGAAAATCCTTAGGAACGGAAAAGTACACGTTCCTAAGGGAAAACCTTAGGCATGGGTATCTATGCTCTGCACATTTCTCATGCTTATCTCTACATACCGCTAGCAACTTGGTGATTTCTTGCATTATGATGCTGCAGCACTATCTCTCCATTTGTCTGATAAAGAGCTGATCAACTTCAATATGCTTTATCAGTGCATGAAAGACTAGATAATTCATTAACTGGATGTAGGTTTTTTTAGATGTTGCAGTGTACAACTGTAGGGCTATGGTGGCTACTAGCACGCATAGACTCTTCAGAACTGATAAAGCTCTGATGCATGCAAAAGCCCAGAATCATATGTTACGTAAAGTTCAGGCCATTGTTCTGAAATTCACTGTGATGCTGAGTAACTATTACAACTTGAATGATGAACCAACTAGACCCTCTTGTGTGCTAAATAGCAGAGCTGAATAAGTCCACAAGCTTCTGTTTTAGAGCACTTATCAGAAAATTTTTTCTATCAAAAGTCTGAATGGAGGAAGAAAATCCAAATATTGGTCAGATAGATCATAAGAAACCTCGGAGTATTTCAATAGCAAGTCTATCTTCAGAAATTTTTTTATTGAACCAATAGACCAGAATATATTTCTGCAAGCTCGACGTAGATCCCCAGCTTAAATCTCTAAGGGGTGGGCTGTAGCTTGATCATGGAAAGGGACACATTTTAGTGGGTACTTTGATTCTTCCTTTCTTGTCTGGAAATGCTTCCAAAGTCTTACGTTTGTCTCGACTTTATCAGAACAAGTAAACTGTTGGAGCACATCAGCCAACAGTGAGAAAATTGAAGAGAATCTTTGCTGTTATCACAACATCCAACAAATGGAAGCAAATAGTTTGGAGTTTGGGTTCCACAGTCTGATAGTCATTCTAGCTCTTATTGATCAAAACCATTCCAGGCCTTTCTCTTGATCCATAATTGGAATAAGTTGCTTGCACACTACTCTGTTTTTAAGAAAAATACACTAGGCTGTGGTGTCATCATGTACTGATTGCACAGAGATGAAGGCTATGTTGCATATTTGTTCAAGCCTCCAATGGTTAAGATACAAGTTCCTGCATATTCTTAGAAACATAACAGCAAGCTTGAAAGAGATTGAGCATTCTTCTGATGGTAGGCAAGACTTGAAAGCATCAAAACAGAAATTGGTACTATATGGCTGGGAACGGGTGGCACTTGTGGTCATCTAATGCACATGCTGCCATATTTGAAAGAAACAAACTCATACTTATTGTATAAAGTGCTACCCAGCAGTAAATCAGAGTACTCAGCTAGGAGGAAGAAAACAAGGAGTTGACACAAGAATACAATAGGGAATTGCCCAACTTAAGGAATAAAACTTTTAAACTTAGAAAGTCTAACAATGAGAAACTGTCAGTGCAGCAATCAACAGCATGCCTGGACTGTGAAAGCCTTCAAAGAGACTTAGATTGTAAGCTTGGAGACTATTCTGAATTATCCATTTCTAATTTATTATCTTCTTTATGGTTAACTTGGGTGGATTTAACTCCACTACCAGAAGGATCGGCGTCTTCATGCTCGTCTCTTGTTGAATAAACATCCGGATACAAGTACCTACAAATTTGAGCTATGGTAAGAACTGCAGAATACGATATCTATGACATGTATATATGAGTCTAACAACAAGATAAAAGAAAAGCTCTCTCATTATCAGCTCAGATTTTAAATGGATGATTGAAGAAGAGTTTATGATTTCTAACACTTGCAACAAAAACACTCAAAATGTACATGTAAGGTCATGGCAAGGTTAGAGACAGACATATGCACCAGTAGGAAGATAGGATCGGCGACTTACAAAACTAATTAGAGAAATTGAGGGTAACTCCATGAAGTCTACAGTGGAAGTATTGAGTATAAAGTACCTCAAATGTGCAACAGGAATGTACCGACCAAGCTTTGGGTTATATCTGCTTGAAGAGAGATTGTCGTCTGGAGTTAAATGTTTTTACTCAAACAAAAGATCATATCTGTTTATTGCTCCTCAAAAGTCAAATATTTATTCTCTACAAAGCAAACTTTTAGACATATATTTCCTGTGATTTTACTTCTAGTCGATTACTAGCAAGGAAGAGCAACCGCGGCCATTCCACTGCTAGAGATGACCTTACTATTGCTCTGTAATATTTCAGGTGCTAAAGTTTTAAAAATAAAATTGAACTATGTTGAGCGTGCCTATCAAGCTCACGTAGTCCAATGAAGCATTTCAATTCATAGTCAATATAGATTTCATGCAAGCTTTGCCTAGACAAATAGTACCATAATTGCTAACACGTCGCTAACTTTTATGCACCTGACACCAGCCACTTTGGAGTTGAATATAAATAACTTTTAAAGGTTCCAATAAATCATGAATGTACACTAGTAGGACGGATAAATGAATATATACAAACCTTGTAAAGTATTTAGACAGGCTGCGATGTGCAACTCTCCCACCAACAAGAATTTCAACCTTATCTTGTCCAACATATCTGTGCATAGCAAAGTACAGCTTTCAGTATGACAATTATTTGGAATCAATGCCAGCAATGAATTTATGATCAGAGAAGAACCACTGAGGGACCTAATTGTGGGGCATGCAAAAAATCATTTTAGTGTAGACATTCTCAGAAAATGTTATTCAAGCCAGATTAAGGAAATCACAAATCTGGTGAAACGCGATTAATATTTCATGCCATTATAAGACCACTCACACATTCAACATCACAACTCTTATAACAGATAAGTATATCCCTAAAAGACATAACTTTTCAAACCATGGTTGACCTTGAGTATAGTCCAATTAGTACTAAAAAAACTCAAAGTTGGAAATCGTAGCATACAAGCCACAGGCTCAAATATTGAGCCAAACATCCTTCATCCATAGAATGCGATGCTTGTTGACAGTGTCGCTAATTCATACTTTCTACTTAATTTTCTAAACAGTGGAAATTTCTTGCTAGTGTTTGAGTAGGTAGCGTTCCAAGTGCTAACTAGATCATGGGCGTGAAACACATGCAATCCCAAACCCCTTTACGTAACATGAAACCCATTTCTGTTTTAAGTGCAAGTAGCCTCTTGGAACCACATGAGAGCTTCCCCAATTATTAGATTGCACATATTAAGGCATGTCCGATCTTGGATCTCACTCTCTAGATTACACAGATAAAGAGATGGCAGATTACCTATCACAATAAGGACCAAAGAAGTTGATGAGAAAACAAGATTCAAATGCTTACTTGGCCTTTGTACAGCGACCACCAATCTCATCAGGAAGAATATAATAAAATGGTTGCTTCGTTCCTGGTTCAAAAACAGGAGAATGTACTTTGTCAAAGTCTGTAACAAAACGCAAAGTTCTTCAAGCTCTTCTATCTGCACAAGACAACCGATAAAGCACAAGCAGCTCAATAGAGACTGTTGATCTAGAGCAGCTAGAAAATTGGGGGCAATCCACAGGATCTCAAGCCAAAGCAGTCACCAGATTGGTTAGTGATCCTGAATAGCACATTAAGACGCTTATGATAATGCTCAAAGCAATGATAGTGTCAAAACAGCAACATCAAGCATCTTGTCACAAAGATCAAAGTTGTCAAAAAGAACCATAGAGTTACAGCAATAAATAGTACATGGATTATTATGTGCGCACATACATTGAGATTGTCTATCCTGATCCTGTCATACAGGATTCACTCAGGGATGATCTCAATGTCTTCAGGTATAAGTCATGACAACTTACAATTCTATAACATTTGTTATTTTTTCAAGTCCTTAGTCTTCCTTGAATCCCAATGAAGTGAGTGGCCACATTGTCACACTTGGCACTGCATAAGACCCACTCATGAATGATCTTCAATGTGCATTGTCACGACTCACGTGTGCACTGTGTACGCGTGAGGCTCTTGAGTTCGGGTGTCCAGGAGCGCGGCTCAGAGAAGGACAATTGTGCCCTGTTTCATGGTGGGACAAGTGTGTTCTCTCTGATTCATACGAAGAGGAGGAACAGGCTCAGTGTTGCACAATTAGACAGGTTGGTGTATGTGCATGCCAATCTGCGGCTTCTGAAGAAGCTGAAGGGGACGAGGGAGCCTATACACTGAAACGGCTTTCAAGGACACAAATATATGTACAAGCAAACCATGGTTAGCACTTCCATCATCTAGAGAGCTCCATGAGAAGGGGTACCACTTATCTTGGTATTCTCAGGCTCCACGTCTTCTGCACTCGATTAACATCTCCTTATCACATCTTTTGAAGGGGTCCCACCCCTCTGTTTGGCAGTTTTTTCACAAACCCAATGTTTGCAGAGTTTGGTTGCACCATTAGGGGTCGAGTTAGATTTTTATATATGTTGGCAATCTGATCTTACTAAGATTCTTGGACTTGGGTTTGTACAATAGATGAAGGTCAAATTGGTCGTTTTTGGCAAGATCCTCGAGAGAATCATAATCTCCCAGTTGTGTACCATGTGAGAGGTTGAAACGAGGGAGCATTGTATCTTCCACTATCTAATATATTATGAGATCATGGGGAAATATGATTGCATTTTTCAGGACCAGCTAGCCAGAATATGCTCTTTGATATTATATGATGATCAAAGAAGCATTGCCTTGATGATACTAGACAGGTTTCGTTTGAGAAGGCATGTCGCCTTACCAACATTGGGGACCAGATGCAACCTCATATTAAATCTTACTTCTCCAGAAGGCATCCTCGGATAGCTGCAAATGCAGAGTCATACTCATTAGACAAGGAGAGCATACCTTTCAGTCAATGTGACAACCTGAGACACAAGCCTTGAGTATCACATGCACATCTAAGCACACCACATTATCTCACCTCAACGAACACACCATATGTGCTCACCTCAATATATAGCGCCACCCTCACATATCATCATGACTTTCTATAGACCAATATCTTATGATATCATTTGATGATTCTCATTCTCTTCAGCCCAATAAAGTTATGAAACATTATTATTACATGATCACAGATTTTTACTACTAGATTTGCTTCTAGTTTCAATTTAGTCTATCTTATCTTGGAGATGTCTTGTGTACAAAACATACTTGAAATGTGCCTTTCAATCTTATGCTACCATAGATGATATGTGGCAAGCCCTTCATTCTACACTAGATTATCTTAACTAAGTTTGTTGTGCCTCCATATAGGTGGACACTAATTTTAGGCTGGTCACTTATGTGAGAAAGTTACGGCATGCAAGGACACAAACATAGGCACAAGCAGACCATGGTTAGCACTTCCATCATCTAGAGAGCTCCATGAGAAGGGTTAACACTTATCTTGGTACTCTCAAGCTCCATGTCTTCCGCACTCGATTAACATCTTATCACATCTTTGAAAGGGGCCCCACACCTACATTTAGCAGTTTTTCACAAATCCAATGTTTAGAGAGTTTGTTTGCACCATTAGGGGTCAAGTTATAGAAGTCATTTTTTGGGGATAGATGTTGTTGGCAATCTGATCATACTAAGATTCTTGGACTTGGGCTTGTCACATACTCTTCGGTTTAGTTTGGAACAACTCCGAGTTTCTTCACATTAGTTGTAGGTTGAAATTGGTTGTTTTCGGCAAAACCCTCGGGAGACTAGGAATCTCCCAGTCACCTACCATGGGAGAGGTTGAGACGAGGGAGCATGGTATCTTCCGCTACCTAATGTAATATGAGATCATGGGGAAAAATAATTGCATTTTTCTGGACCAACTAGCCACAATGTGCTCTTTGATATAATATGATGATACTAGATAGGTTTTATTTGAGAAATAAGGCATGTCGCCTTACCAACACTGGGGACCAGACACAACCTCATATTAAATCTTCTCCAGAAGGCATCCTCAGATAGATGCAAATGCAGAGTCAAAGTCATTAGACAAGGAACGCATACGTTTCAGTCACTGTGACAGCCTACAAGGCCACAAGCCTAGAGTATCACATGCCATTGCACATCTAAGCACACCACATCATCCCACCTCCATGAACACACTATAGGTGCTCACCTCGACATATAGCACCACCCTCAAATATCATCATGACTTTCTATAGACCGATATCTTAGGATATCATTTGATGATTCTCATTCTCTTCAGCACAATAAAGCTATGAAACAATATTGTTACATGATCACAAAGTTTTACTACTAGATTCACTTCTAGTTCCAATTTAGTCTATTTCATCTCGGAGATGTCTTGTGCTCCCATAGTACAGAACACACTTGAAACGTGCCTTTCAATCTTATGTACCTTTGGGTAACCACCTATCTTGGGGTTCTTTTCATTGGTCCTATATTTGGTATGAGACATGCAGCTACAGCCAGACTTGGGAAGGGACATGCCTCCTTGGTCCAGATTGAGTGTGTTTGCTTTCAGAGATTTACTCGGGAGGCCCCGAGTAAGTGTCGGTTATTTGATACTTTTGTCTCCCCCATTGCATTGTATGCTGCAAAGACATGGTGCCCAGCGCTGACCTCTGCTGATTGGGCCAGCATCTCACGCCTCCAGGTCCTTATTCTATCACGGATGATATGGGCTAAGCCCTTTGTCCCACACTAGATTATCCTAGCAGAGTTTGCAGTTCCACCTCTATAGCTTGATGCCATCTTCCGTCTCATCACATATATACAACGTCTCGGGCTGCTTCCCACTGATGCACAGAGATATCCACAGGCGGCACTCATATCATCTTAGCATCTTCATAGTCTGGGCTATCACTTGTCATGGTTCTCACATGCATCACGTCTATTGGATACTTTGGCATATCTATCGCGGACCTCCCATCGGGTATCCACGATTATATTAGACGTTTCCTCTATAGAGCATACCTTCGTCGCACATGGCAGGGCCAATTAGGGGTTAAGCCTGACTATTACAGGACTCATTTCTTGGAGATGGATGTCGCAGAGACCCTAGTTCTACCACGCTATTTAGATCCATGGCTTGAGATTCACACTGGGTCAGCTACGAGTCTCATCACATCAGCTTGAGATTGAGATTGGACGTTTCCATGGTATCCCATGTGAGGAGCGGATCTGCCAGTTATGTTCACTGTTTGAGGTGGAGTCAGAGGAGCACTTTTTGTTCAGATGTCCAGTCTACTACGAGATCAGAGGGAGATACCATTCCTTTTCAGAGAGATTCGTGTCACACTGCGGTCCCTTATAGCATATGATGACCCGAGATGTGTCGCACTTATGATCAGAGATGTTTTTACTGCGACAAGACCCACACCAGCCATCTGTTCACCTTGATGCACAGCTCCATATCACATCGTATTTCTCCCGCAGGAGATTGCAGACAGACCCTAGATCAGATGATAGTGGCGACGACAGTGACTCTTTACTACATAGAGACCAGAGACGACGTACTACTCATATTGCCCATAGAGCCACTACTCAGAGACGACCTTCTTGGCGACGTCAGCAGCATCTATCGAGACCACCTCCGGGCTTATCCCCATCACATATTTCTTTCATACCAGCAGTACTTGATGACACGGAGTTATACCATTATCTTATTGGCAGCATTAGACTTTTTAACTTTACGTTCATAGTATAGTACATTGGCAATTCATTTCTTTTCTATTACGAAGACGTTTCATACGCTCCCACTGTACCACACATTTAAAATGTACTTTTTTTCATCTTATATGCCTAGTGGCAGACATTAATAAAATCTCTCTCTCTCTCTCTCTCTCTCTCTCTCTCTCTCTCTCTCTCTCTCTCTCTCTCTCTCTCTCTCATGGCATGGAAGACGAGGGAGCCATGCATTCCCCCTCCACTCCCCCTTGCTCCCCCCTCCTTGGTTCGATGAAGAGAGTCATTCTTTACACTTCCGAGTTGCCCATGCATGACTACAAAAATCATGATTCGCGATTTGCTAGTGCAACTATGCTCTATATAGTTCCTCTACAGGTGCCTTTTGACAGGCATTCATTCCCCGTGTCCCATCTCCCCTCCTTGACGATTTACATATCTGGACCACATATGCTACCTCATTATATATTGTACCCACTGACTCACCCATCTCCATCTCCCCGCACCCATGTGAATTCACCTTCACCTCTGACATGGTCCTAGAGGCCAGACGTACCAGGGACATAGAGGACCTTGAATCAGAACTGTTGATCCATGTTTAGATACTCTATTCAATAGAGCCATTGTCTCATGTTTCCCATCCTCCTGGCGCACTAACATTATTGGTGACCCCATGAATCCTAGTAATTATTGTACCATCATGATTGGGCACGTCATTGCGAAGTTGTATGGTACCATTCTCCAGTCCACGGTTAGTTCAAAACTAGAGATTGGGAGATTTTATGCATTGGGCCAGGCTGGTTTCCATGCTCACTATTCCACTACAGACCATATCTTCACTCTTTGAGCTATCATCGAGGGAGACAGACATAGGAGACAGAGGATTAGCTCTTGTTTTGTTGACTTTAGAAAAGCCTTTGATTATCTTCCACGCTCTTTTCTCCTCCAAAGGTTATGAGATACTAGCTTTTCCACTAATATAGTCTTGGTGGTGACGACACTTTATGAGCAAGTCCGGTTGTTTTCGGAGTGACATTGGCATCTCAGACCGTATCTGGAGCACCATTGGGGTGAAGTAGAGTTGCTCCCTCTCCCCCACTTTATTTGGACTATATATTGATGAGCTTGAGAGAGTCATTGAGCAGTTAGATGGTACAGGTTGTAGACTGGAAGATATTCTGATTGCCATCCTCCTTTATGCACATGTAGTTCTAGTCTCTACGACTAGAGAGGGACTACAGAGAGAGTTAGACAGTCTTCATTCCTTTTGCACCAGATGGGGACTAGAGGTTAATTTTGCAAAGACCAAGGGGTCCTCTTTACCGGTCCTATATTTGGTATGCAAGCTGTTGCAGCTAGACTTGGGAAAGGTCATCCTTCCTTGGTCCAGCTACAGAAATTCTATTTTCGAAAGTTTATTCGGAACTTTTTGATACTCTTGTTACCCCCTCAACATTATATGTAGTAGAGGCATGGTGTACAGGTCTCGCTTCATTTAACTGGGCCAGTATCTCAAACTTGAAAATCCTTATGCTATCACATATGATAGGGGCTAAGCCCTTTGTCCCAGATCAGATCATTCTGGCTGACTTTGCAATTTCACCTCTACAACTTGACGCTATCTTTTGACTTGTCACTTATATTCAGAGGATCAAATTGTTCTCCTTGGACGAGCGGAGATACACACAGGCAACACTCACCTCATCTCAGCATCTTCATAGCGAAGATTTTTTATTATCATGATTCTTTCAAGCCTTCCGCTTACTTGACACACTTGTCATTTCTATTACAGATCTCCCTTCAGGTAGCCATGACTACATCAAACAATTCCTACACAGAGCATATCTTGATGGAGCATGGCAGGGCCAGTTGGAAACCCAACGATTATCGGACTCACTTTTTAGAGAGGGATACAGTAAGGTTGTTCAAAAGGCTAAAAAAGTGGGTTTTTCATTGTTTTTTGAGCCCTTGACCACCTAAAGCAATGAGTTTTGAGCTGTATGCTCATCACTTTTAGAAAAAATTTAGCTTCATACTGAGCTTTGAGACTGCTGGTTTGGTTGCTTATAGCTTTCAAAACAATTCCGCTTGAAAATGACTCAAATTTTTTTCAAAATCTGATTTTCACTGGTCGCGGACTTAACCTGCATCTATCACCTGATTCAGAGCTTCACTAATCTCTAATAATCCCTACAAGACTATTGGTAATGCCTTTCTGAGGCCATGCATGCTCGGACGATGGTTTTGAAGATTACCCAGTGCGCCTTCCTACTTGAGTTTCTAGCCATTACAGTTCACATGTGTGAATAGTACGGAATTGGGTGACCTGATAATCATTATCATCACTTGTCCTCCCTCTGTACTGCCTTTCACAACACCTAAAATGGTGTCCTAAAAAGGTTATGAGCATAGTTGCACTTTTGGAAACACGTTCAGAAACACATTTCTGGATTCTAGTCAAGTTTCTCAAAAACGTGTTTTTCTTTAAAAAAAAATTTTTTGTGGGCAATATGGGTATCAGATGAAAGCTCTAATTAAGAGCATTACATCTGTATAGTTTGCCGAATGTTTCGGAGTTCCCCAAGGATGGTTGGGGCTATGGGGGCTCGATCGTCTACCCATAGCTATGCACCAATCACCCTTGGGGAGAGAGAGAGAGAGAGATAGAGAGAGAGAGAGAGATAGAGAGAGAGAAGGATAGAGCTTTATTAAGAAGAATAGAAGATGTGTAAATGGAAAATGGCCTCCTTATATAGTTGAGGAGGGAGGGCCATCTTGGCTCTCATTGGCCTATTTACAATGGCATCCTAGCCCTTCAAACTAAATAAACTTCAATCTAATGGTTCATTAGGAAAAGGACCAAACTCACATGATTCATGTTCCCTTTTAACTTAGAACCTTATGAACTTGACTTTGGGCTTTTTAATTAATTTATTCTACTAAGGCCCAAAGTTCTTTTATTCAAGTTCTATTTATCTGATTTGCGTGGTCATTGGGTCGGTCTTATAGACGCAGGAAGCCGGTGCCCTTGCACGTTATTACTTGTATTATAGCCACCCGTCGTCCTACATACTAACAAAGTGATTGCTAGTAGAGATGTCATTTTTTATGAGGGGAACATTCCAAAAGTGTCTTCAAGCATGATTGATGGTAGTGTGGATGGATCTAACATTCTTGATGTTGATGAGAAGGATCCTACTTTGGATGGTGATGATGATGGACCTTCATCAAACAGAGTTCTTCGACACCACGGATCAGCTGCGGGTTCCTTGACAGTGATATGCTTGGGGTTACCAGGACTTCCACACACAGTTTGGGACCTATTACTCCATATGGTGAGCACTTACTGCAGTTTGGAGAGGCACATGAGCTAGCCATTTATAATGGCTTACCCTGCTGGCCACATTCAAAGAGTTATACATGTCACCCTCACAGTGGAGGAAATAGTGTCGTTGACTATCTCATGGGGTCACGATCCTTTGTACCCATAGTCTCGGACTTCCACGTTTCCCCCACCACCCTTTCTGATCACTCATTTCTCTCCTTCGATATCGGCCACCTTCCACGCACTCATCCACCTACACTACCCATGCTTACCCGAGCACCCAAGTACACATTTGATCCGACTTACATGCCACTATATTGGCAGTCCTTGGCTTCACTTTTACACTCCTTTCCTTATGACAGTCCAGTCGACACTTAGGCCGCTTTTCTCACCACCTCCCTCCACACGGCTGCATCACTAACCCTCCCCACAAAACCCCATCCCCGACGCACACCTCGACCATTGCACCCTCCATGGTACGATACCGAGTGTCGTTCTCTTCATCAGTCAATAACCTATTCACGTATTTATGCCCCACATCTACTTCGATTTTCCCGACGCTCCTACCATCGTGTCCTCCGCCGTAAGAAGCGTTCCTATGATGATTCTGAAGGAAACGTCTTATTGACCTTCTTTTAAGTTCTTCCTTGGGCGCTTTTTGGTGTGAGTCCTCGCTCTCCACCACCTCTCCTGGAGGACCTCCGCATTTGGACTGCTTATGCTACTAGCTTGTATACCGTCCCTACCGACTCACCTATATCTCCACGACCATCTGAGTTCTCCTTCTTCACATCTGACATGGTACTTGCAGCCATTAAGAAGATGAAGTCCCACAAGGCCAGAGATATTGAAGACCTTGAGTCTGAACTCTTTTCCCATGCCTCTGACTTACTTGCTCCCACCATAGCCACCCTTCTTAATTCCGCAGTTGTTTCCGGTTTCCCATCATCCTGGTGCACTAACATTATCCACCCCATCCATAAGAATGGTGACCCCGTGATTCCGAGTAACTACCACACCATCATGATTGGGCATGTCCTGGCGAAACTATATGGTACTATACTTCAGTCTGTTGTGAGCTTAGAGGCGGAGACTAGAAGACTACATGCTATGGGTCAGGCAGTTTTTCAAGCCCATTACTCTACTACAAATCACATATTCACATTACGGGCCTTGATTGAGGAGGCTAAGCACAAGAGAGAGAGGGTTTACTAAAGGGTACAGGCGTTACCAGAGATAGACAGACGATACATACAGATTGCACTATCCTCCTCACAGTGTCTTCATGATCAAGTGTATAGATTATCATGGTTCTCTCAGGCATCTCACCTCCTACTTGAGTCATTTGGTATCTCCATCACAAAGCTTCCCTCAGGCACCCATCAGTGTATCAGACGATTTCTCTATAGCGCATATCTGGAGCGGACTTGGAGTCACCAGTTAGGTGTTAAGCCAGCTTTCTACCGGACCCATTTCTTGGAGCTGGATGCATTAGGGACCCCAGTCATGCCACGGTATTTGGATTCGGGACTATCACATTGCCTCAGATTCACACTGGGACAACTCAGGGTGTCTTCTCATTAGCTAGCTATTGAGACTGGGAGGTTCCATGGTATTCCTAGAGAGGTGCAGATTTTCCAGTTATGCTCTCTAGGTGAGGTGGAGTCTGAGGAGCATTTTATCTTTAGATGCCCTGTATACTATGAGATCAGAGGGCGATATCATTGCCTGTTTTGAGACATGCCTACCACTCTACACTCTCTCATAGCCTATGAGGACCCACGATGTGTCGCCCTGATGGTACGCGAGATGTTCATATTGCGGAGAGATTTATACGGGACAATGTTTTTCAAAGTGGGGGAGAGTTGTATACTGGGACTAGCCCCTAGCTAGTATACCCTTAGGTAATGAGCCATTACGATTAAGGGCACGTCTTTATGAGACCCAAGTATCCTAAGTTGCCTAATCTCTAATACTGACTAGCCCCTAGCTAGTATACCCTTAGGTACTGAGCCATTACAATTAAGGGCATGTCTTTATGGGACCCAAGTATCCTAAGTTGCCCTGATCTCTAGAAGGTTCCACTAAAGGCCTCTAGAAAATATATATAGGGCTGTCATTTGCTCATTAGGTAGCTTATGATATTGGTTACTTTCTTAGTCCTGATTAAGTTTCACCTATGATGGCTTGTAGGGCTATGTTCATGATCATTGTGATGCATCTACGTCATTGCTAATGTCTGTGATTCAGTTCATAACTGAAGACAATTTAAAACGATCAGGGATGCTAGATCATTTATATCGCACAAAATGCTCAAAGTTAAAATGCAATATTTTTTCTACTTGAACTTCAGAATCGATTATTTGATGATAGATTCTCTCCTTTTACTTAAAACTTTTGTCAACACTTGAGAAATTGACTTAAATAGGGCACCATACCCAACAATTTGGAAATCTTCAATTTGAAGAGAAGATGTGTACTTGTGACAAACTTCAAGACCCTAAACAATATCCAGTGTAGGCTTAGACTACATAGTCAACATCCTCACTCATGCCATTTCATTGCTAACTTTTAACAACATTTATGAATGCAATAAGTATTTCCATTGATGCATAAACCTAGCCAGTGGCTTGCTTTTTCAAACTTCTAGTACTAAATGTTGGAGGGCACAGGCCGGCTGCCTTTGTGGATGCACTAGAAAGAGTGCAATCATCATCCCATAGGTAAATGGAGACTAAGACATCACCCAAATATAAGCTGAAAGTAGACATAATACCTTGTCCCCCGGTACCAACCCTTTTGGGGTCAAGAAGGAAAGAGGCGGGTGGCTAGGCGGTGGGGATGGGATCCCACGCGCGGCCCGCAGGTGTGCGCATTGCGCGCGAGAGCGTCTACTGGACCGGAATGTTTCTGCTGCCGACAAACTCTGACATGGTATCAGAGCAGGCAACGTGACCTGTGCCCCACTTTGAGGGGGAGTGTTGGAATGGCAAAGTGGCACCACAGCCCGCTTAAAGAAATCCCATAAGTAGAAGTGGGACTTTGTTCAAAGTGGATATAAGTGGAAAATGTCCAAGTGTTTAATGTCCCCTGGTACTAGCCCTTTTTATTGGAGGGCAAGCTACGCACAGGCCGGCTGCCTACGTGGATGCACCAGAAAGAGTGCAATCATCATCCCATAAGTAAATGGAGACTAAGACATCACCCAAATATAAGCTGAAAGTAGACATAATACCCTTGTCCACTGGTACTAGCCCTTTTGGGGTCAAGAGGGAAAGAGGCGGGTGGCTAGGCGGTGGGGATGGGATCCTACACGCGGCCTGCAGGTGTGCGCATTGCGCGAGAGCGTCTACTGGACCGGAATGTTTCCGCTGCCGACAAACTCTGACATGGTATCAGAGCCAAGTGGGGGTCCTATACAAGTAAGTGGGGGTATACTTCACCCTGTGCTCGCTTGAGTGGGGGTGTTGGAGGGCAAGCTACGCACACGCCGGCTGCCTCCGTGGATGCAACAGAAAGAGTGCAATCATCATCCCATAAGTAAATGGAGACTAAGACATCACCCAAATATAAGCTGAAAGTAGACATAATACCCTTGTCCCCTAGTACCAGCCCTTTTGGGGTCAAGAGGGAAAGAGTTGGGTGGCTAAGCAGTGGGGATGGGATCCCCCACGCGGCCCGCAGGTGTGCGCATTGTGCGAGAGCGTCTACTAGACCGGAATGTTTCCGTTGCCAACAAACTCTGACACTAAAGCCAAACTTTGCAAAGACAAATGCCAACCTAAAGCCAAAACAAAATAGTCTATTAAAGAATATAAATTGGTGACAAGTTAACTTCTTGACGGGGAAGATATTGGCAAAAAACCATGAAGAAAAATTCTACCAACTTTCTACATGAAGGGACAAGATCTACAACTGAACATATAGAAATTCCTCGATTGAAATAGCAACTCCTTTATCAACAAAGCTTGATGATAGAACAATTACCTCATACTCATGTCCTTATTGATAACATTGTCTTATAAGTTCAAGAGGATCTCATGCTATGATGATTGTTCAAAACAATGCCTTGACCATGTAGCTCAATGCCATTGTAGATAGGTCTTTTGAAAACACTGGATAACCTTTATTCAAGAATTTGCACATATTTGTAAGATATTAACCTGGAAGCTCTGAGCAAGCACTTTTTGCTATCGAATCATGAGATATCATGCGAGTTGCGTCCCAGCCATAGATCACACCTCTACAAGCATCAAAGCCAAGAAATATATATCTCGTTTTGCACATAAATAGCTCTAAGCGAAAAAAAAAAACTCCAAGAGTATGGTCAATGAAATCGTCAAAAACAAACACCGCACAAAAAATGCTAGTTGTACAAACCACTGGCTTGAAAGAGGCTTCCAATGTTGTCACAGAATTGAAAGGATCAAGTAAGAGACATAAGCACATCAGGGTGCATTTGTACTTATTCTGCATTTAGCTTGCAATGTTTATAGCATAATTCTAACCTTAGGAACAACATATTAACTTTTATGGGAATTAAGCCCCCTAAGAAACTAAGCTGCAATCTCTAGGAATGGAACTAGACCTATATCCCAGTTTGCAATGGCGAACAACATGTCCCAATGAATAGCAGACACTTGAGCGATCCTCTTGCATAGATCTCCTGCATATAGGCACTCAATCCCTTCAATAGTTTCATTTGTTTGCAAACCAACCAAGCAAAAATCCAAAAGATCAGAATGAAAAATTCAATGAAGCATTGAAAAAGAGTCATGAACACGCCAAGGAATGGAACAACTCTATTAGGTAGCTCTTACTTGCTACCCAAGAAGCCCATCGGAAATCCTTTTCAAGATTCACACCAGTTCGAGCTTGAAGGCATGCAATGTATTTTGAAGGGGGAGATAAGTGTTACCTAATGGCCTCATTGTTATTTTGAAGCTCAATCAAGTAGACGATACATATTCTTTTGTGTTTTGTCAAGTTTCTTGTTGGTCATGACAAATCAATATCTAAGTGGCTCCACATTCCAATAAATCTAGTAAGTCGACAACTTTCCATTTAGTCAAAGTTCAAAGCACTTTTTTGGAAGATTTCCCATGTGCCAAATTGCCAATAAGAAAATAAGTAGACGGTACAATAGAGCTCTTTCTCGACCATGACAGTCTTTCATGTAGACATACTTAAAGGTTGACATTGAAAGACAAGGAAATAGTAAAATGTTCCATACATGCTTAAAATTATAGATAGTACTGACAAAATCCCATTTGGGCTGACTAGGAACTAAGTTGTTATGAAAAGATTCACAAATATGGCATCACACGAAGCATAGAAAAAGCATCATCACTGAATAATGATCAATATCCTTCACAAATTACTAAAGATATAAATCATAGATAAAGCCCTATGAGCAATGTAGTTGAGTTCTCCCTCAAAGAGCTCAAGCATCTCAATAATGAGTGTCTTTAGCATCTAGTTATAGTCTTCTAGGGAAACATGAAGGAACCTTCAAGAAAACCTAATGCACAATTCGGAAACTAATGAAGGCAACACCTTTGGAGGGAAATAGAGCATACTTCAGCTTAGTGCACTAATATTCATACCAATTTGTCAGGCTCTCGATGTGGACAAAAATGAAAACTAAACTAATGAAATTGTTGCAGACATAAACTACAAAACAAAATAGGGATGCCATCGAAGAAAGCCAATGTTTTATACAAGGCGTTAAAGTGTTGTTGCATGAAGGGTCCATGGCAAATCACAAAGCCACAACATCAAGAGTAAAGTTCACTTAATGTAACATAAATGTTTGTCAAAGTTTATGGACGGTCCAAGAATTCTAAACAAAGACATCATGATGGATATAACAAGCGAAGCTGCTATACGTAGGCATAAACTTAGCAGCTATATGATGGACCAAAAACATCATAAAAAGGCGATAGGAACATCGTGGTACCAACTACACAAGACCAATGCTACACTAGAGATAAAATTACTGCTACATGTAAATCAAGATGTTGTATCAATGGAAAAAGAGCAATGGAAAAGGAGCACCTATAATGCCATAGAAAAGCATCAACATATATGCGATTGCATAGAAGGATATTTGAAGGCAATGAGAATCATTGTGATAGGTGTGGAGAACAATAACTCATGGTAAGCAGCACTTTTTGTGCCTCGTGTCCAACAATCATGACTAGAAAAATAGATGGATGACAATTTGGAAAAGGAGAAACACGAAACTAGACCGCCAAAGGAGAGAACTCTTATCTTCATTTCAACTATGTTGAATGTTGTGGTTCAACAAAGAGGAAGTGGAATCCACAATCCACAAAGAAACTGCTAATAGGGCATTACAAAAAGGAAATATGGAACAAAAAATAGTGGCAATGGTGAGAAAAAAAAGGGACCAACAAGGCTGCAATAAAATTGGAAACTAGAAAATACACTTTAGTAACGATCAATCTCATTACCTGACCATATAGCAGGTGGTGGGCGAAGAGACATCTAAATAATGTCAACTTGGATAATCAACCACCAAAAAGATATAAATCTAAAAATTGATGGGCAACACCGATACAAGATGGATTAGGACTAAAAATTCACTAAAGGTGGCTGAATTTCATATTTGCCACACGAGAGTTAATTGCTAAAAACTAGCTAAACTTTGCAAAGGTCAAAAACTCACTAAGTCAATTTCAAGTGATCCAAATGCTCAATCAATGAGTTGTGAAGTGCTACTAACTCCTAAAACAACAAAAAATGGAAAGACCCTACACAACATCTAAACAAAATCTTTTCGTCTTTTATTGTTAACCAAACTTTGACTGGCAAGATATTGTGATCAAAAGCTTTGATTGATGAGCTTTGAAGTGTTGAGAAATTATTTGAAGGTACATTGAAAGCCAATAGGTATATGAACATAGTTTTGAAGGATTGGGCACAATTTAACTTTGCAATAACTTCACTTCTATAATGTCAAATGGAAAAAGCATGGATTATAGTGATTGTAGAACAATAAAGAACAAGTAGATCCACTCAAATATTGATACGCTTCCAAAAATGTCGTTACTTCCAACTTTTGTTGCCAAAACTATGAAATAGATGGCTGTGACCTAAGTTGAAAAATCAGGGTTTCCAAATACCAGCAAGAAATGATACGTCTCGTTTTGCAATTTGATGCCAGAAAATTCAATGGTCCAAATCAAATGAAAATTTGACTATTGCAAGGAAAACTAGAAAAGAAAAAATTAGAGTTGCAATAATAAATTTAACAATGAGGACAAAAAGAAAATGTAGGGCCCTTCCAATTGCTCAGGAAGGTACTTTGATACCATGTCATGAACAAATTCATAGATATGGCATCACATGAAGGATAGAAAGACTATAATTGATGAACAATGAACAATAAAATTCAAACATTACCAAAGATCACCATGTGTAAGACCAAGAATTGTTCTAGCAAGCGAAGGCCTAAAGACATTAAAGCACCTCATGATGTGCATGACTAGTTGAGATATTAGATTGTTCTTAGGTAGGTTCTAAGTCAATGCTTGCTTCAGCATTGTAATGAAACCTGTAAACTTGAAACTAATAGACTATACAAACATAAACACGGAAGCCACGCACTCCAATCTTCACACACAACTCACTAAGCACAACTTCAAAAATCCAATCAATACTCCTATGACTATGTCTTTTTTGAAGAACTAAAACTTAAAGGAAAAGAAACCATAGCAAACACTAAATGAATAGGATAAAGTTTGCCACAGTCTAGAAATCAGACTCAATACCCAACCATATTGAAATCCATGCTCACTCCCAATTTGGGAGTTTGCACTAGTATCCACAATCCATCCACTAGACACTAACTGTGGCATTCTTTACCATTAAGGTCCCACCAAGTAAATGCTTTGCCTGATTTGATTATTTATTCGATAAGATACAAAAACCCTAAAACCGGTTCGAATGGTTCGACGGTTTGAAACCGATTCGAACGCGGTTCGTAACATCAAATCGGCCGGTTCGAACCGGGCATCTAAACATTGTTTCTTGTGCATATTTTGCCAAAACTACATCTTCCAAGTTCTAACTACCAAGGCTTTGACACCAAATGTCAAGAGTCCGATGTTCTAAGATCATCAACTAGATTAGCTGGTGATTCATATTAGGCTCCTACACATTTTAGACTAGGGTAACAAATCTGAGAATGAACATTAACTAGAGTAAATGTTATGGGTT